>OY282640.1:164383364-164478364 GCA_958299015.1 Tetanocera ferruginea | reverse complement strand
TTCTGGCATAAATTAAATTTGTTAAGTAATAAGTTTGCTACAATTTTTCGGTATTTTTATAACATCTTGACGAAAGTAACGAGCATGTTTTGTTTTGTTAATAAAAATTATCTGTAGCCCTAAAAGCTCTCCACAATTTTAATATTAATCACATTTGCACTAAATTGAATTATAATTCACTTTTGAAGTAAATCATTGGTTAATTTAAAGACTGTCCCAGAAATAACTGTCATTTTGTTTTTTTTTATTATAAAAAACAAATGATGTTTATTTAAAAATTCTTTCAGTTTATTATTAAGTGAACATTACAAAATAATTGAAAATTTTATTTACACTGAAAAGAAAAGAAAATACTTAAAAAAATGCATTTTTTGATTAAGGTCCTCCATTAGGTTTTTTACAGACCTTTCGTTGACCTTGTGTATGCCCGACGCCATTTACGTCGAAATATTTCAATGTTTTTCGCAGTTTGTTTGGTCTTCTTAAGATTTCTTTTTATTAAAGCCCAATATCTTTCGATTGGACGAAGTTCGGGCAATTCGGAGGATTGGCTTCTCTTGATACCACAGTGACATTATTGTCTTGGTACCAATCCATCGTAATCTAAGCGTAGTGATGTTGCTAGGTCAGGCCAAAATAGTACTGAACCTTGGTGCTGACGTATAAAAGGTAGCAAATGCTGCTCCAGACACTCTCTGATGTAAATTTCGGTGTTGATTGTGCGATTTGGCACAAATTCCTTACTTCGAAGGCCACATTTGCAAATGGCCTGCCACACCATGTATTTCTTTGGAAATTTGGTATGTTTTTTGGTGGTAAATTTAGAGCATGCTCCACCCCTTCTAACCACAGTATAATATTAGTGTCCAGGTAACTGCTTGAAATACGCTTTATAGTACGTTTCATCGTCCATGATCACGCAATCAAATTTGGGCAGGTAATCGCGATACAGTTTACGAGCCCTCCTCTTGGCTTCGGCGTCCTTTTCTTATGACCTATCAGGTACTTTATGTACTTTATAGCTTCTTAAGATGTACAATTTTTAAGTCCGTTGAACAATTGACTTCGATGTTTCCGCTTTTGCTGCCATATCACGAACCAAAGTGCCTGGATTCTGAGTAAACAGCCGCTTAACGTATTTGGCCACCGCTTGGTTCGCTGGACCACTTTTTCTCCCTGAGCCTGGCGTTTTTGATAAAGAGGTAAGCTGTTTGTATCGTTTTATAGTCCTTCCGACAGTTTTTACGCACACGCCAACTTCCTTAGCGATCTTTTTGTACGTGGTGTTTGGATTTTCCAGGTATTTGCAAATAATTGCTTTCCGCTTTTCTTCTTGTTAAGACACTTTTTTATAAATAACCTAAAAACAAAAGGACAGTTATTTCTGGGACAATCTTTATTTATTAATTAGACAAACAAAGCAATGCAGATTTCTTGTTAAAACAGTTTTGCCCATGTCTTAATTTTTTAATTTATAGTACACAGTGGGCATAGTCCGCCTACTAGATTAAAAATTAGAAATAATTAAAAATATTCTACATTTGCTAGCTTTTAAGCGAGTCACGCTGATAAGAAAGGCCTCAAGGCCGCTCTGAATGAACTTAAAATGAGGAAGACTGTTGGAATCTTAGTTAAATTATTCAATTGAGAATTTATTTTATTACTCAAAAATCACCTGCTAAAATACTAAATTAACAACATATTCTTACATCTTTGAGAAATAATCATTTTCCAAAATATGTTTTTGTAAGCAATCATACAAAAATGTTCTGACTTGCATTTTCCTACATCCGATAGTTTAAAATCTCAGTACTTCTTATTTACTCTGAATGAAATATATTGACAACTCAAAATTAAGAAATGCCAATTAAGAAACCAATCATTTCATCAGTTGCGCTGCTTTCATATGTTTCTCATGAATATGCAGATGTGAAGAATATACAGATTTCTTCACATGCTGAACCACATGTGCATACTGCACTATGATGTTTTAATGATCTTGTCTATTTATTTCCAAGCATGGCCGCTCGCATTAGGTCACTTTATAATTTATGAAGAATTATTCGTTATTCTTAATATGTTTTTGTTTTTTATATATTTTTTTCGCTAATTTCCTTGTTCAAATTGCACTCAAATGGCTCAGAATTTCAAGGTCATGATCTTGTTTGGTTTAGGTGGTCTTTATTTGTTTATTTTATTTTGTTTCATTTCTGTAGATCTATCAGTTTTTCGATGATTTTGATTTCTACTATATTATACTATACTATACTTCTACTATGTTTACATAATAATAGTTTTTTGTTTCAATAAATTTAATATTTGTGGAACATTTTACCAAGACTGGTGGAAATGATATTTTTTTAATGCGTGTTTATTTAAAAAAAAACCAAATGGCAAAACAATAATCCATGAAATACAAAAAAAGAGCACACATTTTTGTCGATACTAGAATCATAAAGCTAGCTCCGAAAACAACGGAGCTGAACCTATGTTTAAAGCTTAAAAAATACCTCTTTTTGTATGTTTTGACTTTTGAGTGCTATAGTACCGTTATTTTTTGAACAACCCTCTTTATTATAGTACCGACAATAACAGCATTAGTTCTCAACATTTTTCCGGTTTAAGCTTTTCTTTTCAAATGAAGCACAAACATTTTTTGATAACAACCAACGGGATACCTTTATTTTTAATAAACAATAATTATTATGAAATTAAGTTTTATATTTTTCCTATTCAATAAAGAAACCGTTGGTGGATAACTTTTATAACTTTTCTAAAATTTAATTTTTAGCGATGCCTTAGATTTTGTGTCGCCAAGGTTAACTTTATTTTATACATATATGAATGAAACCAAGTGGATTTGTTTTATAATATAAAATTTATATCCATTTTACATACATATTTACAAAAATATTTGTGCAGATCTATGAAGCACATTTCATTGTAAGTATAGCACATTCAATATGTGTAGCACATTCTGTTGTAAAACATACCAGATTTAATATGTTAGCACATTTAATTGTATAACCGTGCGTTTAGCAGTGTGTCCAGATTGGGCGATAAAGCGCCAATTGGGCGATCTTTTTTATAATTTTGCGCTTATTTTTATTTAAAAAGCGCCTCGCGCTTTTTTGGGCTACTTTTGTCAGAAGATTCGTGAAAAAATTACATATATTCAGTCATTCCATTCATTTCAGAAATGTTTAAACCACTTTAGAAAACCGTTTTCTGAACTTTTTCTTCATTATTTAAGTCAGTTGGACAGACGTGCAGCAAAGCTAGAATACGATTCGCTATTGGTTATTCCATGGAAAGATAATTTTGAAAAAAACATTCTGTCAGATACCAAAGAATTTTGGTTGAAAACGAACGATTGAATAAATGCTGGAAACTATTTCTAAGTTAGCACTTATTTTACTATCGCTGCCTCACTCAAACACTTTTGTTGAAAGAGTATTTCTGTGATGAATGCTACTAAAACGAACATGAGAAATCGTATGATGTTGGAATCCCTTTCGTCTATTATACGAATAAAATTTCACATGAAAGCCTTAAACGTTTGCTGCAAGACTCTTCCGATAACAGAAAATATGATTTCTAAGTGCAATAGCTCTATATATAAAAAAAAAATAAATAGACGAAGAGGAAGTTGATGAAAGTGAAGAAGATATTGAATATCTTCTTCAGGAAACTTTTGATATCCCAACAAACAAAATGATTCACTTAAGATATCGTTTATGAATTGCTTTCTCGTTCATTTCATTCAATAGCAATTATCATATACAATTCATTTATAATATCGTGAACGGGAGAAATTCCTCCTTCGTTAACGAACCTTTCAAATCGACAAAAGCAATTCGTTAAAGAGTCGCCAAATCTTAGAAAATTAATACATTATATTTGTTCTTATTTCAAATAAGCAATTCGTTAACAAATCTTCCAATTTAATAGAAGCAATTCTTAAACGAATCACCAAAGTTCAAAAAGAAAAAAAAAAAATAAAAAAAATTTAGAAGTTTTATATATATTTGCCCGTAAGCTCTTCTCAACTCATCAACCGTCAGCTTATCTCGATTTTAAACACAATTTAATGTTAAAACCGACATTCAGCATAATTTTATTGAAATTTTTTGAAATATTTTGATGTTTTTTGAAACAAAACAAAAATTAATTTTTTGAAATGTTTTTGATATTCAAAGTTTTAGAATTTTTACTAAAGTGTCGCTCAAATAAGTCGCTTTTAATCTTAGTTTAAATTGTACTTTCTTTAAGCATCCAGCCAACCTCTGATATAGACAAAACCAAACTATTCGAAAATAATACGAAAAAACTATTAACAAGCGATTCGTCAACGAATCACCCCTCGCCACAATGTTTACTGGTATGTTTTAATTATTTGTGTTTAAAAGAAAAATTTATGTATTTAATGTTAATTTCTTTGAATTGTTTTTTTTTAAAGAAATGTTTAATTTATGTTAAATCTTCTTAACACATTGCAAATTTTCAATACATACAAATATAAACAATTTGTTTTAAAAATGAGCTTAAGAGAAAATTTTTGGGACTTTATACTGTAAATGTCCCCCAATTTGCGCTTGTTTGGGCTACAAAATATTAAAATCTGAAAAATTGGGCGATTTTTGGGCTATAAAAATGTTGTAGTTCGCGCTTTTTCTAAAAACTATCTGGCCACAGTGGCGTTTAGATCGCCTGAACGAACGAAAGAAACCTCGTTCGTTCGCTCGGTGTAAACACTTAGCCCAAACGAACACCGTTCGCTACAAATTCATTGCAAACACTGTTTGCCCGGTGTCGACAGTAAATTAGGGCGAACGAACGAGAATTTTTTCGTTCGGACTGTTCGGTCATCGCTCGAACTTTTTGAGCGAAACCGGTGTTGCGCTGTTTTTAAAAACATAAAAGTAGCAAAAAGGAGTAGCTTAAAGAAGAAATCTCGAAAAGTACCAAAATTCGTAGTAACTTTATTTTCAAAACCACACAAAGCAATACTGTTCAAGCAATACTGTTTATGGTTTTTAATCAAATTAAATGAAATCATATTAAAATCATATCGCTATTTTAAGACAATCGCTATTTTGTCTTACTCAATGCTTGCCAGACGAATTTGTTGAGAAACGGAGTACAAGTTTTACTACTAATATAAAAATAAAAAGATATCAACCCTTCATTTATTCATGTTCGGCTGAATGCATTATTTTCTGTTTAGACCGCCTGAACATACAAGATGGCGGATAATGTTCGTTCGAACGACGTTTTTATCGCAATAAATTCTTCGCAATGACTTTTTCGTTCGTTCAGGCGTTCTAAACGCACGGTAACATGGCACATTCAATCTGTACAGGAAATTCTATTTTATTCCCATTCACAACTACCGTTAAAAAGGGTAATGATAAACAGATAAGAGAATGCAGACTCCTAACGACTTATATTTATGTTCTCAAGAAGCTTCACATGGTTACCTCTCTGATGTTTTTCATTGTTTGCAGAGAAATATTGGACAATTGGAAAATTGTATATGAGAAGAAATATCTTTCGAAATGTTTGAAAATATATAGAAAAGTGAACTTGACTGCAGAATCACGTTTTATTTGTATTACAATAGAAATATAATAGAAATCTATCAATTGTAGCAAAAAATTTCATTTTCGAATTTTCGAACTTTTTTCGAACATTAAAATTTTGCATAAATTTCAACATTTTAAAAGAGCAGACGAAAAAATTTAAGAAAAAAACGTCAAAATTGGTCATAGTTTATTTCGAAATTTCATAATTTTTGTTCCAAAAAATGCAGATAATACTTTTTATGAGTAATGCAATTTATATTGAAGTAATTTGAAGCTAAAATTAAATCTTCGAAAATTCGATCTCATTTGAAAATCTTAAGTTTTCATTATTACGAACTTTACAAATTTTCGGAGTTGAAATTAGCTAATTTGATGCGAAATAATTATGAGTTATCGAAGCCACCTATGAGTTATCGAAGCGTGCTTAAAAAGCAAATACTAACAAACTAATGTAATTTTAAAGCAAACAGTCAAAAGTTATCAAAATATTTTCGAAAGAAATGCAAACACACGAATTTGTTACAACCTCGTGCACCTTTCTTCTCGACATGTAGCACAACTAGCTACATAATTTTTTTGTATTCCAAATAAAATAGCTCATTAGAGTTCGAAGGTAGTGACTAGCACAAAACCACATACTATATAATATAAATCATGCAATATGCTAACAGCTTTCATGAGTTTATTTATCTGAATGTATAGAAAAACGAAAACTTATTCAAGCATCAAGACCCGAAATTTCACTCTCTTCGTAGCACAAGAAACAATAAATTAACTAGTGAAAAATCTGTGTTTAGTATATACGAGGTGACTATTCATGGATTAATGCATGTGAGTCTGATGCATATGAGTCTGATGCATGCAAACAGCAATCGATTGTATGGGTCTTCCGAAGAAAACCCAAATAATAGTTGCCTGTTTTTTCGGCATTACTGGACATGTGGCAACAGTAGCGTTGGAATATCGTAGAACTTTGAATTCTAAATGAAACACGACCATATTTGTTAGCCACAAGTCTATGTCTATTAGCTATTATATTACGATACTTATACCATTTAATACTTTCCCAAATATCAAAGTTATGACAAAATGATCATTTTGGCTGAAAAAAAACAGTTCTATGGGGCTGTAGCATTCTCGAGATTAACTTTTATATTAAGGGGTAAGAATAAAAACTTTTTTGTTTACTCCGTATTGCTTCATATTCTTAAAAAATTATTTCATGTCAAAGTCTACTTTCTGGGGGTTTGCCATCGGATAAATGTATTTTCATCGAAAAAGAAGTTCCGTTACATGTAAGAATGAAACCTGGGTCTACCGCAGTTCGTTAGCACGCACGGACACTTTCGCCACAAGTGGGTCGTTAAAACGTGATAACGTAGCCTAATACTTATCCTTCTGCTAGTCCTTATATCCTTTATCTAACTATTGTCTATTATGCTCGTCCCAGCAATTCTCCAAATGCTTTTTCAAATCCTTGTAGTTGGCCTTGTGCCAATGTGAGTCTAAAACCCTCTAGAAAACCTTGTTCAAATTCTAGTCATAGTTATTTTCTTGTCCAAGTAACTGTGTAAATCCTTTTTCTAATCCCTGTAACTTATCTTTGACCAAATACGCAACCATGAGTTATCCGCGCCTTGCATTTCCAATATTAAAGTGGTTGTCTCCGCGATCACAGTATGTCCATAATTGTTTTTTTTTTTTGTTATTTTTCTTAGGGCACTTAAGAATTCTACATATACCGATGTAGAATGGCTAACGTAGCATCGGTACTCAATGAGTAATAATTCCATGCAACAAATTTTGTATTTTGTTGCATTGACATCATTCATCTTTTTGTCAAAAAGATCAAAAAAATTTTTGTTTGTCGTACCATAATATTTGACGTATTCAGTGTTGCCATAAGAGGGATTTTTCCTCTTTTTATTGGAATTTCTGCCCTAAAAGGAAAAACGGAAAAAACAGACTTTAAAAACGGGGAAAATTGGGTTGGGAGCATTTTTTAGGGAAAATTTTATTATTCAAAAAGACAACCAAACATTTTATGAATTTTTGTTTCCATATATAACAAAAGTTAAATACATTTCAGATTTTAAATACATTTCAGAAGTACCTGAATTAGCCTGAAATTTCACATAACTTTAGTGGGAATATCGTCAAACGTTGTCTGGTTAAAAAATTATATATCTCATGCTAAACTTTTTTTGAAAAATCACAATTGCATAGGCTTAGGAATAGACAAGGGTCGGTCTCTTGTACAATAGCATGAGTCGGTCTCCATATAAAACATAAAATATTGTAAAGTGTACCTCTTATTTTAATGATAACCTCGATCCCCTGCAGAAATTTTTAAGAACTATAAATTTTAAGAAGTTACATTTCATGAACGCAGAATTTGAGTTCGAGTAGGTTTCAATAAAGGTAACAGCGACTTCAGAAGTTCAAAAGTTCTCTGAGAAGAAAATGTACTTCTAGTAAAATCCTTTTCAACGGTATAGAATTTCCTAAGATCGGACAAAAAATGTATAAGTAAAGGAAAAGCAACCATTTTAGGGAATATTATGTGGATAAAAAAAGTTGTTTTTGAAGCTGCCTGTCTCTTAGGTAGGGTTGCCAACTCTGGAAAGTTCATAATCGGGACGGAGCCATCAAAAATGCGGGACTTGTCTCAAAAATGCGGGACAACATTAGATGTAATTTTTTATTTTATTAAATATTTCCTTTTATTCATTGAGGTATAAAGGGTATCAACGATGCCTTTACACCATCGCATTGTTTACTTGATATTGTTTAGATCTCTTTCCAACTCTTGCCCAATTCATGAAAAAACCAAAAAATAAATCCAAAACGTTTTGATAAATAAAATGTATGAAAAATAAATGATAAATTAAATTTAAATTTAATAAATTAAACTGTGTTTCATGTCCAATTGGAAATTAAGATTCAAACAATCTTAAGTTCTCAAATGCGGGACAAAAGGACTCCACAAGGAGTCGCCGCGGGACGCCAAAAAATTAGCTGAAATGCGGCACATCCCGCGAAATTCGGGACAGTTGGGAACCCTACTCTTAGGCTATTTTTGATAGGTCTTCACTTTTCTAACTATATTTCAACCTACTACAATGTACACTTTTTAAATTATATATTTACTATTTTTAATGCCCATAGTAATCTATATATTAAACCATTTTCTCAAATATTTCTCAACCGATTTTGATAATGTGTTTTAAATTAAACCGAGTGTGGAGAAGGAGTGCAACGACTAAAATTTTTATGAAGAAAATATGTTTTTCACATTAATTTTGTATCGAATCAGCAGAAAATGTATGTGAAAAGGTCGAATTTTGACCTCTCTCGAACTCTAGTAAGTATTCATTATTTTGGAGTAAAATTAGGAAAATACGCAGAAAATAAAATGTTTTGATTTTTTTTTTAAAAACTTTTGAAAAGGGAAAAAACCAGGGACCGTAATAATTATGAGCAATATCGAAAAAATTAAGAAATAATGATTATTTTATGATTTTTATTTTTTTGCTCAGATATAAAAATCGTTTTCTGATTTTTTTTTTTTAAATCAAAAATAAAAATTATTTTTAAGTTTTATTTTTATACTCAAGTATAAAAATCATTTTTAATTTTTATTTGTTTTGTTCATACTCAAACAAAAAAATCAATTTTGATTTTTATTTTTTTTACTCAAACAAAAAAATCATTTTTAATTTTTATTTTTGTACTCAAACAAAAAAAATCATTTTTAATTTTTATTTTTGAGACAAAAAATAAAAATCGAAAAATGTTTTGTATGGGTTTTTTGATTTTTTTTTTTTTTTGTCAGAAATAGAAAGAATTTTTTTTGATTTTTATTATTTCGCAAAATAATTAAAATTAGAGACATTTAAATCGCTTAAGGATTTTTGTTATTTTGCTCCCAAATTAAAAATCGATTTCAAGAGCTTTCTTCTTGTTAGACATTCTTAATAGTTATGTTTTTTTATCTCTTCAAAATTTGAAAAGAAACTAAGATGATATTAAATTTGATATTAATTTTATTGAGAATTTTTAAAATGACAGGCATTCATTTTTAAGAACAAAATTTTGTCCAAATTTTGAAACAACAAATTCTGTTCACACTAAATAGCGGAATATCGAAGCTTTTAATATCTACATCGTCAAGGCCAGCTTGCGCTTCAGTTTATAACAAACATAATTTGTTAAGCAATGGTTTTAGAACATGTAAAAAAAGTAAATAAAGTTTAAAGTCGGTCTAGCTTGACTCTGACATACCCTTGACCTACTTTTTCATAAAAAATAATAGCATTGCAAAAGGAATTGTCCGTGCGCGGATAAGCCCATATTTTGTATAGATTTAAATTTTTATGAAAAATTTACACATGCCTAAGTTTTATTCCTTTAAAATAATCAGTTTTAATTTTGAGCTAAAAACTAAAAATCAACAAATAATTTTTTTTTTGAACAAAATAAATAAAAATCAAAAATAATTTTTATTTTTAACAAATAAAATAAAAATCAAAAATAATGTTTATTTCTGAACCAAAAAAATAAAAATCAAACATAATTTTTATTTCAGAGCAAAATAAATAAAAATTAAAAATAATTTTTATTTTTGAGCAAAAAAAATTTAATTCAAAAATAATTTTTATATCTGAGCAAAAAAAATAAAATTCAATAATAATTTTTATATCTGAGCAAAAAAATAAAAATCAAAAATAATTTTTATTTCTGAGCAAAAAAAATAAAAATCAAAATTAATTTTTATTCCTGAGCAAAAAAATAAAAATCATTTTATAATAATTATTTTTAATTTTTAAGCTTAACGCTTAAAAAATAAAAATCATTATTTATTCTAAGAGTCAACACAAATTCCAGCATTTCGGTATACTCAAAAGTTTTTCCGGCGCTTGGAACATACTGATTTTTTTCATTAAAATTTGAAAAATAATCATTATTTTCGGTCCCTGGAAAAAACGGAAAAATGCAAAAGAAAAACCTGGGGTAAAACTTTTTGAAAAGCATGGAAAAAATAGAAATCATCCGATTGCTACCGAAATCTGACAACACTGATCATAGGTTTTGCTTAGAGAGTAATTATTAAGCAATAAGAATTAAATTAAAATTTCAAATATTTTTGATTATTTTCTAATAATCAGATTATTTTTTTCTTGTCAAGATTAAACTAATATTTATTCTTCTACACTGATAGAAAAAACGAAGTAAAAGCAAAGAAAACACATTTGATTTGATGATTTTCAACAACGATTTTGCCCCAATGACGAAATTTCTAATAATAAAGGAGAATCCACTTTAACTGTAATCAAATACAAAAGTATTTGATTTAAAGGTAAAATATTCAATTAAATGAGTGGGATACTTTAAAACTAGCATATTCGCATTCACATCAGTAAATGTGAAGAAGATTAATTAAAAAACATTTACCAAGTGCCCAAACGCAAAATTCTCAATAGAAATTCAATACGTAGCAGTGATGATATCGTATCATTTTCGAGAGTACTTTTTACAAAGGCAAATAGTGCTTTTTTATTGTTAAGGGTACTTTTTATTAAGAAATGATATGTGAATAAATACATAAATTAAAACCAATAGTTTTTTAAATTTTATTATATTTATCACATAAAGGAACAATAAATAATCAGGATTTCTTTCAGAACCAGTTAAATATGTATGTATATTAGGGTGCCTCGACCTCTATGAAGCCAAATAAAATTGTCATTGCACCCAACTTAAAATTAACCTTGATCGATTCTAAGCCGAATGCACAACATTTTTTTTTTTGCTATAACGATAGCCGCCAGTGAGCTAAACCATTTTGAAAAACATCCAAAAACCATGTATTTTTTAAAAATAATAGCTAGTACAGCAGTTACAAATAAACAAATGATTTGGAATTGGGTACTGAAGAAGATCTTACTATCTGGTCCAAAAAATTTCAAATCTTTGCCGCCTGACCAAAGATAATTTTATTGAAAATTCTTGACTTTTTCTTGTAAGTGTTCTTGTCCTGGGTACATTTCTAAAATCAACGGAAAATAATACGTGACTGGGCAAGAATTTTGGCAATAAGTTTATGACTTCATTTTCAAAAATTATTTTTTTTAACTCTTGACAAAATTTCAAGTAAAATTCGTTAATATACCAGAGTACTTTTTTCGGCAAGAAGGTACTCCGGTACTTTTGTAGAGTCAATAGTACTCAAAAAGGTACTATTCCACTCAAAATATCATCCCTGATACGTAGTTAAATTAAACACATTTCACTTCAATGTAAGTTTTTTTACTTTCATTTAATAATTTGTTTTATTTAAATCATCTGACAAACTTGTTATTTATTTGAAACAAAGAATTTTTTAATCAAATCAAATGCATTTGTCATAAATAGCCGTTATTGCACTAAAAAGTGCCTCAAATTATTTGGCTCAGTGTATAAGAAAGTGAAGTGCATACATAAATTTGTGTGAGTAAGTCATCGCGTGCCACAATTTTGGACAAATTTTTTGTTAAAAATTTTACTTGTGCGCTTGATAAAGTTCACAATCATTATTTTGTATTTACTTTTGTTTTGATCTGTGTTTGTCGTATATTTGGCATTTGTTCTGTTCTAGCCTGAACACGCTTATCAAACCATTCGCAGTTATTTTTAGTATTTAACTGGATAACTAGTATGCCGCATAAGCAGTTTATTTAATGTTCTAGAGCGGTGAAGTTGTGAAATTTTGTTTTGTCGGTAGAAAGTTTTTGAAAAAATTTTTGTTTGTAGTTTTAATAATTTTCATCATCAACATAATAAGCCATGTTTTTCATACTGGCTTTGGTGCTTTTGGCGCCATTTTTGTACATTTTATATATGGAATTGAGATATTACAAAAGAAGACAAATTGTGAATCGTCTACCGGGACCGCCAACACTGCCACTTATAGGCAATGCACATCAAATGGGAAGCACGCCTGTTGGTATGCTATAAAAGTGTGATTGAAATGAGTATTAGTGAATATTATTCAGTTCAACGGTTCAATTTGCTATTATTCAAAGTGAAATAACTCAAAGGGGGAGGGAGAGGTGTTATAACGTTTTTTTTTCGAACTATTTTAAGAGTTTATTATAATTTAAGAAAATTAAGAACATTTGATTTTTGAGACAGACACGTCTAAATTCAGAATAATTTAACAAAATTTATAATAGTCGCTAATCTTTACTAAAAACTCTATTCAAATTGAAGAGGTACATAAAGTTCTTATCTTAAAATTTCGAAAAGCGAGATTACTTAAAAAGTATAAAAAAAATAATACATTATTTTTGCATCAAATATCAATAAAAGGACATAAAACATATTATCAAATTTTATACACTTAATTTTGTATTGAACTTGGGCTATATTATTACAACTTTTGAAAAGATTATTAAACATGAAAATATCGACTTAAGATATATATCTGTCTGCCAACACAATTCCTTATCTTGTTTTGTTGGAAATCAAACTTTGTATACCTATTCAGCTCTTATATTTTTGCTGTAGGTACTTCAAATTAGTTATGTAGTATTTATTTATTATTAAATAACTTTGCAGTCCAAACTTTGTCAACAATACAACTAAAAAATCTTATCACTGCGTTTGTCAGCATGACTGTCTGATTTTTGGCTTAACATATTTTAACAAAAATTCAAATTCAAACAAACTATATTTTAATAATAGCACACAGCTACTGAAATAATAATTTAGAGAATGTGATTGATCGAAATTTAATAGATGAAAATATGCTTTGCATTACAGCAAAATAAAGCATTTGTTTTTATAATTGTTTTTTTTATTATGTATGTATATATTTAAAGCAAACATGCTCTTCAGTCAAATTATAACTGTCATTTTTGTGATATATTTAATATTTTCTGGCAGCTGTGATATGGAAATAATTATTTGAACTATTCATTGCAATTTGAAGTAATTTGCTTTAATAGCTGAGTAATAATTAAAAGTAATAATTAAAAAGTAGCATGTCACATGTGATTTTATGAATTAAAGCTATTTTTTTTTTTTTATAATAGTTTTCAACTGATGATCTCAAATGTTTTCTTGCCGATGTTGGTATATTTTTCACCGCGTTACTTTGATGAAGTCTTTCCTGATCTTTAAAATTGTTGCTTTGTAATTGTGAACTAGGGAATTGCCTTTTCATTGCCCTTGCCTTTTTTCGTGTTCGATTCTAAAATAAGTGCAAACGGGTGAGTAAATTCTGTGTTCGTTTCTTAAAATGTCACACTCACAGAGGGCAAAAAAGGCACATTTTCTGCCCTGCAAACATTCTCAGGGTAGATGATTGCCCTGCATATCAGCTGTTTTTAAAACGACAATATTATGACATGCGTGCGTTAGACAAGGATGGTTATATTCGTTTATTTAAGTTGACATTTTTCGAGTAGGCAAAAACATGCACTTTTACAGGGTTGCGGGCAACATTGAAAACATTTTGCACTGCGACAGGGTAAGATTTTTTGGTAGAAACGAAAACGCCATTAATTTTTAAATGTAACTGTCAATGTAAAAAATGAAACTGGTTGCTTTTAGGCTTGGCCCAGTGCTGGCCTTTGCATCGGTGGTCCAAGATTTTATTCGCCAGAAATGGGCCAAGACTTGGCTAAGCCTAAGAAAGACGAACGAGGAGTACACGAGAAACTGGAGACGCAATGACAAAGGGCCAAAGGTAAGACTAAGATAAAATACCTGATTAAATTCCAAGACTTAGAAGTCTTCACCGCCATGTTTCGTAACGACCGACATTTACTTTTTAACCGATTTCAAAAAGGAGGAGGTTCTCAAGTTGGTTGGTTTCTCTGTTTTTTTTTTTTTTTTTGTGAATGTATGTACATCGATTACTCCTAAAGTGCTTGCCCAATTGCCGTAATTTTTTGTCAACATATAGAGACTAACAACGCGGAGGTGCCCGTCTATGAAAGTGGGCGGTATTCGGCAAAAGGGCGTGTCTCTATTAGAAAAACACTGTATCTCAGTAAATATTGACACTAGGGTAATAAAATTCACAGTAAAATAACAAGGGCAAGCACAAATATTAAAAATGACAATCACTTAAGTGGGAGTAATTCTAAAAAAGGGTGTGGCAATATTGAAAAAACTCTGTATCTCCAAGAAAATTGACACTAGAGTACTAAAGTTAACAACAGGGGTAGGCACAGTTATAAAACAATGAATGTCAATAAAATGAGCGTTGTTTGATAAAGGGGTGTGGCAATATATGAAACACACTGTATCTCGAATAATATTGACACTAGAGTACTAAAGTTTACTACAGAGGTAGGCACAAGTATAAAAAATTAATTTCAATAAAGTGGGCGTTGTTTAATAAAGGGGTGTGGCAATATTTAAAACACACTGTATAGCGAATAAAATTGACACTAGAGTACTGATATTTAGTACAGAGGTAGGCACACTTACAACAAGTTATTGTCAATAAAGTGGGCGTCATTCGATAAAGGGGTTCGACAAAGAACAGAATAAGAAACGACAGAAAAGCATTTTCCATATTATGAGCATAAATAATTGGTGTTTAATTAATTTAAACACTTTTTTAATATATATCATTTTCTCTAAAAAGAAAGAAATAAAAACTTTTTAACAAAAAGCTACTTCAAAATCACTGCAAAGTAAAAAATAATTTTAAATTACTATTATTATCTTACTATTTATTTCTTGGTCAAATTTGATAATTTATTTATATTCATTATTATATTGGATATCTTATGATATCAATTATTCTGAATTTTTTTATATTTATCATAAATATATTAATTTTTTATGATAATCAAAGCTTCAAAGTCGGCGCTAATATAATCAAATTTTTTGTGCAGCTGCAACACATATATAGCATTTTAATTAAGATTTAAGAAAAACTAAGATTAAAAATTAATACAGCGTCATCTAAGCAGGATATTCAAAATATCATGATTTTATGTCAATGATTAGCGCTGACAAGAAGCTTATTATCATAAAAAATTAATATATTTATGATAAAAATAAAAAAAATTCAGAATAATTGTCATCATAAGATTTCCAATATAATAATGAATATAAGTAACTTATCAACTTTGACCAAGAAATAAATAGTAAAAGTAATTTAAAATTATTTTTTACTTTGTAGTGATTTTGAAGTAGGTTTTTTTGTTTTTTGTTAAAAAGTTTTTATTTATAATATGTGTTTCTATAAGCATTTTTATAAAAAAATAGTCTGGGTTGTCTTTCTTCACTGAAATCGTCTCCAGAGCTCTCACCAAACGTTTCGACAAGACTTTTGTCAGATGAGCTTTGACCTTTGCCAACCGCATTTTGCCTTCAGAGGTAATTTTAGCTGAATAAATATTCTCTTCCATTAGTTGTCTGAAAGTCCAAATGAAATTTTAGTTTTTACAAAAAGAAAAAAAAAATCATCTTAAGAGAGTTAACTCAAAAAATTCTTATTTGAGTTAAAAAAAAATTAATTTCATTACTCGAAATCTATTTGTTGAATGGTTTTTGCCGACATGGAAATAAATGCAAGATAATAGATAAGAATTTATTTGTCTTTAGACGGGATTTTTCGCTAATAGTCTAGCCGCATTTTCAAGAATTTGTAGAAATCTTTATAAATTCACTCCAAGTGGAGACAAGAAGCTGGAATGACTATTGCTTCCAGATTTTCTTTGCTTTCGCGAAAACCAGCTCGATCGGTGCCAATGAGCTGGGAAAACAAAAAATGAAAACAGCAATCGCCTATTTTCTCAGTTGAGCAGTAAGTTTTCACAACTCCTTTTTTCTCAAACTATTTGCATAGATTTTCTCAGACTCGACTAGTCGGGAAATTGTTCCAAGATGACCGATGAGAAGCTTTCAAAATAATCGGTCCATTCGCTCATGTTGTCTAAGAGCCGGTACAAAAAATTTTGCAAAATTAAAAACTCTTCCAATAAAGAAATTTTAAATTTGATTTAATTCATATTTTTACCACTACATAAATACATATTTAAATTACATTTACACAAAAAATATTATTAATTTATTGGCTGATTTCCATATGCTCTTACTTTAATTACAAGACCCTTCATTTAATGTTGTACAACCATTTCTGACACTTCTGAGGACGCCTTACGCCACATGGTTTTCATTTCAGAAATAGTTCTCATTGCTTTTTCAATTTTTTAAGCTTTCCTTTCATTAAAGCCCAAAAGCGTTCGATTGGTCGGATTGGTTTTCATTTCAGAAATAGTTTTCATTGCTTTTTCAATTTTTTAAGCTTTCCTTTCATTAAAGCCCAAAAGCGTTCGATTGGTCGCAGTTCTGGCACATTTGATGGATTCAGATCTTTTGTCACATAATGAACATTGTGATCATTGTACCACTTCTGAGTGGCTTTGGAGTAATGTGCCGGGGCTAAATCAGGCCAAAACAATGTTGGACCAACATGGTGCCGTAAGAAAGGCAAAGGTCGTTTTTGAAGGCATTCTTTGACATAAATATCTGTGTTTATTGTCCCCACTGTAAAGAATGGAGATGATTTTTTTCCACATTCGCAAATAGCTTGCCAAATTAATATTGTTTTCCAAATTTCTCTATAACAACTGTTTTTTCAGAATCCTCAATATATTTTCCAGGTGCCATGGAGTAAAATCGGTGACCAGGCAAAGTCCTTAAATCCAATTTTACATACACTGCGCGTCACTTGAATAGAAACAATGCTTTTGACAGAGATCAGAGGTTATTTTTAACCTTAGGTTATTTTTCCCCCACCGGAGAGTATGGTGGCCATTCCAATAAGTTAACATTTTGCTCCCTTATCCAGTTCTTGACTATCTTTGCGGTGTGAATCGGTGCATTATCTTGTTGGAACGTCCAAGGAATTGGTCTGAAAAGTTCCGAAAATTTTGGAAAAGCTGTTTCCAATATTTGCTTGTAGCAATTCGCGGTCATTTTGGCTGTCTGAAACTCGAGACCAATAACTCCATAATACGTTACAGCGCCCCACACCATTACACCTCCTTCGCGGCTGTGGTGACGGGCCAAAAAACGTTCGTCCTTCCGTAAGTCATGGAAATAATAGTTAAACCCGTCAGGACCATCAAAATTGAATTTTTTTTCGTCCGAGAAAACAACAGCATTCCACTCGTTTTTCCAACACATGTAAGCCCTGCAAAACCTTAACCGTGCTTCTTTCCGTTGCGGGTTTAGTGGTGGTTTTTTTTGCAGTTTTTTAAGCTTAAGATGTTTTGCTCCATTTAGAATTCTCCTCACAGTGGAAACACTGGCACTAACACCACTTTTTGCTCTTATTTTTGCTACAGAGTCACTGCAATTAGATGCCAACCGCGCTATGAGTCTTCTATCCGCTCCTGTCGTAGCCCTTTTTTGTCTTCCTACCATGTTTTTCCCATAGGTAATGCGGTTCCGCAAAAAGCTGCAGACAACTTTAGGACTTCTGCCAATTTGTGTGGCTATAGTACGCGCGGAAAGGCCCTGCTCGCAATATGCCTCAATTTTGGCCTTCTCGACGACAGTTAACGCTTTCGCTCGGCCCATATTCACTCTGTATAACTATTAAAAATTTCAAAAAAAATCTCTATTAATTTAAGGAACACTTTTTTATTATTATTTTTATTGCACCTGCTCAAGAAGTTGGTCTAGAACTAATGTTTCTATTCAAGTGACGCAAAAATATAACCACTTTCTATTTATTATTTATAAAAAATGCAAATAAAACCGAAACGGTAAAAATTGCATTCTTCTCTTTTCACACTGTTCTTCAGAATTTCATATTCTTACATACAAAAACAAAAAAAAGCTTTTTTGAAAGCTTTATGCAGCGAAAAAAGCTCTGATCTTTGTCAAAAGCATTGTTTCTATTCAAGTGACGCGCAGTGTATGTTTCATCGTCCATAACAACACAGAAATTTGTGTTTGCAAGTTTTTTCTCGTACAGTTTTCGTGCCAAAGAAATGCTTTTTGCTGCTTGTTTTTCGCTTCGTTTTGGAACTTTTTTCTTCTTTTACGTCTTAATACCATTGCGTTGCTTAATGCGAATTACCTGAACATGACTGGTTTTAGCTTTTTTGGCTACATCTCTGGTTGACATTTATCGATTGACTTTTACCAGAGCGACCACTTTCTTTTCAAGATTTAAGTCGGTAGACCCCTTCGGGCGCCCACTTCGCGGCTTATCTTGTACGGAGAGATGTTCCTTAAATCTCAAAACGGCTCTTCGTGCTGTATGGTAAGGTGCTCTAGATAGTTTTGCTAGTTTTTTATAAGTAACTGTGGGATTTTGAGTCCAAATGTTCAAATTTTTTTGCGTTTGAGTTAATTTTCTCACAATTGAGTAAGTTAACTTACTCGACTGAACGTTACAACTGATAGGTTTTTAGAAATGACAGAGATTATTTAATACAAAAATTGAAAATCAAAGATTTTAGGTTCCATTATTTAGGTTCAATTATTTGCTAAAATTCTATGAGTAATAATGTAACTTAGATGTTCTCCATTGTCTAGGTAAATTTTACACTTGAAGCAAATATTTTGCAAATATTTTTCGATTTGACGATGGATTCGAAAAGTACTCTTAATAAAAATAAGAATAGCCAAAGGAAATGTTGTGTTATCGATTTGTTTTCGAGTTATCGATTTTTTAAATTTTATTTTTTGCTATAAAGTCTATGAAGAAAATCGGCTATATTATTCTTAATATATAATTAATGATTAAGGTATTATATAAAAGGTTATATATAAGGCTTTTAGAAAAATTTTAAATTAATGAAATCTGTTGAGTACTTTGTATTTTATAGGCATTTTTGTTCAATAAAAAAATATTTTCTTACACAAAACCGTTATTTTCTAAAAAATTACCGTTATTACTATGAATTATAAAGAGTAAATTATTAAAGCTTGAAAATTTATCTTTCATTTTCAGTATATAATATATATAATTTATTTGACTTTTGTGGTGTTTTTTATGATACAATCATTTGTCCTTGCACGGGAAATTGCTTATTTCACTCATTTTTACCTTAGATGTTTGGCTTTCTTACTCCATATTGACGAATATTGCCATTACAATAAATAATTGGTTTTAAGGCAACATTGTAGCTACAATATTTATATGAATTAACGGGATTTTCGAGTCAGTGAAAAAAATTTGTATTTTTTATTCGATCAGTTAATAAAAAAATATACATATTTTTATCTATCGAAAAAAAGGTAAAACTTTCAGCTTTTCAAAAAAATATATATTTTTAGTATCTTAAAAACGTAAATTTTGTAGAAAAAAACGGTTTTTTTTAATTAAAAAATTCAAATCTGATATTTATTCAGTTATAAATTTAAAAACTTTTTTGAAATTATATATGTATTATATATCGTTGAAAAGGCATTTAATTACCTTTCGAATAGCATGTCAATCTTTAAGATTCATTGGATATTAGCAAAGATATAGAAAATTTTGTGAACAGATTTTTTAACAAAGAAAACACTTGGAAAATTTAAATTTTATGTTATATAGTGTGAAATTAAATAATATATGTATATTTTTATATGTCAAACAAAAGGTCTAACTGTAACCTTTTCAAAAAAAATATATTTTCAGTAACTTAATAATGTAAATTTTTTAGAAAATAACGGTTCTTTTCATTAAAAAATTCAACTCTGTAATAAATTCGCTTATAAAACTAAAAATATTGTAGCAATGATATTTATAACAAATATATTTGAAAGGTCATTTAATGACCTTTCAAATGAAATATCAATCTTAAAGATCCATTGAGTAACGGTAAAGATATAGATGTTTTTTTGAACAGATCTTTCAACAAAAAAATTTTTAAAAAAATCGATAACTAATATAGCTATCGATTTTTCGTTCGGCGAATCATGTTTTTTTCTTGTTCTCTACCAGAAAACATCTTCAAATCGCGGCGCCCCGGAAATCGTAATCGTGCCTAATCCACTAACATGGAATTTTAAAAATTAATTAAAACCAAACTGAATAATTCATTAAAATAATTTCACAAAAAAATTAGCATGAATATTTTACTTACCTTTAGCGATTGCTACACGTTAATTCAGTTCCATCATGCAGTACATACAGCTTGTATCATGTACGGTGCGGAAAGTACTTTGCTTATCTTCAAATTAAATTATGGTATTCTTACTTATGATGCGCTTTACTCCGAATACAATAAACTCCAAGACCAAATTATGCGATGTTGATGGCGTTGAGAAACATACATATATAATTCTTACAAACCGATGTTGATAACGAAATTTAAGTGATGCTAATACCGGCGCCTTAAACGATGCGAATACCGAAAACTCAACCGATTCCGGAGCCTCAACGTATGCTGATGATTCAACCTTAAACGATACGGGTGCCGTAAACTTAACCGATGGCGATAGCAATTGCGACCGATGCACATGCTGGCAAGATAATCGATGCGAATACCGATAACTTGACTGATTTTGACTCCGATGTCAGAAACTTGACCGATATTTTTCTCATTAAAATCTTTTCAAATAACACAGCACTGCGCAATTATTTTTATTTAAGCACTTTTTTTTTCTTCTGGCAATTTTGCCGACTTTCCAATTTGAACGCACAAGAAATTCACGAAAATATTTTACGTCACTGAATTATTAAATACATGTTATTTTTAATAACAACACTAACGGCGAACACTTAACGCGACACTTTAATATATATATTAAAGTATTAAATATTATACATATTTTCAAGACCACTCACGCTAATTTATTAATTAAATTTTAATCAAACCGAAAACAAGAACACGCACGCACAACCGAAATGTTTAACTAAGCCGGCAATGGAAGGCTGTCACCTGCGAAGTTTGCATTTTTTTTCGTGTCTCGGAATAATTTTTAACGTACACACACACATAGAATAAAATAAATGCAGTTGATGAGTTGCATTCTCTTGCATTGATTGCATTGATTTGCTGGCAAAAGTTCAAGCATGAGAAAATAAAAATCATGCAGAAGAAAAATGTGTGAGAAATTAATTTTAATAATATTTATTTATCTAGCCAATGATTAGTGGAGGTACCTCTATATATAAATATACATATGTATTTAAAAACATAAACTATATATTGTTAAAATATTATGCTTTTTTTAATTGAACTGCAGCC
The DNA here is from genome assembly GCA_958299015.1 of Tetanocera ferruginea. Lineage (NCBI taxonomy): Eukaryota > Metazoa > Arthropoda > Insecta > Diptera > Sciomyzidae > Tetanocera > Tetanocera ferruginea. The sequence goes on along the minus strand of OY282640.1, from coordinate 164,456,577 downwards.
ATTGGCCTTGCCTGCGCTCTGAGTTGACTTGCAATGTTGTTGCTCGACTTAACTTTCCAGTCAAAGCATGCAAGCAACAAGTCGAACCCAGTAAGAAATGGCATGAAATGGAGTTGATTGAAAATATTTTTTGGAAATTTTGAATTAGTTTATATTTTTCAAGTATTGTGAAATGTTAGTCGTTGGGTAAATTTATAAAAAAAAAATTAATGATTGTTGACAAAGAGTGAAAGTTTATATAGTGCGTGTGAGTGAGTGAGCAAGAGATAGCGAGTTATTAGAAAATAATTAAATAACCCTGGAAGGACATGCTTCGTCGAATCGACGACGCATGGGTACATTAAAGCGTTTTTCTTCCTTGTTTTATTTTGTTTTCTTCTGATTTTTCCTATAACACCAGTCAAAGTCTAGCTTGAACGACATAGAACCAAAAAAATAGTTTGGAAGTATGATTTTTAAGAATTATCGTCGTCGAAACGACGAAGCGTGGCTTTTGAGTAACTTTTTCAGTTTCATATTTTGGGTTTTTGACGTAGAATTACGTCTTACAGCGCGGTTTATATGGGGTCGTTTTAATAGATTTTTTGAAGGTCATGCAACGTTTTTGGCTAATACTTTAGGGTATACCTACAGCCTTTAATACTTATCGTTCAAAAATAATATATATACTAAAATATCAGATATATCCTGCGCTGAATGAATATCTAATTTTGCATTTTGTCACTATTATATGAAAGTCACAAAATAGTAAAATATAAGAAGAAAAATGCATGTTTTTATATAAGAAAGTCTATCATCAGCTGCTTATAATGTACCTGCTGTGCCTGCTGCTTTTTTTGTTTTTGTTTCGTTGTTTATGCTTGTATTGTTTTTAATTTGCACGAACTGATTGGTTCGTATTAGAAATTCAGCTCAAACACAGGTTTCGTGTTGAACACGTGTTGAAACACGAACCTCAACTACATGTGTATTTTATTCACGACCTACACGTGAAGTTCACATTCGAGTGGTTCACGTGAATAGTATTCACGTGAATAGTATTCACGTACTTTAAGCCTAAACCGATAATAAAGAGACACAAAGGTATTATCTGAGGTCACAGGTGGGTCATTGGCAGTTTTAGAGGTTCCATTGAACACTTGGACCAAAATGGATGATTCTATGGCCAATGGGATGCAGTGGGATTATCTGGGGTCACAGGTGGTTCATTGGCACATTTATGGGTTCCATGGAACATTTGGACCAAAATGGATGATTCTATGGCCAATCGGATGCAGTGGGATTATCTGATGCCACAGATGGGTCACATCACAGTGTTTAAAATCAAAATTTAAATTATTTATTAAACTTTTTTTATATTCAATGTGTGCTTAAAGTATTTAATTTTAAACTTAAAACATTGAACTTGAAAAAAATGTAAACATTAAACATTCAAAATAATGATTTTATTTTAAGAAAATAAATTGGTCTAAAAACTCTTATTTTGTTACACCTTATATTGTCTTTGTCTTCTCGTGAGTTCATCGTCGTCGTTATCTTTTGTTGTATTCGTAGGCTCTCTAGAGTGAAACGTTCGTTTGTCTTCTGTTCGATGTCCAGTATTTTCACTCCTTTCAGGAGTTTTCAAGTTCAATGTTTTAAGTTTAAAATTTTACATTCACGATGTAAGTTATTGTTTTTAGTATTGTTTAGTTCTAATTTACTTATTTGTTTATTTCACTTATTTTTCATTGTTCATATTTTTAAATTAATTTTTGACTAAGTGTTGCATTGTTGTTTTCTCGTTTTTAATAAAAAGATCCCCTGAAGATGTTGACAAACAATCAACGAAACGTTGGGAAAAAAATATGAATTGAATTTTTGATTAATTTGCATAAAAAAAGTATTGATCAGAAAAGCCTATTCAAGGAATTGAAATCAAGAAAGCATATGACTTAAACTGATCTACAAAAATAACACAGTATTTAATTTTGTTTTATGTACCTTTTTTAAAAAAAAAAAGCCAAATGAACTCAAACAGAAAAGATTTATTTTTTTATTAAAAACTATTATACATAAAATTGTTTGGTATTTTCTCTTATTCTAAACAATCCGAATAATCAAAAACAAGTATTTTCTAAAGATTTTTCCGTATAGGACATCGGTAGGGGCCTTTTTTAAAATGGTGTCGTCGATTCGACGAAGCATGACCTTTATGTATAAAAAATAAGCATGTCCTTCTGGGGATAATAACATATTAATGCTGTACAAATAAAAATAGCCTGAAAAGTGTGTGTGTGCTTATTAAAATAAAATTATAATAAAGTTTAAATGAAATAACCCAGTTGGAATATGAGTCCTCAAAGACGAAGTCTTCAAAGCCGTATCGAAGACCAAGTACGCATACTCAGAGAGAACGCTGACGTTCTGAAAGACAAGTCATTATATTGTCAGCAGCAAATAAATAAATAACTTTTAAGCAAACAAATGAAATTTCTCTCACAATAAAAAAACATAACCATGCACGGAGAGCGTATATTTTTGTTTATACTATGCATCCGTTCTACAATACATGGACGCATGCCGTCCTTGAAGACATTTCAACAACATGTCTTGCAAGACAAAGTGGAATTTTGTTTGAAAATATCTTCAAAGACACACATGGAAATGGATCGATCCGACAAGAAACTGACATGTCTCGAAGACGTCTTCGAAGACGGATCGACCCATTTCCTGCTGGGGAAAATTAAGCTTGAATGTTGTGTGTGTGCTTATTAAAATAAAATTATAGTAAAATTTTTATAAAATGAAAAATTCAAGCAAACAAAAATAAATAAGTTACAGGGTTTTTTTGTATAAAAAGGAATAAAAAAAAAAAAATATGAAATTTCAGAAAAAATTAAGAATTATTGTGAGGTAAGTCAACTTGTTTGAATATATATTAGACCTGCCTTAAAACCTATATCGTATCATGAGTTTTAGAATTTATTTTACTGATTTTGAACTTTGAACGGTACCTTTAACGACCAATTAGGCAATTAAACCAGCGCTCTTCATACGAAGGCCTGCAAATACTGCTACTTTTGAAGACAAAGCACATGATTTCCTCGCTGCTCTTATGAGCACTTCTTGAAGGCCTTCTTTTTCTGCACAAAAGACAGTACACAAACCTTTTTCCCCTTCAAAAACTGACTTTTCATATACTTCAGGGCAACTTTTTCAGGGATTAAAGTTAGAAATATATCAGTTTAAAAATATGACACAATAATAGCCCTTCTTACTGCTATACCAAAGATTATAGATTGAAATTAATTTGACTTAAAAAAAACATAAGCGAGAAGATAAAACCATAGAATATATAATAAAAAGAAAGAGAAAAGAAAAAAAAAATATTTTTTCAATACTTTTAGCTTACCCCTTCTTTTAGCCATTCTGAAGAAGTGCTTCTATTAGTCCTCTTTAGAGTCGCGACAGAAGAAGGCACAGAAAATTTGCTCATTTCATATAAAAAAGTTTATGGGATTGGATATGCGTGCGGAAGGTCTACAAAATCGATATGAAGGCCTGCTATTAGCGCTTGAAAGCCCTGCTTTTGCCCACTGGGGAGATCCTACAACTTCCGTAAAAAAAAGGACACTCGATTGTGAACCGGCTTTTGTTGTTTATTCAATAAAAGATTTATTAATATCGAGTCATTACTTTACAATAAATTTAATTTTTTGTGAAACTGCATTGATAAAAAATGTTTGTTTTTCAATGAATTTTAAACAAATCCTTTATTTACAAATTATTTTATATCTACTCTTTTGATATGTTATAAGAATAGAATTTCTGGTGATTTTCAAATACTGATAATTATACTCTTAACCTGACAGGTCAGGGTATATTAACTTTGTGCAAACGTTTGTAACGCATAGAACGAAGCGATCCAGGTATAGAAAAGTGTATGTTTTCTTGATCAGCATCATCTCGTAAGTCGAGCTATTCATGTCCGTCCGTCCGTCCGTCCAGGATAAGAAGCAGGAGTTGAGATAATTGGATGAAACTTAGTACACAAAGTCATATGAATCCAAGAATCTGCACTATTGAATATTTTTGGAATCCGCCCAAGGACACGCCTACCTCCCATACAACGCAAAAGTGAAAACTGCATAACTAAGCTCATAATTAACTTACAACAATAACATTAGGTATGTATTTACTTTACATCTAAAAAAAAATATCTTCGAAAAATTGGTGTGTCATCCTCCTACGAACACTCCCATCTCACATGCAAACCAAAAATTGAAAACGCAATAAATAAGCCTTTGTTTATCCTACAGAGATAAAATTTGACACGTATATTTTTAATGAGAAAACAAAGACGATTTTGAAAAATGGGCGTGATCCGCCCACGGACACGCCTATCTCCCATACAACCAAAAATGTTTAAAACTCAATAAATAAGATTATGTTTGTCATAGAGAGATCAAATTTGGTATGTATGTTTTATATTCCAAAACTAAGATGTGTTCAAAAATTGGGAGTAATCCGTCCAAGCCCAGCAAACCAGATCTCGATAGTTAAATTTGGCGATATAATTTCGATATCGAAACGATATCGAATATTAAAAATTTCCGATAAATTTTTCGATACTTAATATTTTTTTATGTTTCTAAGCTTTATTGCTATGTTATATAATTTCTCTGCAATAAGGTGTTATTTAAGCAAAAAACAAAAAGAAACACTTTCAACTTTATTCATAACATATAAACTTTGCTTAGAAAAATCTTAAATTTTGTTTAAATGTTTAAGTTAATTATTGATTAATAAGTGATTTAGTTTGAAGAAAACATTAAAATTGAGGTATGTTTGTAATAACTATATTTGTAGTTTGTATTTATGTATTTATGTATTTAAAATAACTTTTGTTCTCTAATAAGTTCATTAATTTGACAGTTTTTTCAAGGTGCATTCAGAAGCAAATATCAATGCAAAAACATCAAAGGTATTTATTTGAATTACATTATTAAAAATTATTTAATATCAATATGGTTTTAAAATCGAAATTTTCGACAGCATCGAAATCGTTTGGATATCGAAATATTTTTCAATCTCGATTTCGTTATAATATCGGTATTTTATTTAGAGCTGATATCGTTGCGATATTGAAATTTTATACAACCACGATATAGTAACGATATCGTCATTTTATTCAATCTCGATATCGTTAACGATAGGTTATTTTGTATCGAAAATGGTAATTTATCGATATCGAAACAATATCGTTTCGAAAATCGTTAACGATAAAAGTTATCACTTTAGTGATATCATTTCGATATCGTAACGATATCATTTGGTTTGCTGGGAGAACACGCCCACCTTCCATAGCGAAAGCACAATAAAAGAATTAACTGTGAGCTACAGGAATTAAACTTGGTATGTGTAAATTTTTCATCAACATTTAAAAGCATATAAAATATAGGCTTCATCCGCCCTTGGAGACGCCCATTTACAATAAAAATTTTTTGTTTTTGAAAAGTGGGTTTAGGGTATTTCATAGTCGGCCTAGACCGACTTTAGACTTTCTTTACTTGTTTTTGTATAATTTTTGTTAATGAAATTGTAATTTTTAATGCATTTATGTATTTTATAACACAAGTGTTATAATGATAACAAGATTGGCAAAAGAAAGTCTTGAATCTATTGAATTTGTGCCTTGTAGGCGTTGCAAATTAATTTAGTTTTTCCTTTTCTTAAGTAATAACAAAAGTTTTTTCTACAAATTTTTTGAATATTTAAATAATATCACTAGTCCACAAATTCTATACAAACTGTTTTCTTTTACTTTTCAATAAGAACTTTTTACGCTTATTCTACGTCTATACTCAGTTTTTCCCTTATAGGTCGAATTTTTGAGATACAGGATGATTTTGTATGATTTGATGTCATTTGACAAATATTAATCATTTTATAATTATGAATCATTTTCATGCCATATTTTTCTCTGAGATATTTAAGTCTTAAGTTGAAATGTTAAGTTTTCGGTTAAAAGTTTTGAACTTTGACCGTCTTTTCTGTAATCTTTAAAACTATTTTTCAAATATGTTTTGATTTGATGTTTTTTATATTGCATTCTGCATTCCCTTCGTTAATATGCTCACAACAAGATGATAGAGTTAGAAAACCACCATCATAACACAAGAGAAGGGTTAATTTAAACTACATATAATTAAGAAATTATGATTGATCGAAATTTAATGGAGAAAAATTTGCTTTGCGTGACAGAAAAATTTTGCATTTATTGACATAATTGTTGTTGTTGTTTTTAGTTATCAATTCTACTTAGCCAATATTTGCTCTAGTTAAGTTTTAATCGGCATATATATTAAACATAATCTGGCAGATAACATATTCCTGTCGCTATTATATAATTGTGATGGTTTGAACTTTACTCTTTTATTTCAATTTATAGTATTGTGCTATTGTTAATAAATGCTAAAAAGAGATTCGGATTCAGTTACCCGTTTTTCCGGGTGCAAGTAAATTAATGCAAGTTACAACTCTATCCGTCATCTTGAACTTTAAAACTCTGACATCAGATTCGAAATCAGCGAAAACTGTTTGATAATGTAACAAACTTTAAAAGAAAATTTTATTAAGTGGCAATCCTTTGGTATATAATGACATAATTTTGAAATCCTGAGAATACATTCGGATTCATCGAACCATTTTTGCAAAGTGTTTAACCCAGCTCCAAATTAAGACCAAAAAAAATTAGGTGGCAGCCCTATTCGCCATTTTGAATTTGAAAATTCTGACATAAGACTCGAAATGTCTTGCATGTTACATTATTTATATTTTCTCATAGTTTCATTAGACCTTAATTTCTACTGGGTATGTATTGTTGATAGAGAGTTGCGAGAGAAGTTGAGTTACTCGTCAGTTTGAGTTATTTGAAAAGTAATAAATGTTAAAAAAAAACAAATGATTATGCTTCGAACCCCAATTCCACCAATTTTCAATGAGATATTCAGCCCCATCATGAAATATTTTCTCCCGGGAGTTGTAAATGGGAGTTTCCGGTCTTAAGATAGCAGATAAAGATATCTCATTTTTTTATTTTACACTCATGAATATTGGCGGTTGATGAACAAAATTGCATTAAAAATTTTTCAAAAAGTATTTTAACTTTATCTTTAAAACGGAAACTCCCATTTACAACTCCCGGGAGAAAATGTTTCATGATTGGGCTGATTGATAAAAAATAATTTTTGTTGTGTTGAACATGTTTTTTCTCATGCATGATATGAAGAATTTTGGATTATTCGAGAAATTAATTTTTTCGGTTCGTCTCATACGATTACTTTCGTTCATATTTTTCGCAGAAGTTCGAAAATCAATTTCATTTCCCATTAAAATACATAAAGTGCCTTTCAATAATGTTAAAATATTTTTAAATTTTCTCAGAAATTCTCAACAATATCTTTCTATTCTGGAATAAATATGGCAAAACAAAGTATCGCATATGGCTTGGCTTAAAACCAAATATCGTCGTGACCGAAGTCAAAGATATGGAGGTATTTACATTGAATAGGCTACTTAAACTTTATAAAATTTTACAAAATAACATCATTATTTAATTTTCATCAGTTCATACTCACCAGCAATACGCTGCAGGAAAAATCATTTACTTACGATTTGTTGCATCCCTGGCTAGGACTTGGATTGCTTACCAGTTCCGGCACAAAATGGTTCAAGCATCGCAAAATGATAACACCCGCTTTTCACTTCAAAATATTGCAAACTTTTCACGAGGTCATGAATGAGAATTCAACAAAATTCATAGAAAATCTACGTAAGGCAGCAGTTGGTGAGACTATTTTTGATTTTCAAGAGATGGTGCACTATCTGACATTGGATGTCATTTGTGGTGAGTAACATGATTTATAGTAAAACTGTCTATAGTATTGTTAATTTTGTTTTTAGAAACCGCCATGGGTGTGCCTATAAATGCCATGGGCAATAATGACGCGGCAGTAGTGACGGCTTTTAAAGAGTAAGTTATGAAAATTTGATTGGTAATAATCTATTTTTAATTTATTTTTCTTTTATAGCATGTGCTATAAAATCAATATGCGCGCCTTTGATCCCATATTTGTCAATAATACGCTCTATAAAATATCACCCGATTATAAGAATTTCAAGAGAATCTTGAAAACATTACAAGATTTCACCTATGATGTGAGACGATAATTTTGAGAAACTATTTCAGTATTACTAACAACGTTTTTATACCAACAGGTTATAGAAAAACGTGAACAGTTGCTTAGCGCTGGCGCAAATGCAGATAAAACCAATGCAGACACGGAATTCTCACGCCCCAAATTGGCCTTTCTAGATACTCTGCTTTCGTCCACCATTGATGGCAAACCGCTTACCAAAAAGGATATATTCGAAGAAGTCTCAACTTTCATGTTTGAGGTACTCGGCACTAGACTTTACTATAAAAGCCTCAAAATATGCTATAAATATAATAATTGTTATAAATTTAGGGTCACGATACCACCACGTCGGGAATTTCGTTTGCTATCTATCTACTATCGCGTCATCCCGGCATACAGGTTAGTAACAACGCAACGTTTTGCTTTAAAAGTTAACCCTAAAACTATGCAATATTTGTTACTTTTCTGTATAGCAAAAAGTTTTTGCTGAACAGAAGCATGTCTTCAACAATACAGATCTGCAGCGTGATGCCACCTTTAGCGAAATTGGTGAAATGAAATACTTGGATCTGGTTATCAAAGAGGCGCAACGTTTATATCCCAGCGTACCATTTATAGGACGTGAGGCTGATCGCGACTATAATATGAGTAAGTTTTTGAAAAACAAAAAAAATTAAAACCTCGCTTGAGCCAGTATATTTATAAATATTTTTTTTTTTTTTTTTGTAACCCACAGATGGCACTCTTATACCCAAGGGCACTGCACTAAATTTGTTCCTCATTGCCATGGGCTATAATGAGAAAACCTTTGAGGATCCCTATCTCTGCCGTCCCGAACGTTTTGATACAGAGCTGCGCACCACAAAACCAAATCCTTTCGAATACGTGCCCTTTAGTGCAGGACCGCGCAATTGCATAGGTAAGACTTTTGATATTTTTGGGTTTTCGGGAGTTTGAAAAAATCATTTTTTTTTAGGTCAAAAATTCGCTTTGCTTGAACTCAAGACAGTGGTGTCGAAAATTGTGCGCACATTTGAGATACTGCCACCCTTGGATGAGTTAGTCTCAAAGGATGGCTATGTGCAGCATTATCTAGGTCTGACGGCCGAGGAGCAGCTAAAGCATCATCAACCGCACAAATACGATCCGATACTGTCGGTGGTTTTGACACTTAAGTCTGAAAATGGCATATTTATAAGATTGAGACCACGAACATAGGTTTTGAAAACAATTTTAATATAACATTTTCAATTGAACTTGCTCGCAACCAAATATTCCAAAATCTTTTGTTTTTGTGGGGTTTTCTTCAGAAATTCCGAGATTAAATTTTAAATCAATTAATATAGATATGCAACTAAAACAAAATAAAGAAAAACTAAAGTAATGCTAATAACATATGACTTAAAAAGGTATTTCATAGAAATTTTGTTAAAAATTTGATTAATAATAATAAATAATAATAATGAATATTTAGATAAGCGATGTTCACTGTGTCTTCAACAAGTAGTCTCCAATATGTATAATATTTTTAATAAAAATCCAAGAGCCTTAGATCTTGTATTTGTAGATAGATGCACAACTGTATATCTCTATTGTTCAAGCCCTGTTTCTCTGCCAAAAGGTGAACATTATTCCAATCTTGATATAACAGTATAACTTTCTCACGAAAATTATGTAATTTCTGATATTTAAAAACTAGCTGGTACCGGGCGCATTGCTAACGTCCTTGTCCAATGCCTGTTTCAATCCTATAATCTGTTATAGAAGGCCATCAACAAATAGTTACTCCACTCTGAGTTTCAATATTCTTTGACTATTTTTCCAAAGCTATTAAATTTTGCTGAAAACTGTACTTTATGGTTGGAGCCACACTCCTTGTCTAATACCCGTTCTAGTTTTCGAGTATTTCCCGGTAGTAGAATATATATTTAGTACCAAATAGTTACTCCAAGCCGAGTTTCTTCGTTCTGTGACTTTTATTTCCAAAACGATTCAATTAAAAAAATGTGTCTTATATGGGTGGAGCCACACCCCCTGTACAATGCCCGTTCTAGTCTTCCAGTAGCAGGACACCACCAAATAGTAATTTAATTTTGAGTCAAAAATTACCAATCATGAATGACCAATTAATTATATAATACTGAGCTTCATTGTTATCCGACATCTAGTTCCAAATCTATTCGATATCAAAAAGTTTAATTGTATGCACCCTTCCTCCTTCCAAAAATCACTCAAATTTGATAGTCGAACAGTAAGTTTGCACCGAGTTTCATTAATGTGTGATTTCTGAAGGAAAGTAAAACCAAAAATTTGTTTTCTTGAAAAAGTGCCACGCCCCTCGTTGCTAAGAAAATGAAATATATCAGATGACCTATTTTCATACCTACTAAATATACAAAAAAAAATTTCATTTAAATCGGTCCAGCCGTTTCGGAGGAGTTCAAGCACTAACACCGTGACACGAGATTTTTATATATTAGATTAAAAAATTTAATTAAGAGAATTGAATAAAGGTTAAAGCATGGGATCATAGCCTGAACAGGACTTGAACACGGCACCTCTGGGTTGGCAGCCCAACACGCATACTTGACTACTGAAACCGCAAAAAAATAATCTAGTTCTATTATACGAGTAATATTTAGACTATATATATTTGCAACTGCGTTATTGAAAATGTCTAAGGATTTTGATGAAAGTAACAATATAGAGGAAGAGGGGGGCTGAAAAATCGATCTCACCTTTGGGAAAAATCCGAGTTTTTCACACTTTTGTTCTTTATCTGGTTCGATATATTTCTCATTTAGTTTTTGTAACAAAAACTATATAGCCTTTAACGGAATCTTGTCCGCCTTGCACTCGCTTTTAAAGTGATGAATGTGGCCACATCGGCCAGCGTTCGTGGTGGCATGAGTTCGAATACCACGACCGACAGTTATTTGTGAATTTTTGAATTTAATTTTTTTTTTTAATTATTTAAAAAATTTTTTAATTAAAAAAAAATTTTAGCAATTTTTTTATTATTTTTATCAATTGAATCATTGTTTATGTATTTCAATTTATTTTCTTACTTTTTCTGTTTATTTTTAAGAATAAAAAGCTACATTGGATCAATGAAATAAAAAAAAATTTTAAATATTTCAATACTTTTGTTATATTTTGAAGAAGATGTATAACTTTTTTTAGGTTTTAGTTGATCCAATAAAGCTTTTAATTCATAAAAATAAATAAAAACCAATAAAAAAATCATTTCAAAAATATCAACAAGGATAAAATATATTAAAAAATTGCTTAAAAAAGTTTCGACCGTCGCATTCGAACCCAGGCCGTCACAATTTTTGCTGGTAAAATTGGTTCGTTGGCAAAAAAATTGATTTTTTTTCCGAATAAAAAGAAAACAATAATAAAATAATTTGAAAATTATAAAAATTAATATGCAATAAAAATAATAATAAAAAATTATATAAAATAATAAAATATTGCTGCAAAAGCAAATGTCGCTCGTGGGATTCGAACCCACGCAGCCACGATCGCTGAAGATGAAATTCGTTCATTGGCAAAAAATTTAATTTTTGTCAAAATAAAGAAAAATAATTGCACGGTTGCCATATTTCGCTAAAAAGAGCATCTTTCTCTTCTCTTCATATATATGTCCTTGGCCATTCAATGCACTATGAATTAGTTTGAGGCTGAGATGCACAACGGAACCAAAAATTTTTTTATTTTTTTTTATTTTTTTTTAATTTGTACGCAGTTATTTTTATTGCTTAAAGAATTTTATTTTAAAATTATATAGTTCAATTTCTAATTGTTAATAACTGCTGTCAGTATCTCTCACATGTATGCTTGGCACAGCGCCCTATCTATTTGACAGCAACCAGAACTGTGCCAACTTCGCCCTGAGCCACAAAATTTGCAGGATCAACGATTTCACTAAAAGAAAAAAATTAAAAAAGGCAAGAAATTTATTAAGCAAAACTCTTTCTCCCATTTTGCCAAATTTAATCATTACCATCGGCATCGGCATATAAATATAATGCTTACCCATCGGTATACTGCGACTGCATTGAGGTGGTGATAACTTCAGCCTGACTGCCCATTTGGAAATAACTGTTTATGTTAACATTCTGTGTGTTTGTGCCCAAATTCAAAATAATAACATACAAATCGCTGCCGCTCTTTTCTCTGAAAATGTTATAGATTTGAGTGGAAATTATTTTTGATAAGCTATTAAAATAAACAAACCTTGAATAGATAACAATATCGTCGAGTATGGCACGTATTGAAAGTTCACCTTCTTGGAATGAAGGTTCTTTGCGTACACGTATCAATTTCTTGAAGATTTGCAAATGCGATTGTGGCGCTCGCAGCTGCATGAGCGCATTATTCTGCTTGTAGTCCGGAGAAACGGGCAGCCAGGTATGATCACCACTGGTGAAGCCTGTTGGTGAGAATTTAAGTAAAATCAATATTATATGTTCAATTTTTTGACTAACCGGCATTGCTAGAGGCGTCCCATTGATATGGTGTGCGTTCAGGATCACGGGAGAGACCATAGTAAGTATCAGGATTGCCATTACAAGCTTGTGGATCCACAGAATCTTCCCAGCTAATGTAAACGTCAGTCATGGCCAGCTCTTCGCCCTGAGGAAATGTCAAGGGAATTAGTTGGATAAAGATAATATTTAAAAAAAACCCAATTATATATCAGAAATAGTAAATTATTTCACTATTGAGAGAAACCTCTAAATTTTAAATACTGACGCCGATAAGGTTTTGATATTGAGCAAGTGGATGTTATTTTGGAACAAATTTTCTGGCAGGAATCCAAATCTGTAAGCTTTCTCGGAAACTAGCTGTCAAAGTCGCCAATGGAGGTTATGTAACAGTACCCATACGTGTTATTGATTACTATCAAAATTAATAATAAATGGACTCGGTTCCATCTCGAGAAATAAGAAGTCCTATTTAATATAATCAATAAGAAATCTTAGAATATTAAGAAGATTTCCTATTTAATAAAATAAATAAGAAACCTTTGAAAAATAAGAGGATTTCCTATTTAATAATATTCATAAGAAATCTAATCTTAATCTCATTCAGGGTGATTCTTGTCGTGGGAAAGCTAAGTTAAAACTTATCGTGGAATATTTTTTTGAAACACTTTAACCCTCTAACTCCTACCAGCATGGGTCGTTTTGACCTTTTTTTGAAAAAGATACTAAAAGTCAAAAGTTTGGAGGGAGGTCAATGGTTAAATCCTTCCAAAAAATATTTTCCAGAAAACTTCAATAGAGTTCACACAAGACAAGTAACCTCTACGATCGTCAAAGTTAGAAAAAGTCGAAAAAATTTAAAAAGAGTTGTATGCGCAGAGTTAATACACACAGTTTTCTCAAGTTGTCCCTAAAAATATATATATCGTTGGAAAAGTTCAAGTTTCATCTTTCAGAATCCGTCTAAATTTTTAAAATTAGTTAACAATCAGATAAGTTTCAGACCAAAAATTGTGCAAAGTTTGGCAAAATCGGTTTTTTTACCATAAGTTCAGATTTTAGAGGTGTACGGTAAATTTCAAGTATAAAACAACTATCAGAAAAATAACATTATCTCCCAGCGAATTCAACTTTGTTCCATTTTGTCGCACTGTGTAATTTGTATTTTATCTTTAAATAGAACGCCCTTTACATATTTTGTGTCTTTACCGCAAGGCCAAGGTTTATGTGTTCTACGAGGTTCATATGCCGTTATTTGCTTCCGGAACTTGAAAGGTGACAGACGCCCAATTAATTTTTATTCATTTGCAACAAACTTTCTTTGTCAAATTGCAGTTTAATCTCTATTTGAACGTGATTCGTAGGCACGCACGATTCATTTATTCCACTCATAAAATTTTTTTTAGTGAAAACATATAGTTTAACTCAAGCCTACATACCACTCAAAACCCCTTGCAAGTACTTACATTATAGGTCACCGCATTGCCGGGTAGCGTCTGTAGCAGTATGTTGAACAGATCGGCGCGATTTACGCCAAAACGAGAGGCCAATCGCTTGTTGTCGTGATTACCGAGCACCCAATTCGCAGTCACATCCGACGGCATAGCTGCCATCCACTTGCTAATATGAGCCACCACATCTTCGGCCCTGGTCGAGTTGTTCACATTTGAGAGGAAGTCGAAATTGAATGGTATGTGTGAACCATTGCGCACACCATCACCATAAAATCTCATGATATTTTCGAAACTAGTGTAGGCTTCGGTCATAAGAATGCGCGTATCACCACCATGTTCGCGTTTAAATTCATCGGCAAGAGCACGCCACTGATAGGCCATGTCGAAGGTCTCGGGCTGATCGTTCGTGTAGATATGCTGCAAATGGCAGTAATCGTCAGGATTGGGGCACGAGTCGACCACAGGTTCATCTGGATAGTTGTTATAGCGATCTAATTCCTTTTCGAAGAGAAAAGGCACCGCATCGATGCGGAAACCGGCTATGCCTTTGCCCAGCCAGAAACGCATGACATTCTTCATCTCATTGACCACAGCTGGATTGCGATAGTTCAGATCGGGCTGTTTAATGGCAAACTGATGCAGATAGTATTGCTGGCGCACCTCGTTCCATTCCCAGGCGCTATAACGGAAGGCGCTCAACCAATTGCTGGGCGGTTCACGTTCACCTGTGGTGGCATTGATTTTGCCATTGTGCCATACATAGAAGTCGCTATAGAAGGGATCACCATCTACGGACTTTTTAAACCATTCATTTTCATCACTAGAATGATTGGGTACAAAGTCGAGAATGATTTTAATGCCCACTTCTTTGGCGCGTTTAATCATATTTTCAAAATCTTCCATGGTACCGTATTCGGGATGAATTTGATAGAAGTCTGAGATATCGTAACCAAAATCAACCATAGGCGATTTGAAGATAGGCGACAGCCAGGCGGCAGTAAAGCCAACATCCTTCAGATATTGCAGTTTCTCGGTGACACCTATTCGAATTCATAAATTTACTCCACAATGCTGCGTAGGTTGCAGTCAGGCAGTTCTACTTACCATTTAGATCACCGATGCCATCACCATCACTGTCACGAAAAGAACGCGGATAGATTTGATAAAAGTTGCCATTAACCCACCAATCGGTGCACTCGATGTTGGCAACAGCACACAGCACCAAGAAAGTTATGGTGCTTAATAATCTAAGCATTTTTCTGCTTGTCTATCCTTTAAGGATATATGTTTGAATAAATATAAAACACTCAAATTTTTTAACCTTATCAAACTATCTTACGACTTTTGCCATTCGTCACTTAAAACTGCACCAAAATGACTGCCACAATAGACTGGTTGCACTTTTTATAACAAATCATTTTTAAGTGAGTGGGAAATAGTTGTTGGCACAAAAAAAAAAAAATAAAAATTCCTATCATACAAACTTGAATTGAATTGCATCAATTGCTATGTAAATATTAGCAAAATCATTTTTGGTATAAATTCTACGTTGGCAAAATAAAACAAACTCAAATAATCACAACATTGTTCAGAAAACCTATGATTGCATGAGTCAATCCTACTCATGATATTTGAGAGATAGGCGCTGCCTGCCTGCACCCAGCTCTTCTGCAGCTCAAGTGTTGCTTGGTACCAAGCTTATCAGCTGCTTGAGCTTCGCTTATCTGCTCTTTTCCTTTAAGTTCTTTAAGTTCTTGTGGGAAGTTGTCTAAAATGCCGGTTGTAGCGCATTAGTGCTTGACAATTGCTGCTATTATCTAGTTAATATTTGTTCATAATTTCAAGAATCAAGAGAAATTTTTAATATTTATTGAATTCTTGCTATTGTTGATATAGTGTTTTTTTTTCGAGGCTTATCAGTTTAAAAATTGTTTTCGTTGTCAATGAATGGCTTAATGTAGAGTAACAACTTCTAAGTGTTTTGAATTCTTTAGCCGTTTTCCTACAATTTATGAAAAAAAAAAACTAAAGTTTTGACTTAATGCCTTTAGATAAATGAGACACTTGACAAGCTTAGAAAAACTGTTCTGGAAATGTTTTGAAGCTTAATTGTTAGTAGTTGCCTCACAGAGTTCCGAGGCTATGATAAATCAGTTGTTCTATAGTAAAAGTATCAGTTTGAATATCAATATCAAATCAATATCAGTACCTATTAAACCTCTGCACGAGTGCACTTGAAATGCGTTTCAAGCCACTCGATTGTGGTGCAAGCCTTTGCTATGTTATGTTCTCATCAATGAAATCAAGCATAACACTGCAGAGAGCACTCATCGCTTGAGCAGAACAAGAACAAACGAAAACCGAATCAATCTTATGCACAATTCGACAAAGAAGAATGCAATGACTGGAAAGTTATGTTAACAATAGCAGAACGCTGTTCTTTAGTTTTTAAGTATAAGGCGTTGCTAAGCAAACAATTAAAAAAAAACAACAACAATGCAGACATAAACTGCGCTTAATATAAATGTATATATATAAATAAACAAATGACGCACAAAAAGGAATGCTAAAATCAAGCAACTTTCGCCAAGCTTCTGCTGTGTTAGGAGTGATTGATGCATTTTTCGCTGCTATCAAAGTGTTCTGTTTTTAAAAAACGAACAACATCGTGTTCTGTTAAAGCAAACAGCGAGCATGGTTATGTTTAAAGCCGACGAGTGCTCTGCAGTATTCGTTTGTTGTCATTAAATGAATTGGATAACCTCTGCTTGACTAACAGAGTCCTATTAAGCTCTAAACTCTGCACGGTTAGATTTACTGTTGTTGAAAAACGAGTGCATTCGTGCAGACGTTTAATACTTATCAATATCAGTATCAGTATCAGTATCAGTATCAGTATCAGTATCAGTATCAGTATCAGTATCAGTATCAGTATCAGTGTCAGTATCAGTATCAGTATCAGTATCAGTATCAGTATCAGTATCAGTATCAGTATCAGTATCAGTATCAGTATCAGTATCAGTATCAGATCAGTATCAGTATCAGTATCAGTATCAGTATCAGTATCAGTATCAGTATCAGTATCAGTATCAGTATCAGTACCAGTATCAGTATCAGTATCAGTATCAGCATCAGTATCAGTATCAGTATCAGTATCAGTATCAGTATCAGTATCAGTATCAGTATCAGTATCAGTATCAGTATCATTATCAGTATCAGTATCAGTATCAGTATCAGTATCAGTATCAGTATCAGTATCAGTATCAGTATCAGTATCAGTATCAGTATCAGTATCAGTATCAGTATCAGTATCAGTATCAGTATCAGTATCAGTATCAGTATCAGTATCAGTATCAGTATCAGTATCAGTATCAGTATCAGTATCAGTATCAGTATCAGTATCAGTATCAGTATCAGTATCAGTATCAGTATCAGTATCAGTATCAGTATCAGTATCAGTATCAGTATCAGTATCAGTATCAGTATCAGTATCAGTATCAGTATCAGTATCAGTATCAGTATCAGTATCAGTATCAGTATCAGTATCAGTATCAGTATCAGTATCAGTATCAGTATCAGTATCAGTATCAGTATCAGTATCAGTATCAGTATCAGTATCAGTATCAGTATCAGTATCAGTATCAGTATCAGTATCAGTATCAGTATCAGTATCAGTATCAGTATCAGTATCAGTATCAGTATCAGTATCAGTATCAGTATCAGTATCAGTATCAGTATCAGTATCAGTATCAGTATCAGTATCAGTATCAGTATCAGTATCAGTATCAGTATCAGTATCAGTATCAGTATCAGTATCAGTATCAGTATCAGTATCAGTATCAGTATCAGTATCAGTATCAGTATCAGTATCAGTATCAGTATCAGTATCAGTATCAGTATCAGTATCAGTATCAGTATCAGTATCAGTATCAGTATCAGTATCAGTATCAGTATCAGTATCAGTATCAGTATCAGTATCAGTATCAGTATCAGTATCAGTATCAGTATCAGTATCAGTATCAGTATCAGTATCAGTATCAGTATCAGTATCAGCATCAGTATCAGTATCAGTATCAGTATCAGTATCAGTATCAGTATCAGTATCAGTATCAGTATCAGTATCAGTATCAGTATCAGTATCAGTATCAGTATCAGTATCAGTATCAGTATCAGTATCAGTATCAGTATCAGTATCAGTATCAGTATCAGTATCAGTATCAGTATCAGTATCAGTATCAGTATCAGTATCAGTATCAGTATCAGTATCAGTATCAGTATCAGTATCAGTATCAGTATCAGTATCAGTATCAGTATCAGTATCAGTATCAGTATCAGTATCAGTATCAGTATCAGTATCAGTATCAGTATCAGTATCAGTATCAGTATCAGTATCAGTATCAGTATCAGTATCAGTATCAGTATCAGTATCAGTATCAGTATCAGTATCAGTATCAGTATCAGTATCAGTATCAGTATCAGTATCAGTATCAGTATCAGTATCAGTATCAGTATCAGTATCAGTATCAGTATCAGTATCAGTATCAGTATCAGTATCAGTATCAGTATCAGTATCAGTATCAGTATCAGTATCAGTATCAGTATCAGTATCAGTATCAGTATCAGTATCAGTATCAGTATCAGTATCAGTATCAGTATCAGTATCAGTATCAGTATCAGTATCAGTATCAGTATCAGTATCAGTATCAGTATCAGTATCAGTATCAGTATCAGTATCAGTATCAGTATCAGTATCAGTATCAGTATCAGTATCAGTATCAGTATCAGTATCAGTATCAGTATCAGCAACAGTATTAGTACCCGCAAGAGAGGATCAAAATTTTCAGATCTTTGGGCCTAACAACCCCGCGGTCCCTAGTTAAACAAATCCACGAGAATCTGTGCCAGATTGGGCGGCTCCCAGGTCTTTGTCTGTACTTGTCTTTTAGAACCTGGCCGTAGGTATGCGGTTAAAAATCTTGGAATAATGTGTTCGCCAATTGTTAGACTAATGCATTTTTAATCCGTTTTTTTATTAGAAATGATTGATAAGAATAAATGCTGGAAATTTTTTTAGCCAAATCTGTATTCAAATTTAATAAATTGGGAATAAAATTTGAATTTTAGTAACTAAGGTTTAAATTTTAATACAAAATAGCTCTATTTCATGCTCTATCAAGTAACAGAATGCGCTGGTCCGTGGTTCGATCCTAGGATGTGGCAAAAATTAAAATGTTGCACAATGCAATTTTTATATAAAATAATTAGTTATATTAAAATAATGTCAATATAAAAAAAAAATTAAAAATGGTCTGGCTAAGGATCACTCGATTCATCAAAACAAATCGATAACCGCTGAACCAATTGAGCCACTGCATAAAAGTTTTTGCGCTTGCAAGTTGTATACTTTAATGAGTACCTTAGTTTAAGTATTTGACGTGGTTTAAATTTTAAACCCATTTGGGACTAAACTTTTGTTTAAGTATATGACATGGTTTAAATTTTAAGCCCATTTGGAACTAAAATTTAGTTTAAGTATATGACAATGTTTAAATTTTAAACCAATTCGGGACTAAAACTTAGTTTTAGTATTTGACGTGGCTTAAATTTTAAACCAATGCAGGATTAAACCTTGGTGTTAGTATTTGTCGTGGTTTAAATTTTAATACAATTTTGGTGTCGTCATATACTCAGTACAGGATTGAATGGACAGGACAGGATTGCGTTTATAATGGCTGTGAACGCAAGCTCTCAAAAGGCCTTGCGTAGACTCTCGCGTGATCTCCCTGCAAAGCGTAGACAACCACAGGAACTTATTAAATGACTGTACAAACGATCGAAGATAGTGGCCTTTACCGGAGACCCAACAACATGGAAATAAATAAAATTCCAACAGAAACTTAAGGAAAGACAAACACACCAACTGAGATCCGACCTGAAACGCAAAAAGGTCAACAGGCTCTTAGATCATCGCCTTTGCTAGATAAGCAAAGTCACGAAATCAAGAGCACCCCATTCACAGCTTCAGCACCAGAAGCAATGAAAGAGGTGGGTCAACCTCAGCAAGGACAGGCTTACATCCCTAAAGAAACTAACTAACTACACTTTAGCAGAATTTCGAACCATATCTAAGAGTTGACGAAGATGTTTACGGATACAAGCCACATAAATATTCAACTACTCAGACAGATGACACTCAGTCATCTTACAGCAGCAAACGGCCACGTGCTACTCCAGACGACGTGACAACACTAGCCTCATTACCAAAGAAAACAAAGAAAACTGTGGATTGGCAATTTCTTACTGATATTTAAAATAATTATAAATAAAAAGAAAAAGTTAATTGAAATAGTGTTAAATCAAATAAATCCACTCTAATAAAAATAGCGGTGCAAATAATGGCATAACTTTGAGTCTAGCAGATGGTAGTATGCAAACATGTATTGAAAAAAATACTAACAATAATCATTGTAGATATTGAACAGCTGTGCAATGAAGCAATTAAGCTAACTTCAAAGCTATAGGAAAATTTTTACTAACGAACTGCTACAATTTTATATAAAAGCTCTACAGATGGGACTAATACTCAATATAGAATCAACTACTTCTGAGTACTGAACATTTATTGAAGTTAAAACAGCGCGATGGCTCGTCTGCTTCCGAAGCTGGCATCTTCTTTAGTAGTAACTGCGTGCCTATGGCTGCCATTGATTGGAGCTGAAAAGGATTGGTGGGAAAATGGCAACTTTTATCAGGTTTATCCGCGCTCTTTTATGGACACCGACGGCGATGGTGTGGGCGATTTGAATGGTAAGTAAGGCAAACATTTTATTTGATTATAACACTAACTCTCTCGCTGTTCTTATTTTCTGCTTTTGCTCATCAAAGGAGTGGCTCAGCGCCTTGAGTACCTCAAGGACATTGGCATGGACGGTGTTTGGCTATCGCCCATTTTCAAATCACCCATGGCTGACTTTGGTTATGACATTTCCGACTACTATCAGGTTCAGCCCGAATATGGCTCCAATGATGATTTACGCAATCTGGTACAGGAGGCCCATCGTCTTGGTCTAAAGCTAATACTTGATTTTGTGCCAAATCATACGAGCGATGAACATGAATGGTTTGTGCGTTCCGTCAATGGCGAGCCCGACTATCGTGACTTCTATGTCTGGCATGATGGCGTTGTCAATTCCAATACCGGCGAGCGTGAGCCTCCCAGCAACTGGGTCTCACAATTCCGTTATAGTGCCTGGGAATGGAATGAGCAGCGTCAGCAGTACTATCTACATCAGTTTGGTGTGAAGCAACCCGATTTGAACTTTCGCAATCCAGCTGTAGTTCAAGCTCTTAAGGACGTTCTCAACTACTGGCTAGAGCAGGGTATTGATGGTTTCCGCATCGATGCCGTACCATTCCTATTTGAAAATGAAGTTGATGCCAGCACTGGTACCTATCCGGATGAGCCTGTCATAGCAGATACCACACAATGCCCCGATCCTGCTGATTATTGCTATCTCCAGCATATCTACACCAATTCGCTGCCCGAAGATATCGAAATGGTCTATCAGTGGCGTGAGCTGGTTGATAATTTCAAACATGAACACAATAGCGAAACCAAAATTTTACTTACCGAAGCTTATACCAGTTTTGAGAATCTGATGCTAATGTACGGTGATGGCAAACGTAACGGTTCAAATGTGCCCTTCAATTTTGAGATGTTGTCGCTGTTGAATAATCACAGCAGTGCTGCGGAGTTTCTGCAGCTGGCACAACACTGGCTGAACAACATGCCACAGGGTGTCTATGCCAACTGGGTGCTGGGCAATCATGATAATCGACGATTGGCTTCACGTTTCGGTGTACAGCGTACGGATCTAATGAATATGTTTTTGCAAACTCTGCCGGGCATAGCGGTTACTTATAATGTAAGTGTTGAAGAGTTGATTATAAGAAGAGAGAGAGAGATCATTTTCTTTTGATCATTTTGATTAATTTGATAATAGTTATTTCGAAAATTTTACTGTGAATTATGTGTCGATAACAAACATGTCCAGTCGAAACAGGTTTTGGAAATCATAAGTACAAATTTCATCTTTTTTCAGGGTGAAGAGTATGGCATGGAAGATGTAAATGTCTCTTGGGAGGATACTGTTGATCCACAAGGCTGCAGCGCCAGTCCAGATACCTACAACAGCTACTCACGGGATCCAGCACGCACACCATTCCGCTGGGATGACTCTGCAAATGCTGGTAGGCTTCAAAACTTTGATAATTTTCAGCAACATATACAAAAATATTCTACTCCTTCAAAGGTTTCAGTACCGCTGCTCACACTTGGCTGCCCGTTGGTCCTGGCTATGAAACTGACAATGTTGCCTCTCAGCTGGCTGCGCCAAATAGCCATTTGAAGATATTTAAGGAAATTGTGCAGCTAAGAAAATCAGAGTCTGCCTTTCAGGATGGGGATTTCGAGCCCAAAGTTGTGGATGATCTTTTGATGTTCAAACGGTACAGTATGGCAAAAAGCTTTTCCATCTCAAAACTATAAAATTAATGTTATTTTCAAAACTCAGTCAAGCTGAGAGTGGCGATGCCTACATTGTTGTGCTCAATATTGGCGGTACTCAGAAGGAACTTGATATTACCTCCTTCTATGATGGCGTTGGCATCAAGGTAGAGGTCGCTGTAGCCTCGCTACAATCACGTTACACTAGTGGGTGAGTAACTTTGTTTGAGATATGTAGAATGTTCCATGGGAATATCAAAAACCAAACTTATCTCTTTCTTATAGCGATATCAGCAACTCGAACTGCTTCGTAGCTGAGCCTTACGTAGGCAGCATTCTACGTGTCGTTGATGATAACAACGTTCTGCGTGATGCTTAATGCATGTTAAAAACTTCTTAACCCAATAAATTACTAACCAAATATTCCAAAGCAAATTTAAATACTTGTGTTTTTTTTAACATATTTGTTAAGTGATTCTTGTAGCAGAACCGTTATAGCAATTAGTTTTTTCAATACTTATTCCTAATCAAACACTTTTTGTTGAAAGATTTCTTCATGTGAGTTCTGTTCCTCAGTGCATACAGCGTTTGCTTTTTAGTCGTGAAGTTGTGAGTTCATGACTCTACAGACATTGACTGTCACTATCTGGTCATTTGGAAACAAAATGTTCAGACTTCAATTAGCCTCTACTTAGCTGATGCGACATTAAGTGAAACCGTGTTTGAAGAGAATTGTCACTTGACGAAAAATATTATTCTATATAATAATAGGGAACGTTCAGGACAATGGTTGAATCGCATAGCAGCTTCCAGCCACTAGTCAAGAGCGGTATTGCATCCTAAGAAGTTCATGGTGACTGTTCGTTGAACTTCTGAAGGCGACATTCAATAATGTTTTTTGAATCCTGGCAAAGCGATAGCTGAGGAGACCTACTGTACACAATTGGACGATATGCAAGAAAAATTAAAACAACCTTTGGTGAATAGGTATGAACTAATTCTGTTACACGATAACGTTCGACCGAATGTATACCGTTTGTCCCCGCAAAAACTACAGGAATTGAAATATAAAGTTTCGCCTCGAAAAAGGTTTCCAGACATCATATTTTCTAGAGTCTGAAAAACTATTCAATGCAATAGTGCTACTCAAACCAAAACGCTGTTATTGCGTCCTTTGAAGAATTTTTGGGGCAAAAAAATGGTGAATATTTTCACGACATATTTCGTTTGAAAATAACCGAGTTCGTCTCAGCCCTTTAAAATTTAAGTTTGGTACGAACCAACCTGATTGAGGGTGTTCTAATAGTAAGTGTGGTACTTTGTTGTCAATGCATTGAAATCGTCGAATTTTTAATTTTTAATTCCAAGTCGATGATGCAAACGCTACGATCGAATGACTAAAATATCATCTTGTCGTACGAGGCTCATTTCCACCTTGGCGGCTATGTTAACAAGCAAAACTGCCGCAAAACTGTTAAAAAACAAACTGGGCTTGAAAAATTCACAAGTGATCGTTTAGTAGCCATTGCAACCACTGCGAGTCACTGTTTGGTGCGGTTTATGGGTCGGAGACATCATCTCGCCTTTTTTTATGAAGATAAGTACGAAAACTCCGAATATGTCAACTCTGAGGGGAACCACACTATGTTGAAGGACTATTTTGTGCCGGAGGTTGAAGCTCAGGGTTTGGATAATATGTGGTTTTAACAGTATGATGCTACACCACACAGAACTCGCCTCAATTTGGACTTTTTTCCAAAGTCGGGAGTTGCAAATTCCCGAACCGTGTAATTTCTCGTCGCGGAGTTGTTAACTGCCTGCCCAGATCATGCGATTTGATGCCGTTAGACTTTTTCCTGTAGGGTAACACGAAGAATAAAGTCCATGAGAATGATCCAAAGACGATTCAGGACTTGAAAATTAATATGACATCGGTGATTCGGGCTGTTCCGAAGCCCATACTGCAAAATATCAAAGAAAATATGATCCAAAGAGTGATTTATCTACGGAATAGACGTGGTGAACATATCTGCGAAATCATTTTTCACATATAACCCTATTGTGTGACCGAATTCCGAATGAAATAAAATATTTGGAAAAACTCCGAAGATTATCCCGAAACACTGACTGCGATTTAAAAACAAAACGTGGATTTTGTTAGGGGGGGGGGGGGGGCAGATAGGATCTATAAAATCGAAATGTTTTTTAAGTAGATACCTGGCGTGAAGGCTTAATTCTACGTTGCTCTTAGCATAGGACCAACCATTGTGTCGGCCGGCACCCTTTGTTGAGGTACCAAATATGCTAATGTTGTGATAACATTCGCAACCATTTGGTTTAGGTAAAGTCCTATATAACACCTCATCTAACTCCGCCTAGTGGTGATGATGGTAAGCCACTTGCCTGTTCCAAGCCAGTGAAAAGGAGGAGGGTAGTGGATTTGGATGTGAGCCCTCGCTCTGAGATGCAAAATCATGTAAGTGGGACATAAAATCTGGTTATTGTACCTGCGTATTCGTAGCAAATGATATAAAACATTCTGTTAGCACGGTGATAGTCAATAAACCTGGTTTAGCAACTGATAATTACTGGCATGAATAAAAATCTGATATTTTCTATGGATATACGAGTATAAGTGATGATAAATAAATTTCCAATGATACGGACTTTATGCCGGAAAAAGTGGTTAAAAAGTATGGTCATGGAGGTCAAGGAGTATTATAATGGAAGTTCTTAAAGAGTATTGTCAAGGAGTATGATCAAGGAGCATAATAGATTCTGTGTTCGAGCATGCTTTCATTGTGGTAATGTTGTATGCTGGCTGATTAAGTTTTCTAATTTAATTAAGATAAAGCGATCAGTTTTGGAATACTTAAACAAGTGTTCAACAAAGCAGTCTTTACTGGTAATGCCTGAAGTATTCAACAGGACTGGCTGTACTGGTAATGCTTTATGTCTTCGATTTGGTTTAATTTTGATTAGACATTTCCTAGTCATAGTAAATACCCGACTAGTGTCTATCGGTATAGTATATTGGGATACTAAGATAAGCTTGCTTATCAAGTCATGTGTGCTTAAACTATCAATTCATGTTTGGTCTTTTGTTGGAAGATTATTCCAAGGTGGAAACCCTTTTGCCGGGGGACTATGGTGGGCTGGCCCTTCGGGGAGTTTCGAACTGGCTGTGGTAAGCTTAATGTCGCAAGCTAGACAACGAGTTGGCGTGGCGTTGTGACTCAGTACAACCAGGCTGGCATATTCTTTATGTAAGGGAATTTATTTCGGTGTCACTCCTTACCAATGGAGGTGAATTGAATTTAACCTCAAGTTAAATTTTCACAAATTGGTACTGGGGAATCGGTGGATGAGTAAAGTGTTTATGGCAGAACTGGAAAATATGGCGCCTTGTCATAGTAAGCTATTAATACTTGAAAATGCGAATCTCTAGGGCATTTGTCAGGTTCGGAAAATAATGAATTTTTAAATGGCGATAATGGCGATTGAATTCTGCATGAAATGATTGAAGAGAAGGGTTGCTCGGCAGAAATCTTGGGTGCTGAGTGCCTGGAAACTGGTCGATAAATTTAATTATATTCCAAAAACCATTGGATATGAGAAAGCAACTCCTAATAGACATGTCGGCCCTATAGTCCTGCACTACCGGCTGTTCGTTGGATGTGAATTCTGAGAACGCGTCTGTTGAGAGTTGATTTCGAAAATTCATGACTCCTCGCCAATGGGGCAAGTAGAATTAAACCGGAAGGTAGACGTCTACTATAAACACTTGACTAATAACACCTCTTCTGTACTCAGGGTACACCAGCCAGTTGGAAAATGCAACTTCACATTCGAGCAAAAGCTCTACTCGCGATTGGAGTATAAACCACAACCAACACGAAGCTTCCCGAAGAATCAGCCCAAGAAGTCAACCTGGCAAAAGCCAACACTAACCGAAAGTACGCTCGACCTTCAACAAAAGTCACATCACTGGTTAGGTTACTCTACCGTTTTGACTTTGACACGCTCCAACGGCAAAAAATAAAGGGAATTTTGCATCGTATTGTAACTGGTGATGAGAAATGGGTTCATTACGATAACCTCAAGCGCAAAAATCATACGGGCCTAACGCCAAAATCGAAGCCAAGCGCAATATTCACAGTGACCAGGTCATGGTCTGTATTTGTTGGAACCAATTTGGTGTGGTGTACTATTGGCTGCAACAACGAGGTGAAACTATCACAGGACAACTCTACCGAACTCGATCGATGCTTTTGAGCCGAGCATTGAAGCAAAAACGACCAAAGGCACGACAAGTTAATTTTGGAATATGAAAATGAGTTCTACCCAAAAATTTCCTTTTCTACTACTATTTGGTTTCGTCGATGACGCATGCCTATGAGGATCAGCACTTTCACTCCTTTTGGAGAGCTCCAAAATTGGTTCGATTTGTGGGCCGCATCAAAAGATGAATCGTTTTTTCGAGATGGTATCCGAAATTTTCCAGATTTAGTGTGGAGTTTATATGGCCCACACTATAAACTCCACTCTTGATAACACTTACTCTATTTTCTGGGCTTTTATTATAATATTTGAAGTGCAAACAAACAAGGTGTGATCAATTCTGTTAGAATCTTTTTAGGTGAGACCACTTTTAAATTATATTTTGTTTCCTTAAAAGCATTACTTAAAAACATCAAGGTCTCAAACTACGGTCAGCTTAGTTTGAGACATGATATCTTCTATCACAGTATCACAGCATATATTGCTAAGGTGTATCTTATAGTGGCGTGGCCGTGGCTGTGTGTGCTCAGTGTGCAGAATGCATGCTAGCAAATCTCATCAGGCCCGGGTTCGAATCACCAACTGACACACACAATTTTTTCATGTGACGTTATATTTTCTGATCGGCTGTCACCTCTCTGCAGAAGCTCGGACAAAGTCCTTTCAAGGGCTGAAATGGATATTTATTTTTTAGTTTTTTTATTGTATATTATAGTGCTGCAGAAAACCATAAAACATATCGTTTCAAAATTATTATTCGGCTAGCTTAATAAAGGGTTTTTCAATAAGAGGTGTTATTTTGATAGCCCGCTATTTCGGTAGCTGTCACTTTTGAAGCTGTTATTTTTTGACATTTGACAAGTAGAAACTAAACTAAACCCGTGCACGTCACTCAAGAACATTCGATAATATTTCTGCTGTAGCCCAAAGTGTTGAAGAAAACCCAGGTATGTCCATTCCTCGTTATTCTTTGGAATTGGGCATTCCACAAACGTCATTACACCGTATTTTGCATAAAGACTTGGGTCTTAAGGCTTTTAAAGTTTAGTTACGACAAGAACTCAAGCAGGCCGATCATCAACAATGTCGTGTCTTTGCTGATTGGGTCCTTGAAATTAATGAAAATTATCCGAAATTCCATCGAAAAATCATCTTGACTGATGAGGCCCATTTTCACCTACGTGGTGGCTACGTCAACAAGCAAAATTGTCGCATTTGGGGCTCGAAAAACCCAAGAATTATTGTTGAGAAGCCTTTCCATCTTCAACGTGTGACTTTTTGGTGCGGTTTATGGTCCGGCAGGGTCATTGGACCTCACTTTTTCGAAAATGAGGTTGGATCAACAGTTACGGTGAATGAATTGCGCTATCGAGAGATGATTAATGATTTTTTATGGCCTGAGTTGAATGGTATTGATCTGGACAACTTTTTCTTTCAACAAGACGGCGCTACGTGCCACACTCCTGTTCTCCTATTTCTAGCTTCTCCTGAGTCGGCCCGTGTAGCAAACTGTGGTGCTTCTCCTTACAGTAGCGGCATACCATTTCGCTGACACAATTGTTCTGTCTATGGCTCGGAGAGAAGCAGTTTGAGCAATAGTTATGAACTAAAACTGTTCGTAACTTTTCGGCGTGTGTTTGAGCTCGAAATTCCTGACAGAAACCGTTGCACAGCCGGCACGCGCCATCCGCGACTTCCTTTTTTTCCGCAGGTTATTATAACGGACGCCAACCATATCGCACTGAAAAGATTATGAGGAGGGTATATATCAGTATAAGGTTTTTAAAACGCTGGTAACATGACCAGCTTTACTACAGGCCGTTTGGGGGCAAATTCTCATCTCTTACAACAACCATATCATTAACTTCCACATCTTTTTGAGTATATTTCCACTTAAAACGCTTGTGGAGTTCTTTTAAATATTCAGATTTCCATCTCTGACAAAATGTTTGATGCAAAGCTTTTACTTTTTGCCATCTATTTACTATCGAGAGGATACTATCATTTATTTCAGGTTCTATCGGAGTGAATATGGGTGTGCCTATTAAAAAATTACCTGCAGTTAGGGGGGCTAAATCATACGGATTATCTGTCATCGGACTGATAGGCCTCGAGTTAAGGCATGTCTCAATACGTGTAAGCAAGGTGAAAAACTCTTCAAATGTGTATTTCATTACTCCAGCTATCTTTTTAAAATGTGTCTTGAAGCTTTTAACTCCTTTAAGTAGTTTTTTAGTTAGTAGTTTTTAATCTCAAATGGACCCGCGAAATCTACACCTGTTGATGCAAATGGTCTCGTAAGTGTTGTTCTTTCAGGTGGTAAGGCAGCCATAATTTGGGTCATTTCCTTTTTTCTGTTGATAACGCACAACTTGCAGTTATGAATAACAGTTTTAATAAGGTTCTTTGCTTTCAGTATCCAGAATTGCATCCTTAAAAGTCGTAAAACTAATAGATTACCACCATGTAATGAGATGAAATGGGTAAATTGGACCAAAAGTCTCGAAAACTGGCAATTATAGGGTAATATGATTGGATACCTTTCATCGTTTGACAGCATTGGTGAAAAAGCTAAACGACCACCTACTCTTAAAACGCCGTTTTGATCTAGAAATGGATTTAGCGTAAGAATCAGTTATGAATCAGTTATGATGAGAATCATCAGTTATGAATTACCAGACATACATAGGTAGCTTAGTTCCTCCAAAGCAATTAATTCTTAATTGTTGTTAATAAATTAATATTTGACTATTCTAACGACCTCAGAAAACGTGTCGATAAAAAGCTTATAAATTAAAATTTGAGTAATACGCATCATTTTATCATTTTATTTACTTAATGATGACATATTCATGATAAATTTTTCATACGGCCAATTTTGATTCGCAATTTTTTTTTTTTTTTTTTATGTTTTTCATGCAAGCAATTCATTTTAGTAGCCCAAAAATATTATTTATTTTGTTTTTGTCTTAAATTGGCCTGACCTTCGCAATCGTTTAACTTTTTGCGTTTTTGATTTTTATCATTCGTTCTATTAATTCATGAAATTTCTGATATAACTGATGAAAGTGATAATTTTATTGATACAATCAATGACGCGACGCTCAGTGGACACACCCATCTGCAAATTGAAAGAGAACGTGCAGAAAGCAATGTTTAATTCAAATTATGTAGGAATAATAATATTCAAGTGGGTTGAGAATATTTTATTCTTACATGTGAAAACGATTTCAATAAATCCCTGAATAACACTTGAATTCCATAAAAAAAATACACAAACAATGACCCTTCGACGCAGCTGCAGTTTTTAAAAGAAAATTTTAACGCTTCACTTTCGATTGAATTTTCTGATTTTGGGAATAAAATAATTCTGTAAAGAGGGTGATTCTTTTAAGTAATGCTTGTTTAATATGCGCTAAGCCAGCATTAAATGTCAGATTTTAAGTGTTCTATAATAATTTTTCTCGAAGGGGAAGTTTAAGAAGTCATTGACTTTAGTTTTTGTCTGCTACCGAAATTTGATCTCAATTTTAATTAAAGTGTGACATGTTGAGCTCAACAGATTTTCTTCTTATCATTTAAAGCAATAGACTAAAAAAATCGTCTCTATAAAAATCACTTTGTTCGACTTTTATTTTCCAAGGAACATTTTCAGCAAGTTTTCAAAGAGAAAATAGTTCTACTCGTATAAGTAAAGGAAGCAGAAAGAAGCCTGTTACCTGATAAATTTAATTTTATCCTGGAATTTTTGTTGATGTTTAGCAGGAATCGATTATTACTGTTAAGAAAATTTTGTCTGAGAGGCATTGGAGTAGAATCTTAAATATGTCAATGAGTGAAAACTTTGTTTCATTCACTCTTCGAATATATAAAAATTTTTTTATTTTTGTTAAATTATATTATAAAAATCATGAACTAACTGTTTTTGTTAAGGTTTCTTCTTTCTTTTACTCTTGGTATAAGTCATTTTTAAAAAAAGTCTCAAAATTGAGTGATAATTCGTAGCAAACAAATAAAACTCAAAAATAAGTTTACTTTGTATGTTTTATAAATTTTTGAGTAAAAAAATAATATATTAGAGTTAAATTTGTGTAAGTTTTTTGTTTTTGAGTAAAAAATTTTAACTCAAAACAAATTAAAATGACGAGCAATTTAAAAAAAACTCAAAAGGAAGTATTATTTTCAAATTAAAAACTAAAACTTTAAAAAATAATTGTTATTTCTGAGTAAAATATCAAAACTTGATATAAAATATCAGAACAAAATAAGTTCAAACCAAAAAATTAATTTATAAAAATAAAACTTAATAAAATAAAAAATAATTGTTATTTCTGAAAAATAAGTTCAAACCAAAAAATTAATTTATAAAAATAAAACTCATAAAGGAGTTATTTAGTGATTACAAAAAAAAAAATAAACTCAAAATTAAGTATTATTTTATAAGCAAAAATTAAAAAAAAAGTATATCCGAGTGAAATTAAAAAATTCAAAAAAAAATTTTATTTAGAAGTGATGAATTACGCTGGACCGTAATTTAAAATCTTATAAATTTGTGAACAAAACTTTTAAACTAACAGTACCAGATTTTCATCTTGTAAGTAAACGTACACTGGGAAAATCGTAGGAGAAAAATCTCTCATCATCTGTTTCTAGAAAAACATTTAAACTCATCGTGTTAATTTAAATTCCCACAAGACTCTTCAGAGAACAGGCTGTCGAGTCTACACTGTAGACTCTTTAAATAAGGATATGAAGTTCAAAATGTCGAATCAGAGTCTTTGTTCTTACAAATACTTGTACAATATTTTTAAATAATCTGCCTGATACTAGTGTTAATATACTTTAATGTATGTCATATGCAGATGTGGGCAACCGGTTGACATAAGCAGTGGGAATTTTTAATTTATATAAAATAAAAAAGTAATTTGAACATAATAAGAGTTTGTATTTCTATGGCAATTTAAAAAAAAGATTAATTAAATTGATTTTTAACCAACGATTTTTGAAAAAATTTATATATTTAAAAAAAAAAGTTTAAAAAAATTACATTTGTTTAATGCAGACATACACAACGAAATCAACAAAATTTTTTCGTTTCGTTGAGGCCGAAAAATAAATTATCAAAATTATTTCGTTTTTTAAATAACGTTAAAGATTTATCAAATCATATTTCGTTTCGTTGAAAAACGAAAAATTTTCTATAATTTTCTCCTATGCTAAAAAAACTTTCTTCTGATACAAAAAAAACGAAATTTTTTTGTTGAAATTAACGGTTGATTGGAAAAAAACGAAAAAATTTTTTATCGTTTTCTCCGAAACGAAATAAATATTTTTCGCGTTTTGAATTAACGTTATTTTTTTTATTTCGTTTCAACGAAACAAAAAAAATATTTCGGTTACCGTTAAAATTAACGTTAACGTGCATGCCTGGTTTAATGTATTGGCATCTCAGAACTGCATTGAAAATTTTGTTTTTGCTACACTGAGAAAAAAACACATAACTTGCTCCGGTAAAAAATTTTTTTTTTTTGATAATAGCAATTTTCTCTTTTTCAAATAAAATTTTCTTCAATTAGAATAAATTTTCACATTTTCGAAAAAATATTTCTTTACTTCTAGGAAATGGAAATATTTCAATGTCTCTAATAATGATAAGTATTTTTCTCGCTCAAAAAATTTCTTATTTATAGAGAAAAATTTATTGAAAATGAAAAATTTTTCTTATATTTTGATAAAAAATTCACTATGAGAAGTATTTTCTTCAATAAAAACAAATATTTTCTCAAAAAATAGTATTTTTCTCTAAAAACGATATATTTTTCTATTTCATGGAACCTTTTTATCATTTTTAGAGAATTTTTAGTATCGCAATTAAAGAATAGCATTCTCTGGAGCAAAGTCTATACCATTTTTCTCTAAACATGATGCCTTTTTTATCATATTCCGAGACACTTTTTTCTGAGTGTATATCCCAGTAAACAGTTATAAGAGCGCTCATGTTTATGACTCTTAGAAGAGGGTATTTTCTGACGTTATGATGAGCGCTCATAATTTGAGTTCGAAAAGACTCTTATTTACGAACGTTTTATGAGCGCACATTATTATAAGCCTGAAAAGACTCTTATTTATCAGCCTTTTATGTGCACACATTATTATGAGCCTGAAAATACTCTTACTTATGAATCTTTTATGAGCGCACATAGTTATGACTCAGAAAAAACTCATATTTTTTATGGTTTTTCGAAAGCTCATAATTATCACTCAGACACACCAATATAGTTCAGAGCAACTTTTTTGATATACAGCTTCGTTTAATACGAAAAAGGGTACATTATTTTTGTTTTCTTAAAATACACAAAATTAAGACTCCGAAAATATTTAAACTGACTTTTAAAAAAAAACTTATTTCGGACTCTTACAAGAGTGCCATTTCGTACTCAGTTCTGTGTGCCCTTCCGGAAAAGGAAACACTCTCATATAAGACTCTTTAATGAGCTCATTAATGAGTTTTAAAAGACTCTTAAAGAACTCATAATATTTGTTTATTATGAGTCATTAAAGCATCAGAACTTTTTGTTTTTTGAGATTCATAAAAGACTCTTAAATATGACACTTATAATATAACCCTTATATATGACCTTAAACACATATATTTTGGATTCTTTTAAGAATCATATTTCAGACTCAGATCTGTGTGCCCTTCCAGGAAGGGAAACAAGCTCCTATCGGAGTCTTTTATGAGCTCATAATGAGCGCTTAGGATCATTAATATGAGTCTTAATAGAGTCGTAAAAGACTCATAATGTTTGCTGGGATGTACATGCAGTACAACTTCTATAGTCCGGTTCGAAAGCATTCATATACAGTTCGAAATATTTAAAAAGGCTTTTATTTTACAGTATGATTTCACACACTTAATAATGTATGTATGTATTGAAGTTATCAAGTAGGCTGTGCAATTGTTGAACAAATTTATTGATAACTTTGTTTTACTTCATCAATTTTGCTTAAAAAATGTTTACTTCTATAGTCAGGAAAACCTCGATACTCCAAACGACCGTTAAACTATATGTGTCCGGATTATCGAAGTTGTACTGTACTTTCAACATGCTATACTTACTTTCAAAAAATACTTACATTTTTTTTTTTTATATTAATACTGATTCCTGTGTTTACGAACGAAAAATGAATTTTTTATTTCTCAACTGTTTTCAGACACAGAAAAATGAGTTAAAAAAAAATAAATTTAACACATTTTTGATTTTGATCTAATAAGTAAAAAGTTTTGTGAAATAAATTATTCACATAAAAAAATTTTTTAAATTTTTCTATTTTAATCGTAATATTTTAAAATTTGAAGAGTCTTTTTATAGAAAGCAGCTATAATGCATTTTAACTAGTTGTCTTAACCTATGTGTCTAATGTATTGGCATATAAAGCTGTAATGTTCATAATTCTTTTTAAAAGACTCTCTATTACAATATGAGACAAAATTAGTTAAAAATATTTTTTTAATCGTTTGAAAAAACATTAAGTTTTTCTTATTTAAAGTTTTTGTTCAATTTGTGAAGACTACCAAACTGATAAGTTTATAATGATAAAATCCAACATAATTTCAAAGATTAAGTTTTCTTTTATCGGTATGTAAAGCAATTATGTCAAAATAGAAACCAAAATATAACAGAGCTCTTTTTGGCTTAAACATGTAAACGTTTAACAAACGTTTACAAAAATATTAGGAAATAATGCTCAACGAGCAAAGTTAAAGAAAGTTGTCTAAAATTTGGATGTGTAGAATCAGAGACAATAGAAAATTTTATTTTTTTACATTACTTTTTTTTTGGTTCGAATTCGATCTTAAAATATTTTTTAAGCTAACTTAAAATGGTAAAAAAATCAATTTATAACCGCTTTAAAAATTGTTAAGTTGACATATACTCTTAACATTGTGATATAATCAAAAGCCGTTTAACAAATTTTACCCTCTTGAATATCAGTTCAGATACGAGTAAGACAAATTTTTTTTAAATGTATTTCTGTTACGTATGAAATGCAGATTAGAAATAATATATGAATGTGCATATATGTATATAATTTTGTATGTTTGATAACAAATATGGTTATAAATATCAATCAGATTAACCATCAATTATTTGATAAATACAAACTTTTTATGTATGGTCATGTTTTTGAAATGATAACATTAGCTATTTAAGTCAATTCAAATATTTTTTTTTATTTGGCTTTGACCTTTAAAATTTTATAAATATTAATATATTTAATATTTTTGACATAATAATTCAAATAAATAAACATTTTATAATTTTATGAAAACCCACTGATTTTAAACAACCTTAAAACGATAACTGATTTCAGATAACAATACTTTCATATACATATACTATTTGAACTTCATTCCATACACTCCGAAAAAAATCGACTGTAATATTAACTGTCGGCCGCTGTTATTTTAAAAAACTGTTAGGTTGAATGATTTGCGTTTAAGTTAACAGTTTTCTGTGTTGAATGAACTTTGTTGTTGAAATGTCTGTCTATTCTAAGCAATAGTTTTTATATGTGTTTTGCTGCATTTATTTTATCGTTATCAATATCTCAGTGGAAGTGTGCTAGACTGTCATGCGGAGGACGTGGGTTCGAACCCTAGCTGTGTAAGTATCGAAAAGTATAATTTAATATTTGAAATTCTAAATTTGTTTCATTAACAGTTTGGTCATAAGTAACCTTTAAAACTAACTTGCTTACAATCTTGAAAAAAATTGTACATTTAATTTTTTATTGTTGGTCGTGCCGGAATTTGAACCTAGAACCGTCGAGTACAAGACGCACACGACAGCACACTCGGCTAAACATGAACTTACAAAAAAGTGATAAAATTTCAATAAGTACGTTTTTATATGGTTTCGTGCTTAGACCAATAGTCAACCGACTGTTCATTTTAAAGTTTCATTTGTTGGATGGTATTTAACAGTGAAATCTGTTATTTCAACCCATGATTTGTTTGATAAAACAGCATTTTTTTCCCTCAGTGTATCAACAAGATTATACATCAATTCTTTAGGAAATCTAAGCTTTTTAATTGAACGCCATGTTCTCAGAATGATTAAATAACTTTCTAAATCAGTTCATATATGATATATAATAAAGCGTATATCTTCAAAAACTTTATCACACATAATTTTTTTAAATCTTAGACATTATCTTTCAAATAAATAAAAAATCGAATCTTTTTACAAAAACAATTGATTTTAAATGGCCTTAACAACAAAAACACTTAACACTTAACACTTAACAAAAAAAAACTTCAGGTCGTGATTATATCAATTTTTTTTTCTTGTTAGACACAAGTTTATAATTCTGAGAACTCTTAGTATTGTATATATATTTATATGTTTATTAAATATTGATAAGATTACAACTAAACTAAGTATTAACTGAACAACTCCAATACTAGCTCATTGCTTTTTTTAAACCAAAAAACAAAAGTGAGTTCTTTCTAGAATCCCGATTCTTATATGTATTTTTAAAAGGTGTATTATAAAAAAATAATCTCGTATGCTGCCTCAAATGTTAAAATATAGCTATTTCCCATGAACTTATAATTTGTTCAAAGTTCGAGAATTTCTCCTTATGGATAAGATTCGAAAAAACTTAAAGCAAAACTTTAAGGTATAATTCTAAGAATGGGATAGCTTAGACTAAAAAATATCAAAGCTTTCTGTTTATAAGAAGTTTAAATTAAATACACTGAAAACATACATACTAGAAATTCTAATGTAGTGTTGTAATATAAAATCTAAGTCTGTAAACTAATTTTTTTCAGAAGAACCCGGATTTTGTTGATTTTGCCTTTTCTTGTTTGTCGTTATAATAATTCGGGAATAAAGACTCACATGTTTAGAGTCTTTCTGATTCCAAATACAAAATTTTAATTTGGTTTTTTTAGCATTTTTCAAATTTTGTTAATCTTTTACCAAAAGTCTTATAATTTTTTAAATCTTTATATAGGCAACTATTTCTAATTGTATTATTTGTTATAGCAACATTACATAAAATATTTGTAAACAGTTTCCGAATTGTTTCTTTTAGAAGAGTTTCTGTTTTCCATTTCGTTGTAACTGCTTTTATAAAAATAATGTGTTGGAAGGAGATAAGTAGCTATGAACAAGTATAAAGTTAAGTTTAGAGTTTGTTTTGAGCGATACTAAAAATAAAATGAAAATTTTTTCAGAATTGAGTTATGCTAAAGTTTGCGAAAAAATAGTGTGCACAAAAAATAAAGGTTTAAAATTTTTGGTAGGCTCGAAAAAATTTTGTGAAATTTAAGAACTTTAAGAAATTAAAGATTTTTGCGCAGCGCAATTAAATTTAAAAATTCTTAATCTTTTTAAACACATTTTTTTAAGTTTCAAAAACCATAGATGATGTTAACTGATGCTCAAATTTTATTCCAAAATTTCAACAAGGGTCTTCCTGTTAATAAAGGTCTACACTAAATAATTCAGTCATAGGGTCAAATAGTTCTACTCTGACCAAATTTGTACCAATAAAATCGTATCTTCACTACTAACTTATTTTAATATTAAATATTAATTATCCACAGGTCTAGATGATGATTAAAGCGCGAATTAA
The DNA here is from genome assembly GCA_958299015.1 of Tetanocera ferruginea. Classification (NCBI taxonomy): domain Eukaryota; kingdom Metazoa; phylum Arthropoda; class Insecta; order Diptera; family Sciomyzidae; genus Tetanocera; species Tetanocera ferruginea. The sequence goes on along the minus strand of OY282640.1, from coordinate 164,419,010 downwards.
ATAAAAAAAATCAGCATATAGTTTTCTGCTCTAAAATTAGTTTTCTCAATAGATAATATATGAGAACTTAGATAGCAATACAAATTTTCTTATAATTTTGTTTTGCAATGTGGCAACTCCGCTTGGTTTCGTTAACTCGCAACACGTGTTGGAACCTTTACAAAAACTGCAGTTTCTGATTGTGGTTTTTACTGATTTTTTTACTTAAAAAGTGCATTGTTTTTGACAAATACGTAATGGAGAGTATTCAACAAAGTAAGTATATAAAATTTTTTATTAAAAATATCTTATCCTACAAATTCAGAAGGGTATTAGAAGGGTATTATGTTTTCGTAAACATGGATATATTTTAACGGTTAAAAAAAATTTGCAGTCTTAAAACATATTTTTTCGAATCTTTATGACTTTGGTTTTAGGAAACAAAAAAAAAATAAGTGACTCTACCCGCCTTTTTGACTTTTAACTTATATTATAGGAGCGGACCTCGTATGGAGCTCAACAAGAATGGCTGCTTGTGAAGAATTTTAAATTTTATAATTTTTTCTTCACAATTTTTTAATTCTTGTGTTTTTTTTTTACTAAATATTTAAATTAAACATATCATTTAAATAATTCTTCTAATATTTCTTTTAATGGTTGAAACTTCTTATATCAGAAGACTCTGGTATCTTTATTATAATAAAAATATTGTATGCATATTTTAGTAAAAATTGTTTTAACCTTTTTTTTAAATAATATTACATCTGGGCTTAGCGTTCGAAATAATAAACAAAAAGATAACAAACTCTAATATTTTTGAATGCTGGTGAATTAATTCGCTCTAGAATCTCACTTTTGACCACAGTCCGACAGTTTAATTTTTACCATCGACTGATCGATAACTTTCAATACGACTATTCTTAAGTGTTAATTTTTCCAAAATTGTTGCAAAGTTTTATTTAATACATGCAAATTTCACGAAATTAAAAACAATCTTTATTTGAACCAGTGCATTATGCAGCAATATTCAACTCTTTGAGAGGCACGCACTCTACAAACATTGCCCACCTCTGCACAGAAGGAACTCTGCCGCTGCTGTGTGAAACAGAAACACAGCCACCGACAGCAAAGCTAAGCAGAGAGAGGCGCGCTGGTGAACGCTGATGGAGCACAATATTTTGCCGGTTGTAGTTGTTGTTGCTTCAGTTGTGTGTGTTTGAGTGTGTATATGTGTGCCTGATGGGGACTGTTGAACGAGCCAGAACGTATGAATTAACGCGCTGCTGGGCTGCTTTCTTGGCGCAGTCGTTTTGGATAACTCGTCGCGCGTGGAACTTGCTGTAAATAGTCTGCAGCAAACCAACTACAATAAACAACAAGAACACTTCCTTCCTTGCAACAACACCAGAAAAATAAGGAAGCTGCATTTACAACATTTTTAAAAAATACAAAATTATAAAAATTTATTCGTTGTGATCATTTGTAAATTTTTTAACTATAATTAATATTTACAAATTTAATTGTGTGCATTTAAGAAAAAAAAAAACAAATAAAACAAACTCGCGCGAGCCGATAAAAATTTTTAAAAATATATTTAAAGAATAAATTTTTCAAAAAACAAAACAGTTAACGAACTCTCAAACGTGCATTTTAAAAAAAAGGGAGCCAAATCCACGAAGAAGATAAAAAAAGAACAACAGAACAAGAAGCTGCAAATAATAACAGAGGTTAACAAAGGACAAAAATCCAGCATTTTAAAGGGTGAGTCGAAGAGAAGAAGAAACACTTTCTACACAATTGTTTTTTTTTTTACTCTAGTTGTAGTGTAGTTGTTGTTATGGTGGGTTTTGTTTGGGACTTGTTGTTGTTCTTGCTTGCGTTCGGTAGCCAGTTACTTGAGTGGCGAGGCCATCGTGTGAGATGCTGCACGTTTACAGATGCTGTAAGTGTGCTCTTAACCTTTGTCGGCTAGCTGTGGCTAAATTGAACATCAGCAATTTTGTTGGCATTGAATACAATTATTTAGTATTGCTTAGTAGTAATACTGGGGAATACTATTAGTTAGTAGTAATAGGAGAAAAAACTTAAAAAATTTTGATTTAAATTTCTAATAAAACTTCTTAAATTTTCAAATTTTTACAGTAGTCAGAATTATCAAGAGAATGTCAAATGCATTTTAAATGCTTTATATATATAAATGTATATTCGCAAAATATACAAAATTATAAATAATACTTAACAATTTAACATAATTTTATTTAATTCTAGTATTGGTTAATTGCAGCTCAGGTTTTGATAAATATGCCTTTCAAATTTTTAGATTTTTTTAAAAAAGTATTATATATTGTTCACGATCTTAAAAATAAATTATCGGGTTTAAAAAATATACTGAAACTTCTCATGAAGAAGCCACTAACTTCATTCATACGTTAATAGTTACTTAACACGGATATCTGAAATTTGATTTTCAGCTTAAATACAATTTTAAAGCAAGTGGATTAAAACGTCAATGTTCTCTTATATTTTGATAAATTATAATGCTCATTTAACTGATCAGTCCCTGGTTCAAATTCTGGCTAAGCCTACGTTTTTATCTTGATGGATTTTTGTATGTCTGACTAATTCTGTTGTATTCTGTTGATAGACAATTGCAAGTTAAATGAAAATAAAAAAATTTTTCATTCTGAATGTTATGCTCATTATTTGACCTTAATTGTTAACATCGCAAAAGATATTGATAATAAAATAAGAGTATATAGAACTTTTTGACTTTTCCACTTCATGAACAAAGCAAATCATATAACATATTACCCTGTAAATAATATCAGAATATAGCTCTTAAACACGTGCGAAGAATCATATAAATTCATATAATCTGTTATATGGGTAAAGATAAAATATGTTCTTTGGTTTAATCAATACCCATGACCGCTTTTACGTATTTGAGGAGTTTACATTCAAAACCAGATAAGTCACACAGATCGAATTGTTGGGAAATCAAAAAAAGTCTTAATTTTGGCAGACATTTTTTATAAACAAACCAATTATGCAAAATTATGCGCCACAGGAATAGATTTTATGCGAAACAAAATATTATATTATGCAAAAAAAATAGTCTCATAGTGCAAAAAAAAATTCGTATTTTCAATTTCAAATTTGGACTTGTCTGGTTTTGCAAATTATAAATGAATCAAAATTTAAATTCCACCGTTCGGGGTCTCAAAAGTTAGAGGAACTTATCAAAATTATATCTGCATACTTTTTTTTTCAAATCGAAGGAAATCCGTCGAAGCAATTTTGATGCTCCTGAAGGTAATTTTTAGTAAAAATAATGGTTTTTTGCTTGTAACTTTTTATTTTTTACACAACGCATACCCAAATCCGCTAAAAAGTTAAATTTATTTCTCATACCAATGTTTTGACATACAAAAATTTGTAAAATTATGTTTCATTATAACTCTTATTGACTTGGTTGAACTAATCTAATTTTGATTGAAAATTTGCAGTAAACATGTCTGCTTTTGACTTTTTCAATCATTTTTATCAAAGAGGATTTTATGGATCAATGCATTTTAACATATGCTTTACAATGGCATTTCTAACTTAAATTTGTTTGTTCCTATGACTTATCTGGATTTGTGTGTAAACTCCTCATTTGGCTGGGTTGATTTTAATTTTGTAAGTTTTTTTGTAGACATGGTTTAGACAAGAAAAAGAAAAAATTGCGCAAATTTCTGGAAAAATTTGAAAAATCGTGAAAACCCAAATAAGCTCTTGAGAATTGCCACACATTTCCGAAAGTTCTTCACCAATTGCTTTGGAACTTGCCAAAGAGGTAGACTACCATTCAGGTCAGGTAACACCCAATATAATCGTAAAATAATCATGATAAAAGATCAATTGAAATTCAGAAATAATCAAAGACAATTCAGAAATTTGATTTGTAGTTCAGGAAGATTAATATAAATTCAGAAATTCAATTCACCACCAGATTCAATCACCTATATAGGGTTCTGAATTTCACTTCCAATGAAATAAAATCGTTGTATCAGATTGCAGTTCACCTGTAGCTATATTTTTCTACCACCCTTAGAACATCTTATACAAATTTCTGTCTTCCGCACTTATTTGTCATCTCATTTTACACCAAGACAGAACTGAATGAACAGATTTAAAGGCTGAAGAAGTCCTTATTAGAAATACACCAATAAGCTCACTTTGCTATGCCACTTATTCCTAAAGAAGTAATAATATCTGATTTGGTTCCATTTATGAACTATTTGGAATAGAAAAGTACGTTTTTGGCACTCAGAAATTTAACATTTTTTAATCATTCGCTTAACTAAAATATCTGTTAACAACGAAACTTTTTTTTTCGTCAAACAGTTCAGATAGTTTAAGTTATTAATTTAAAAGAAAAATGCCTAATATTTTTAAATGAAAAGATATTAATTTAAATGAAAAATGTCCGAGCTCTGCTCAGATTCCCACCAGAACCAATGTGTTTACAATTTTTTCCTTTTTTATAATTATTCAAAAAGTTTTTATTTTACGTTTTACAATAATTTTTCAAAACAATCATGTTTCACTGATAAATAGTACACAAAACACTATAAAATTGTACGTGTTTCCGCAAAACATTGTATAAGTTTAAACTAATTTATTTTTGCCCAGCAGTGGAGCAGTGTGAGCTGGAATACTAAAGAGCAAAAATTAAATCTTTTTTAAAAAAAACCATATCTGGTCACATGGCGAACTCGCGCACTAAGACGTAGGCTATTGAGAATATTATGACCCCTGTAGCCATATTTTACAATCATATTGCAAAGGCAAGTTAAGTTAAAATTAATTTTTCCAGATATTAGACCTAAATTGATAAATTCCTAGCCCCGTAAACCTTTATACAGACCATTCTATTGAAATCGTTAGAGCCATTTTACAGAAAGTGTTTAAAAAATTAATACATTACCCTTAAATCTCAAATTCTCGAGCTCATTTCGTGCAAGACTATCACAACTCAAAGGAAAACTTTTGGAAAAAATAATTTTACTGACATTACATCTCGAATAATTGAAATTTTGTTAAAAAAAAATTTAAAATCATTTCAGCATTTTCAGCAAGCAAAAAGCAATTTTCATTTGAAAGGTAAGCCTGGTTTTCACTATGTCAATTTCGATGGACAGTTGCTGTCAGTCAAATGAAAAAATACCAACACGTTGTCATTTTTTTCCGTTTTGACAAATGGCAAAACTTGCAAAAAAGTTGTTATATATGTGATATTTTAAGCTTTTAACTTTCATGTCAAACAAAAAATGACAAGTGAAAACCAAGCATTATACAGTTTGAGTAAAGTTTAAAGGTTATATTCAAATATTTAATTTTCATAATAAAATTAAATTCTTAATTGTCAAAATGTATACATATATAATATGTCATACTTTATTTATATTCATTGATGTTTGGTTTAAAAAGAATTTTGATGATAAGACTAAAAATTACATTGTGTCTTCAAGTTTATAGACTTTAAAACTTTAAAGTAAAGTTTTCAAAACTGTTAAGAAATACCAAATTTTTTCCTTTTTTAAACTTTTCTAAACTCAGAATTACTGGGTATTAAGTTCATGATAGCACGAAAACCCGATCTTTTTAGGGTAAATAAAAATATGAACAGATACACAACCTACACTGGGTCTCTTTCACCACATTGCATTTCTTTTACAATTTTTATTTTATCATCTTTGTTATCACAAAACAAAATTGCAGTAATTTAAGTTCATTAGAATATATTCTAGTAAACAATTTATTGAAATTTTCGTTTCAGTGTTAATAAAAAAGTTCAAACTTTAAAAAATTCTTTTACCATTTGCTTTTAAAATTAACAGAAATTTTCCAACAATTTAACTGATTTTATTAATGTGTGACCATGTTAAGTATTTATTATTAATACCTATTATCGAGCTTAATGGTCAAGTATTTAATGAAGGCATCAGCAACTCTGTATAAAGCACATCACATAGCTTTGACTAGACAGTACTGTTTTGTGGCTGCTTAACCAACTCATCAGTAGTCTTGTTGCTAAAAATATAACGATTTGTTCATAACAAATACAAAATCCAAAAAAGTAAAGAAAAATAATTTTTCGGATGTTCTTGTGAACAAACAAAACTTAAGCAACTGAGTGGACCACAGTGAAAATCACTCAAGACTACTGATAAGTTAGTTTAGCAGCCTCTAAATAGTGACTAGACTCTAGTCAATGCTTAGTGATTTGCTCTATACAGAGCTGTTGTGTCTTTTAGTTGTTGTCTTCATGAAATATTTGACCATTAAGCTCGATAATAAGTCTTGATTTTCAAACAATAATTTTACTTGTTAAATGCTTGGAAATCGTACTTGCAAAAATTTAAGTGTGGCTAGAAGGGTTAAGCTTTTTCATTACTCTTTGTTGTATGGACATCAAAACTAATGGTTTTGGCGGAAGGCGCGTTGGAAAGCGAGCGTGTGTTTAAATCACGTGTTGTTTTTGGTTTTTTTTGTGTAAAAACCTGTCGTTATAATATATTGACTTAACGGTAATTTTTCTCTTGAATTTTTTTAAAGCTTCATGTCGGTACTCACGTAAATCATCTTTTGGTGAATGCAACAGCAGCAGACATTTTCCATTAAGAGAAAATAAAAACATGTCCACGATTTTGTGACTTATGCTTGGAAATTCCTGTTAATTCAAAGAATTTGACAGTTGGCGAGAAAAGCTTGTTTTTCCCCCAACTTGACAGGATCGGTTTATAATCAGTGGCGTTTTAAGAAATATTTAAAATTTTGGAATAAAGTTTATTATTTAAGTTTATAATAAGTTCTGTATAAATATTTTCATATTTATACAAAATTTTAAAATATTTGTGTGTATCGAAATAAATAAATTTTTTATTAAAGTTTTTTAATTTTTTTTTTAAATTTTAATCTAGAGTTATTTTTAAAATTCACAGTAGATCAACATTTTCATAGAAATTTTTCTTTTAATACAAAAACAACGCTAACAGCTAAAAAATTATGCTCAAATGATTAAAATATTATTAAGAATTGGAAAATTATTTTAAATTAACAAAATTCTTAGACCTGTAAAATGATTCGAACTTAATAATTATAAGAAGTATAATAAGAAGTATAAAATAATAATCTGTCAACGTGCAGTCGAAGTTAAAGTAACTGTAATAAAACAGTTTAAAAATCTAAACAACTCTTCAACACAGACTTGCTTTCTCTCTCTCTCACTCTGCCGTTTTAATTGTTTTTTCACTGTTCAAATTATTCGAAACGTAGTGAATATATTTTAGCTATTCATCAACTATTTTGAAGTTCAAGCACGTTCTATAGTTTGTTTTTTTCCAAAGCATTTCCGTCAATTTTAACTAATGTTATTTATTGTTTACTTTCTGTTCTAATTTTATACTGAATTCTTATGAGCTTTACTAGTTCTAAAAGCGTAGCAAATTTCTTTCATGCTTTAAAAAGCATGAACATTTTCGGTATTTAATAACTTGTTTTGAAATTTTGCATAATCATCATATTTATATATATTTTATTTTAATTTTAAGTAATTTTAAACGAACAAAATACGGTCAAGGTCAAAAAAAAATAAATTTTAATTCTACAGCTGTTCGGTTGTTTAAAAAAAAAATGTTAACCAGAAGCTGAATAATAAAATGCGTGACGAATTTTATTATTTTTTTTTTTTATATTTATAGTTTCACGCATAGTAAAAGTGTTCTAACAGCATTTTAAGTTATTTAGTATGTAAAGTGAGTAAAAAAATTTTTATAAATTGTCGTATTAACTTTTAACAATCCGCATTAATATTGGATTGGTTAAAATGGCTTGAAGTCTGGCTCTAAGCATGAACTTGTTCTAAGGTAAAACTTGAAAATCGGTAGAGTTTAGTATCAAAAATTCACGACTTGGAAAAGCAGATGCTTACTTTGTAACAGTACATAGCAGTGTATAGAAAAAATTGCTCATATCAAGTGCTTGATTCCGAAGATACCGCACTTCGTAGTCAGAGTCGATCAACATTCTTTCCTGTTATTAGTTCTAGGATATTTCCTTTCTACCTCATTAATGTATATGAAGGGTAGATATGGCCCGCTGTATGTATATTTTTTCGATGAGATATAGATGTACCTTTACATATTTCCATTTCCTCCGACCATCTTTTTTCTGTATTGATCGCACATGCATCTTTCATAATTTTGTTAATGAGCCACACAATCCTAAGACTATCCTCACTTCTACTGATAGACTAAGAGTAGGGCAAAAGTAAGTCCAATCCTTTAAAATCAGTGAAGCTTTCTGTGAGGGAAATAAATTAAAAAAGTAATCTGTATGTATCATGGAAACTCAAGTCTCACAATTTTATCTTATCTTTATGGGCGCATCAGTCGAAATAAGCCGCTACCAAAAAAAAAAAAAACAAAATTTTAAAAATCTCTTACCGTTTTCACGGGCCCATGTGAATGAAAAGAATTGACTGATTTTGGAAAAACTTGCTTTGGGCTGACGAACCAAAATTTAATATAGTTTGAAAAACATTTCTTCGGTTCTCCAAATTCCGAATAATATTGATGAGCTGATGTTATGGGGAAAAAGTCGAAGACAAGCTGGTGCTCAAACTTTGGAAAACTTAATCAATAGCATACCCAAGAGGATCCAGCTGGTGCTCAAAGCAAAAATAAGCCACATTTAATATTGGAAAAAAGTAAAAATCTTTATGAAAAAGGAGGAGTTGGGATAAGGCTGGTTTTCGGCCTCCTCATATTTGATAAAAACATAAAATAGGAAAAATTTCTTTCTATAGTCTAGCGTCAATTTAGGGTCCACAAACAAAACCAACTCTCGCAGGGACATTTGAAGGTCAAATTATGAAAAAGCTTCTCGGAATGAATATGCTTGTACTGGTAGTTTGATTTAAAACATGAATTTAGGTTTTTTGGTTACTGATTTCGAATCCAAAGTAATTTTTCATTTACTAAGACTATTTCAAGGTCATCCAGAGGTCTTTTCAAGGTCAAAATTAAAAAAATTCTGATATATAGATTTTTTTTGGGTACCAAATTCCGAATCCGAGCTCAAATTGTCTGTTCAAGGTCATTCCAAGATTAAAATTATTTAAAGAACTCAAAGACGGTTTTTTACCGTCATCTATATAACTGCATAACAGCCGTGGTTTATTCCGTGGAGGTTTTGGCTTTCGTGGAGGACGTGGTGGTCGTGGTCGCGAATGTGTTCGTGTACGCGGCTCGAAGACATAGTGTCTTGTTCGTCTTTTACTTGGCAACGAGTAAACTAACTTTATTTTAAGCAAAACATCGAGAGGCGGGTTGCTTGCTACATACATTGCAGTTAGATGTCGTATTTTGTTGTGGTTGGACTTCACAGCGGCCTTGGGCAGTCGGATATCCTCCCGAATACTTTGTATACTTTGTGTCAATGTCGACTTCGGTCGATCGGATATCCCTCCGAATACTTAGTTTGTCGTGTTTGGGTTGGACTTCACCGCCGCCTTGGTTAGTCGGATATCCTCCGAGTTGTAGTTGTCGTATTTGGTCGAACTTCACCGCGGCTTCGGTCAGTCAGCTATCCTCCCGAATACTCCGTTGTTGTCACTATCGTATTTGATCGGACTTCATCGCTGTTTCGGTCAATCGGCCATCCTCCCGAATACTCCATAGTTGTGATTGTCGTATTTGGTCGGACTTCACCGCGGCTTCGGTCAGTTGGTTTTCTCTCCCAATACCTAGATTATCGTGTTTGAGTTGGACTTCACCGCGGCTTCGGTCAGTCGGATATCCTCCCGAATACATTCGTTAAGCTACCTGTTAGGGATTATATGAATAAAGTGTATGATATATTTATAATTTTTATTATTGAAAAGAAATATGTATAATATACATATATATATAATTGTATATATAAGTTACTTATACTACTTAAGAAATATATATATATATATACCTATATAATTTAATTGATACTACATACTACTACATCAGATATATAAATTAAATTGTATAATTCAATGCTGCAAAAGATGTATGTACAGTACTTATGTATATAATCATTTAACAGTTAGAGTATATTTTCCAAATCCGCTTATAATGCCGTTTATTAAGGTCATTTGAAGGTTATTCCTTGGGCAAATAAAAAAAAAGTAGATACGCTGTTCAGTACCCTATGGAAGTATTATATATGTAAAGAGTTTTTGGGTCGGTGATTCCAAATTCCAGATCAGTTTGTCTGTATTAAGATCATTTCAAGGTTATTGCTAGTTTAAGATAAAAAAAAAACCATAGATACGATGTCCAAAATCCTATAAGAATATCCTAAGAATACCGTTTTTGGGTTGGTAATTCCGAATTTGAGGTAATTTTTTCTATATTAAAGTCATTTCAAGTTTAAAATGAAAAAAACCAAAGCTACGATGTTCATTCAATATCCTGGTATATTGGGTTTTGTGTCGGTGATACCAAATCCGAGGCAAATTTGTCTGTATAAAGGTAATTTCAAGGCCATTCTAAGGTTATTCAAATGTCATTATAAAAACTTCCTGATATAAAGGTTTTATTGAGCCGCGAATTTCTAATCCGATCTCAATTTATCTGTTTAAGATTATTTGAAGGTCAAAATGACAAAAAAAACCAATAATACGATGTCCAATATCTTGATAGATAGTTTTTTTGGGTCGGTAATACCGAATCCGAGGCAAGTTTTCTGCAAAAAGTTCATTTCAAGGTAAAAATTAAAAAAAAATTGATATATTGATATATTGGTTTTTCGAGTAGCTGACTCCGATTCTGAGCTCAGTTTGGCTGTATAAAGGTCATTTCAAGGTAAAAAAAAATAAAAAATAGAAACGATGCCCAGTATCCTAATGGATAGAGCTTTAGGGTCGGTAATACCAAATCTGAGGAAAGTTTGTCTGTATAAAGGTAATTTCAAGGTCATTTCAAAGTCAAAATGAAACATAAAACGTAGATACGATGTTAAACTTCCTGATATAAAAATTTGTTTGGTCGGTAATGCTGAATCCGTGGACAATTTTTCTATAAGAGGTCATTCCAAGATCAAAAAGAAAGAAAAACAGAGATACAATGTCCAATCTCCAAAATATAAAAATTTTTTGGATCGCAAATACCGAATCCGAAGTAAATTTTTCTATACATGTTAAGGTCATTTTAAGGTCTTTATGAAAAAAAGCAAAGATACGATGTCCGGTTTCCTGATATATAGGTTTTTCGGATAGCTGATTCCGAATCTGAGGTCAATTTGTCTGTATAAAGCTAATTTCAAGGACACTTCAAGGTAAAAAAATAGAAACAATGTTCAATATCCTTATAGATAGGGTTTTTGGGTTGGTAATACCGAGTCCGAGGTCAGTGTTTCTGTATTTATATCATTTCAAGGTCATTCCAAGGTCAAATTAAACATAGATATCTTGTGTCTTACTTTCTGATTTATAGGTTTTTTGAGAAAAAAATCTAAGGTCAACAAAAACAACATAGATATGATGTCCAACTTCCTGACATATAGACGTTTTGGGTCGCTGATTTTGAAACCGTGGTCCGTTCAATATTAAGAACATTTCAAAGTTATTCCGAGTTATATATCACGACTTTTTCTTATTTTTACCTTGAAATGAATTTGACGAATCGACTCTAAATTGGCCCTAGACTGTTAAAAAACAGTCACAATTGTTCATAAAAGTGTTTGAATATTAAAAAATGTATGATTTATTTAAGTTTACTTTTAATAAAATTAGGATTACAATAACTTTAAGTAAAAGTTTAAAAAATAAATAAAAATAAAAAACAAAAATAAATAATATAAAAATATAATTTCTTATGAACAATTTTTTGAGTTGTTTGTAAAATTTAGTTTCGCACATTTAATGCTATTTATTTTTCCAAAACAGTACATGAAGATATGACGCTATCGAAAAGGTGTTAAGCATTTGTTAATGTAATTTAATGTATTCTGATGATGCATTTAAAAAAAAGTATACGTGCAAAAAGTTTATATAGCCGATTGTGACTTCAATTGGTTATATATTTCTTCTGAGAATAACTGTAGTCACAGAAATTCCCCATCTAAATTAAATTCAAGAATTCATTTAAGCTATCTTCTACCTAAAGCCTTAAGTCTATTAAAATATAATTAAGCATGACGTACTCTAGAGATTTTATTTTCTTTTAACTACCATGTAATTTTAAATTATTTCCCGTATTACAAGCAGACAGTCTAACGTTGTTAAACGGTATTCAACATATTACAAAATCGTTAAATCAAAATAACTGTGAATAATTTCATACATAAAATTTAGCTATAGTCGCCACTGTTTTACCTTTATTTGCCATATAAATATTTATAATTTTTCCATCACACTAATAACTACTTTTGCCACAAGCTTATCCGGGATTCCCCAATAGCTAGAGCTAACTGTAAAAGAAATGTGCGGCAGCAATTAGTGTGAAAACAAGTTTTTGAAAAATAAACAAAAACAAAAAAACAACTTGTCACTTACAAATGTAAACAACTTTTTGTTGACAAATTAAAAAAATTCCACAACAAATTCAATTTATTTGATTTAATATCAAGCTTTAATAATATTTATAACTATGTACATAAGTATGTAGCTGTGTGAGCTCATTTACTTGTCACGTAAATGTATAACAAAAATGCATTCATTGGTGTAAATATCAAATATATCCGTTGAATTAATTATCTTGTAGATACTGAAAGCGCAGCGTACTTGTTTCCACATTAGTGTGAGCTATTAAAAAAAATTCAATTTTTTATGACTTCCAGCTAATATTTTGTTTTATTTTCTGTTTTTTTTTATTCCGTGCAAATATAATTATTTCGGCAAATTTTGCTTTAATCAGATAGAGAATATTTTATTATCGCTTGTTTTGTATTTGCTTGTGTGATTTGCATAGAATTTACAATTCACTTTTTTACTATACCTTTTATGATTGACCTGATGAACGTTTTAAAATATTCAATAAAAATTTTATTATCAGACATGATTGTGTTTGCGTGAAATAAACGAACGTTTATGAAAGCAAAAAGTATTTAAGAAAAAAAAAAAAAAAAAATATTGTCACCTAAAATCCAGCAATTTTTTATTTTTACGACAAAAGCCAACAATTAAATGGAGAGAATATTTTTACTAAATTATTTCTTTTGAATTTCGTTAATAAAACAACTATATTTGAAAGAATTAGTGTACAATTTTGTTAGAAAACATAACATATTTAAGTTTAATGTTTTTTTCCTTTATTATAACGTCTTTTTGGATTTTGTGTAATGGTACGAAGAAAAATAAAATAAAAAATTTAATATCGAAATTTTTAAACCTAAAGAAACCTTAAATCTTAAATTTAAAATTTTAAATCTTAAATCTTAAATCTTAAATCTAAAATCTAAAATCTAAAGTCTAAAATCTAAAATCTAAAATCTAAAATCTAAAATCTAAAATCTAAAATCTAAAATCTTAAATCTTAAATCTTAAATCTTAAATCTAAAATATAAAATCTAAAATCTAAAATCTAAAATCTAAAATCTAAAATCTAAAATCTAAAATCTAAAATCTAAAATCTAAAATCTAAAATCTAAAATCTAAAGTCTAAAATCTAAAATCTAAAATCTAAAATCTAAAATCTAAAATCTAAAATCTAAAATCTAAAATCTAAAATCTAAAATCTAAAATCTAAAATCTAAAATCTAAAATCTAAAATCTAAAATCTAAAATCTAAAATCTAAAATCTAAAATCTAAAATCTAAAATCTAAAATCTAAAATCTTAAATCTTAAATCTTAAATCTTAAATCTTAATCTTAAATCTTAAATCTTAAATCTTAAATCTTAAATCTTAAATCTTAAATCTTAAATCTTAAATCTTAAATCTTAAATCTTAAATCTTAAATCTTAAATCTTAAATCTTAAATCTTAAATCTTAAATCTTAAATCTTAAATCTTAAATCTTAAATCTTAAATCTTAAATCTTAAATCTTAAATCTTAAATCTTAAATCTTAAATCTTAAATCTTAAATCTTAAATCTTAAATCTTAAATCTTAAATCTTAAATCTTAAATCTTAAATCTTAAATCTTAAATCTAAAATCTAAAATCTAAAATCTAAAATCTAAAATCTAAAATCTAAAATCTAAAATCTAAAATCTAAAATCTAAAATCTAAAATCTAAAATCTAAAATCTAAAATCTAAAATCTAAAATCTAAAATCTAAAATCTAAAATCTAAAATCTAAAATCTAAAATCTTAAATCTTAAATCTTAAATCTTAAATCTTAAATCTTAAATCTTAATCTTAAATCTTAAATCTTAAATCTTAAATCTTAAATCTTAAATCTTAAATCTTAAATCTTAAATCTTAAATCTTAAATCTTAAATCTAAAATCTTAAATTTTAAATCTTAAATCTTAAATCTTAAATCTTAAATCTTAAATCTTAAATCTTAAATCTTAAATCTTAAATCTTAAATCTTAAATCTTAAAACTTAAAACTTAAAACTTAAATCTTAAATCTTAAATCTTAAATCTTAAATCTTAAATCTTAAATCTTAAATCTTAAATCTTAAATCTTAAATCTTAAATCTTAAATCTTAAATCTTAAATCTTAAATCTTAAATCTTAAATCTTAAATCTTAAATCTTAAATCTTAAATCTTAAATCTTAAATCTTAAATCTTAAATCTTAAATCTTAAATCTTAAATCTTAAATCTTAAATCTTAAATCTTAAATCTTAAATCTTAAATCTTAAATCTTAAATCTTAAATCTTAAATCTTAAATCTTAAATCTTAAATCTTAAATCTTAAATCTTAAATCTTAAATCTTAAATCTTAAATCTTAAATCTTAAATCTTAAATCTTAAATCTTAAATCTTAAATCTTAAATCTTAAATCTTAAATCTTAAATCTTTAATCTTAAATCTGAAATTTTAAATCTTAAATCTTAAATCTTAAATCTTAAATCTTAATTCTTAAATCTTAAATCTTAAATCTTAAATCTTAAATCTTAAATCTTAAATCTTAAATCTTAAATCTTAAATCTTAAATCTTAAATCTTAAATCGTAAAACTTAAAACTTAAAACTTAAAACTTAAATCTTAAAACTTAAATCTTAAATCTTAAATCTTAAATCTTAAATCTTAAATCTTAAATCTTAAATCTTAAATCTTAAATCTTAAATCTTAAATCTTAAATCTTAAATCTTAAATCTTAAATCTTAAATCTTAAATCTTAAATCTTAAATCTTAAATCTTAAATCTTAAATCTTAAATCTTAAATCTTAAATCTTAAATCTTAAATCTTAAATCTTAAATCTTAAATCTTAAATCTTAAATCTTAAATCTTAAATCTTAAATCTTAAATCTTAAATCTTAAATCTTAAATCTTAAATCTTAAATCTTAAATCTTAAATCTTAAATCTTAAATCTTAAATCTTAAATCTTAAATCTTAAATCTTAAATCTTAAATCTTAAATCTTAAATCTTAAATCTTAAATCTTAAATCTTAAATCATTAACTTTAAATTTTAAATCTTTAATCTTTAATTTGAAATCGTAATTCTTGCATCTTCAACTAATATGTTCTTATTTTTCAATTGAAATATTAAATCTTGAATCTTTCTTTTTGTTTCTTGAATGAAATGTTTTTGTTTTGCGATTTTTATAAATGTTGTTATATTTGTTTTTTATTTGAATTTAAAACTATAATTCTAATATTCGTTTCTAAGTTATATGATATTTTTATTATGTCTTGGGTTGGTTCTTTGGTTTCACATAAGAATTTTTTTCTCAGACCTCAGATCTCTCTGAGCTCTGTTTCTTTCAATCGAGATTGTTTTTGGGTCTTACATCTGTTCATTATCTTTAAAAATGTGATCAAGTATGAGTTTTTTACTACATATTTTTCAAAATAAACGCATTTACATTGATAATTTAAATAGCCTGCATAGCTTTATCACTATGTAACAAATCTTAATCTCTATATTTTCTTCACTATGCAACAAATCTCAGTCTCTCTATATTTCCTTATCTATGAACACCAGCGTTTATAAATACATATTATCAACAGTCAAAGTTCACAAAACCTCCGGATTGATACGAATGCTGGTTTGCATACTTAATCTCTCTATTCAGTACTAATATAAATAAATATTCCAGAAGAAAATGTTTTACGTATTGCCCTTATAAGTTGACATCAAGGAATTTTAGTATCAAGTCTTATGTTTAACAGCAAAATTCTATTCTCAATGTTCATTTACTATAAATATAAACGTCACATATTTTCCCACATCATATGGATACGGGTGCGGTTATTATTATCTAATAACCATAAATTATGCGCACCCCAAAATTTATCTTCAACCAAGTATAATAATCTATACAGCATATCATAGTTCATAGATATTTTCGAATACAAATCTTATATAAGTACTTGAACATATTTGATCTAGATATTTGCTATCGTTACTTCGATGGAGTTGATTTAAAATAAAAAAAAAATCTTTTTTGTATCAATGTGATAAGATTGATTAAATATTTTTTGGAATCTTTAAACCGATACGATTGGGAAAATATTATGACTTTTGAAAACAATGAAATCTTTTATAAAACTTATGACGACAATGCTATCAAAATAAAAATCATGCTCTAGTGCTTGATCTGGTGACATATTCAATAATAAATACACAAATATTGATAAATATACACACAATATGATAAGAAATTGTTTTCAAAATATATATTTATAGATAATTGGGCTGCAAAGAGAAATTAGAGAATGAATTTGCGTTTCAGGCAGAGATAATAAACTCGAAGTGTGAAAACAAAATAGATTTCGCTTTAATTGGTTACAAGCGAATGCTTTGATCATATTTAATTTGATTGAACGATGATAAGCAAACAACAATTGTATAAAATTCCCGCGCTTAATTAGATTTACTAAAAATTTACGAACATTTTTTTTTTCGACTCATTAACAGTGTCTTTTTTTTTCTGACCTATCAGGTACTTTTTGCACTTTATAACTCCTCAGGTTCTACAAGTTTTAAATTCGTTAAGTAGTTAATTTCGATGTTCCCGTTTTTGTCTCTACATCACTTATCGAAGAACTTTGGTTCGCTGAACCGTTTTTTCTACCTAACCCTGGTTTCTTTGATAAAAGGGTTTCCTTTTCATATCGTTTTTTAATCCTATCAACAGGTTTTATGCACTTGAGCGTAACTTTTTGATCGTGTCGGAATTTTTGAGGTATTTGCTTTTGGGTTTTTTTTTTTTTGTTGAGAAGACATATTTTTAGTTGCTCAATTAGTTTACTAATAATAACTATTTTTAGAATCTGCAAAATTTATACTTTATTTGGGTACCTTAAATGGTCTTTAAGAGTTAATAATTTTTTAGAAATAGACTAAAAACAAAGACTCTCTTCTTGGACAGACCTCAGTAAAAGGTATTAACATAGCTATCACATATTCTCATAAGGGACTCCAACTTCCTTCGAGAACGTACATATTACATTCTTGGCAAGCCAGTTCCTTCTGTATGCTTTTTACGGGATTTATTTGCGACAAGGAACTTAACTTTAGGTCTCGTATTGATAATATCATTAGTAGAGCCAACTCTGTACTTGGTTTCGTGAAACACTGGTCCAGAGAGTTCTCCAATCCTTACGTGACTAAATCTCTCTATCTTTCCTATGTTAGACCCATCCTTGAATATGCCAGCCAGGTTTTGTCTCCCATCTACAACACCCATTCAATGCGAATTGAAGCCGTTCAACGTAGAATCATTCGTTTCGCTCGTCGTGGTCTACCCGGCTCTGACAGTTTCAACTTTCCTCTTATCCCAACTGTCTGAAATTGATTAACATGCAAACACTTGCAAAACGAAGAGAAGTTGGCGATGTTCTCTTCATTCATCGACTAGTATGCGAAACCATCAACTGCCCTGAACTACTCCAATTAATATCCTTTAATACCAACCCAAGCAAACTTAGGTCTATATCTGTCTTCCATTTTAACTTTCACCGCACCGACTATGGATGCAGTGAACCTATAACCAGAATGCTTAGGGTAACCAATAATTTGATCAGTGAATTCGATTTTCACCTGAGCAGACCACTACTCCGAAACATCCTTCTTAACTCCAACGCCACTTCCTACCCCTCTCTAATGTATTCTTCCAATTAAGATATGGTACCATTGTAAATTTACATACTCCCTGTTAATTATAAAATTTAGTTTTAAAGTTATTATTTTAAGTATTAAAACTGCTTAAAATACTTATAAATAAATAAAATAAATAAAAAATAAATAAATATTTATGTTAATCCTTGGCATATACCGCTAAGTTTTTATGTTTATTCACTAATTGGGAGGATCCATAAGATTGCCAGTTTTGATATTACTTATTTATAGAAATCTTCTGGTAAAATTTATGAACTGCTTCTCAAAAGGTATCATTATCGAGTGTTTTTAAATGAAAACAGAGTTAGTTTGTTTGAAGAATACTTCGGCTTCTATGCCTTACGATTCTAACCTCTAAGGTGACTGTTGAAGTGTGATTTCAAGTCTAATCTATTCGGGAAAATTAGACTGACAGGCTCAGGTTAAAAAGAATTGCAGTCAGTTGCAGTAACAATATTTCAAGGACTAGAGGACTCATTATTCCTTTCATTATTTTTTATAAAAAGTTATCTTGGAGTATTTTAACCAGTTGTCAATAATTTTGTAGCACTTTCATTCATCTTGATGAAAACTATAACTCGTTTCGGCTTTACAGATACCAAATTCTTTCAAAGTTTGTGTTGTCTCACTAGCTTGAACTCTATACTATGTTACAGATTTTCAATTCGAAAGTTAGTAGTGGTAGTGGCCGTGCGTGCTGTTTAACCCGAGTTCGAATAACTATCTGACAGAAAATTTTTTCATTAGAAATACATTTTTTTGATGGGCCGTTGATTCACTGCTGACAATGGAGACCAACGAGATGATATACAGCAGTAATACTTACCAAATGACCCCGGGTACAAGGTAAGGAATCATACTGAGAAACCACTTTTTGCTACGGAAAAAAGTCTTCAATAGCTGGTACCAAATTATCCTTTAGAATGTTTTTGTCTTTAATGATTAATCGTTTTTTCAAGCATTTCTCCAATTTGTTGATAGGTACTGCAACGCCAGATCTTTCTGCTAACCGTTTGACGAATTCTTCTTTGGATGCTCTCTCTTTGTTTTAACGTACCCGGGTTTTTCGACGCACATACAGCTTTCCATCGCAGCCAGATATGGTGAACTTAGAAGAACATCGCCTTATTTATAATATAAATTAATATTTTATTAGGTACTTCTTAATTCTCTCTTCACAGTCTTAATATATGTATAAAGTTATACCATTTACTTTTACGCTTAAAAAAGCAAAAGCAAACTGTTCCTGTTAAACGTCAATTTTAATTAACTGAAAAAATATTTTGTAGGTCTGTCAAGCACATTTCGAGGGTAACGCATAGCACATTCAACCTATGAAAGCACATTCTGTGGAGTTTAATACAAGTATCTCCCTCTCAACAGATGTTAAATTTAAAGATGACAAACAATCAAAAAAGTGTGTTAAGAGTTAACCAATAAATTTTATTAAAAAAAGTCAAATTTTATGAAAATAATCTAGAGACAAATACGAAACGAGTGATTATAATTTATAGAAACAGAGCTGTCAAATGTCATATTTGATATAAAACGTTGCAAACTGAAAACAGAGATTAGAAGACACAATTATTTCATAAAGATTTCCAAAATTTTGAAGAAACAATTGATGACATGTTAAAGAAACAAAATACATAAAATAAGTGTAGAATAAAAATCAAAATCGAACTAATTGGTATCAACTTACTACACTGAAAAAAAACATATATCTTGCTCTGGTAAAATATTTCTCTATTTTCGATAATAGCAATTTTCAAATAAAATTTTCTTCATTTAGAATAAATTTTTACATTTTTGAAGAAATATTTCTTTACTTCTAGGATATGGAAATCTTTCAATGTCTCTAATAATGATAAGTATTTTTCTCGATCAAAAAATTTCTCATTTATAGAAAAAAAATTTATTGAAAATGAAAAATTTTTCTTATATATTGATAAAAAAATTCACTATGAGAAGTATTTTCTTTAATAAAAACAAATCTTTTCTCAAAAATAAAAAGTATTTTTGTTTAAAAACGATATATTTTTATATATTTTTCTTTTTCATGGAAGCTTTTCATCATTTTTAGAGAATTTTTAGTATCGCAATTAGAGAATAGCATTCTCTGGAGCAAAGTCAATACCATTTTTCTCTAAATATGATGCCTTTTTTACTATCTATATTCCGAGAAACTTTTTTCTGAGTGTATTTATAGCAGTAAAATGCTCTTTTTCACGTCCAACAAAATACGAATGCATAAATAAATTCACATAATTTGAACAAATGCAGCTAGTATCAGTTTCATTTCTCTTAAGCTGCATAATAGTTCTACGACGATTGAATGTAAAAAACGCAATTAAAAAAGCTATAGCTTGATAACAGAGTGAAAAGCATGATTTCTTGATTTTTTTCTTGAATTTCAAATAAATATCGAGTGATTATTTTATACAAAGTTTTTACTCTGAAACCCATATAAATTCTGCTTATTTGTTAGAAAAGTCATATTACACAGGCAAAGCAAAAGGCAGAGTAACAACAACAACAAAAACATATATCAACAACAAAACCAACAACATCAACAAATAAACCCAACACGTTTGAAAGTCAATGAACTCAAACAGATATCTGAATACTTAATTTAATTGAAGGAAATACAAAACTTGTTGCTGTCATCGCTGTCATTGAACATCGAACAGTCAATTTATTGAAATGAGTGGCATAAATGTTCAATACTTTATAATATAAAATTAATGAAACACATAAAATGTGTGCCAAATCTTTGGAGCAGCAAAGTTAAAGTCTCATTATATCACTGACACATACAGTTCAAGGCATGAACTTTAACAAAAACAAAAAAAAAAAGATGTATATAACATGCATTATTTAATGCGTTTATAAATAATAAAAAAAAACACAAAATATATATATGCCAAGTGTAGAGTAACTTCAGACAATAGGATACTTTTTATAGCAGCTGTTGCATCTTGTTACATTCGTCATTAATTGTTGAAAATATCGGTTATATACAAATTAATTTTTTTCAGTTGAAGCTTTGAAAATACCTAAAGTTTAATGGCTGTTGAATATTGTTTATTGTTTTTATTGTTAACTTGTACAATTTTGCATGTTTAGTACAAATTTCAAAAGCAACGATGTGAAAAATTTACACAGATAAATTATCAAAAACAAAGTTAAATGATTTTATAATTAATATAAAATAATTCAAATGATTTGTAAATAAAATCAATGTGAATCCAGATTGTGAGTCATGCGGGAATTACAATTCGATTTGGAATTTGTTTTTATAGAGAATTTCTATAAATAAGTGACGATATAAAGAATGTGATCAGATATAATATGTAAGATCCAGAGACATAAGATTCAAGATAAAGATACATAAGATTAAGATAAATAAATAAAGGTAGATAGATTAAAGATGTTAGATACAAGGTATGAGGCACAAGTTATAAGGTACAAGATATAAGGTACAATATACAAGACACAAGATATAAGAAATAAGAAACGAGATACAGGATAGCATGTAGTATATACATATTGGATACAAAATATAAGATATAAGATATAAGATATAAGATATAAGATATAAGATATAAGATATAAGATATAAGATATAAGATATAAGATATAAGATATAAGATATAAGATATAAGATATAAGATATAAGATATAAGATATAAGATATAAGATATAAGATATAAAATATAAGATATAAGATATAAGATATAAGATATAAGATATAAGATATAAGATATAAGATATAAGATATAAGATATAAGATATAAGATATAAGATATAAGATATAAGATATAAGATATAAGATATAAGATATAAGATATAAGATATAAGATATAAGATATAAGATATAAGATATAAGATATAAGATATAAGATATAAGATATAAGATATAAGATATAAGATATAAGATATAAGATATAAGATATAAGATATAAGATATAAGATATAAGATATAAGATATAAGATATAAGATATAAGATATAAGATATAAGATATAAGATATAAGATATAAGATATAAGATATAAGATATAAGATATAAGATATAAGATATAAGATATAAGATATAAGATATAAGATATAAGATATAAGATATAAGATATAAGATATAAGATATAAGATATAAGATATAAGATATAAGATATAAGATATATGATTTAAGATATAAAATATAAGATATTATTTATTTATTTATTGGCCAAACAAGGCAATTTACTTAATCTAATAGTTTTTGTTATTTTTTTTTATTATTTTTTTCTCTCTATCCTTTCCTTGTTTTTGTGTTCAACGATATGCAATTCAATGTGGGTGTAAACCGCCCACCTGAACGACATGATTTCAAGAACATGTCAAAAAGAAAAAGCAAGAAGAAAAGAACAATTAGGGGTAATATTACAATGCTTAGGTCTATGTTTTAAGCACTATAATTATAATTTATACATTTATTTACACCTGCTGAAACAAGGAGATAGAAAAGGGACTAGGAGAGGGTTCACTTAGATGTGACATTTGGCAGAGATGGTAAATGAATATTTAGGGTGAGAAAAATGATTTGGAAAGGGAACGCTTGAACATGGATTTGGACATGGGGAGTATACAGTGCTCGCTGACATTTTTAAATATTTTACAACATCTATTTATGGATTCGTTAAATGCGTAAATGGTGTTGTGATGAGATTCTTTTAACAATTTTGTATATCTAGTTCTCCTTATTGGTTCATTAAATACAACTTTATTCGAAATGCATTCACTGTCGATGTTTCCATTAATAACATCAAATATAAAGCATGAACAAAGTAATATTCTTCTTGACAAAAGCGTCATTATATTCAACATTTTCAGTCTAATTTCATATGGTGGTAAGTTTCTATAGTCCCGGTGATCGTACGAATCTCTCAAGGCAAAAAGCAAAAATTGTCTCTGAATTGATTCAAGTCTTTCACTATGCACTTCAAAAGCTGGATTCCAAATAGCACAGCAATATTCAAAAATAGAACGCACTAATGTGCAATATAAGGTTTTAGTTACCCATAAATTCTTGAACTCTTTTGCACGTCTTTTAATGAATCCAAGCAGTTTGTTTGCCCTGGATATGATATGATCATAGTGAAGGTTAAAGCGCAACTTATTATCTAGGATTACTCCAAGATCTGAAATGTGATTGACCCTGTTAAGTTCCACCCCATTAAGCATATAACTGCTACAAGTTTTTTGGGTTTTACGGGAGAAACTTATAACGAAGCACTTATTCACATTTAAAGAAAGCTTATTTTGAATACACCAATGTTCAAGAGATAAAAGCTTGTTCTGTAAGAATACTGAATCCACTTCTGATCTAACCACATGGTACAGTTTTAAGTCATCTGCATATAAGAGATGGGGAACATCGTGCAGAACTTCAGATATGTCTGCAATAAATATGTTGAAGAGAAGTGAGCCTAGGTGGCTACCCTGAGGTACACCTGACAAGACAACAATTTTCTTAGAAAGAGTACCTTGAAATTTTACAAATTGGGATCTTTCACAAAGATAAGACTTGAGCCAATTCAGCAAAGAGCCTGCAATACCAAAATTCTCTAGTTTCTTTGTTAAGATTTCGTGATCAACACGATCAAACGCTTTACTAAAATCTGTATAGACTGCATCTATCTAATGTTCTTTTTCCATTTTAATAAAAACATCCGATGACATGATTGTCAGATTTGTGGCGGTTGAACGTCCTTTACGGAACCCATGTTGCTGCTCATTTAAACGTGGGTTAATAACGTCCGTAAGCTTGAACTATATAATTTTTTCAAAAAGCTTCGGAATTGCTGATAATATTGCAATGCCTCTATAATTTTCAACTGATCTCGTATCACCATTCTTATAAATTGGCGTTAGGAGAGAAGACTTCCAAAAAGAAGGAAACACACCTGATAGCAAGGATTTATTAAAAATAATAAATAATGGCGTAATTAACTGCTCTAAGTATTGAATAAGTGAAATTGGTGGCAAAAGGTCTGGACCAGGAGACTTATTGGAATCTAATTCTTTTATGGAATTGGTATTCTCTCTCTTTGTTATATAAAGTAAACAAACCAATGGTGGTAGATTAAGTGTGCTGGTCAATGGAATTTGATTTTGTGATGAAGGAGAACAAAAAACTTTTTTAAAATGATCTGCAAAGAGATAACAAGTCTCCTGTGGGTCAGAAGAAGTAACATTTCCTTTGAACATGGAATTCGGGTATCCCGTCGATTTCCTCTTAACATTTACAAAGTCAAAGAAGTTTTTTGGGTCTTCAATAATCCTTTCCCGAATTAAATTGGTATAAAGCTTATAAGCTTCTTCAGACTTGACAGAGAATTCTTTAGACAGTTCACCATATCTTGTTTTTACCTCATCACTTACATTCGCGGCGATTTTAATTACTCTGTAAAGTTTATTTATCTGATTTCTCAAGTTTCTTAGATTTGAATCAAGCCACGGTTCTGATAGTTTATTTTTTTTCTTTATTTTTGTAACATGGGTATCAAAGATAGAAAAGACTATCTCGTAGAAATATGAGACAGCATCGTCCAATTCCAGGGCAGATAAGTGGTTCCAATCATTCTTTATCTTACTGTGATCGGCGTTAAGAAAATCGTAAACAACAGAATTATTAAAAGACTGTGTTAAAGTTATATTATTAGCGCATAATTCTATAGTAAAAGCAGAGTGGTGGAGGGTGTTAGAGAAAATGTGCTCGGCATCACTAGTTGGACTAACCTTGACTTCGTCATAAGAGTTAGTAAAAATTAAATCTAACCACCGACCGTTCTGGTTTGGATCTGGAGCTACTTGCAGACAATCATTACTATAACATATACTAAATAAGTCAAAGTCGACCGAATTAGAAACATATATTGGAAGGAGATGATTGTCATTATCGTCGGGAATAAACGATATATTAGGACGGTTAAAGTCACCGAAAATTATAATTTTATCTTCTCCGTTTAGAACGGCTGTTATTGACGTTATAAGATCACATAATTCTTTATAGGAATTCTCAGTTGAATTTAAGGGAATATAAATAACACCAATGTATAAAAAACGATATTTTGACAAAGGCTTCATTTTATTACTTTGTGCTCGCAGTATATGCAAGAGTCAGTTACAACCACATCACTAGATAAGACATTGTGTGTAGCTATCAAAACACCTCGTCCTCGAGAGAGGCCTAAGCTTTCATAGTCTCTGTCATTACGGTATATTGTCCAGTTGCTATCTAGAATTTCTTCATTTTTGATAGCGTCATTCAGGCATGTTTCCATAAAAAGAAAAACACTGAAATGACAAGATCTAGTTTCAACAAATAGTTTGTTGAGTTTTCCTCTCATGCCACCACAATGTTGAGGCTTTCATGGAAATTAATGAAAATTTTTGTATTTCTTAAGGTTCGAGTGTTAGATCCAGTTATTAAGGGAGGTATGTTAGTGGAGGGTGTGTTTATGTTAGAACCAGTAATTAAGGAAGGCATTTTAGTGATTAGAAATAAGATTTAATATTAAAGATGTAAGATATGTCTTATAGATGACGTGACTTTGGGACTTCTCAGAAACCAGATAAAAGCGGTGTCACATCTAAAGTTCCTCCGATGACGAGACTAAATACATCAGAAGTGGTGGCGCTGGAGGCGCTACACACTATGGGATTGGCGTAGTTGGAAGCAATACTAGTATTATGTTCACAAACTCGGTTAAATCTTTACTTTCGACCAGCTGTGGATCGTACTAATTCAAATCAGTGGCGATTTAAAAGTGACGATATGGCTAGAGTTTTCTCAAACACCTCACTTCAATCCCGCGCCGAAACTAATTAGTTAATAGCAGATGCTTATAAGCGCTCTGTTGATTCGATGATCGAGATGGCATAGTCCCATGAATTGGTAGAACGCGCAATGCACACAAGTTTTAATAACTCTGAACGTGCGGTTGATTATCTAATTGACAGTATAGGCCAATGAAAAATTTAACGCTCTCGCAGTTGAAAAGAACAGGCTGTCATTGAGGCTTGAATTGATCTCATGTTGAGACTGGTGATAATATAGATATTCCTCCTAGAGCTGATCCGTTCATATTCTTACGCAATCAGCCACAAGTCTTGTAGATGCGTTCCTTGGTGATGTACCGTCTGCACTTCCACCTCCAGGTGATACTGGTGATGCCGGTTGCGGCACCATACGTCATGATTTATTGCCTACTGGTCAAGATCGTGGTGCGAAGCGTCGCGCCACTGCAGCTGCAAAATTTTTCTGAGAGAAAGCTGCTCCCGCTGCAATCTTTACTGCCTTGACTGCTGCTGCTACAGCTGCTGTTTATTGGTCGAGGTGGAGCTGGAGGTCGTGATGCTATTCGAGCTGCATATATCTCGTCACTCCCCATGGTTCAAGAACTGATGGGGACGCAGCCACATCATTTCGTTAAACGATTGCCGATAGTCAAGCCATTTAACATCTTCAGACCATTGGATTTCCAGAAAAACTTGTATTGCAGTAAGATTTTGCTTGCGAAAGAGATGAACCCCTTGCTGCTAATTTCCTCATATCTTCAACTTTCGACGATTAAATTTAAATTCGCTTGGCAATATAGTAAAGTAGAAGTATAGTTAAGTAGAAGAATGTGCTTAAAATATAGAAACTGTTAATGTTGTTCACTTTATAAATACAATTTTTTTCCAGTTAGCTTTAATTTTTGGTACGTGTTTGTTCCTTCAAATTTAGTTAACTACTATACATTTTTTTTATTTAATTTAGTTTTATATTTTTTTTCATTGTGAATAGTTTTGTAAAACCAAAATTGATAAGCTGGAAAATTAAATATTAAATATATTAAGTAAATATAAAATAAAGCAATATTTAAATTATATAATATATTGGCTTTAATTAATATGACTTCTATGATAGAAACTTAGAAAAATGTATGGTTTTGATTGCAATGTTTTGTATGCATTTATATAAAAGAAAAGTAAATTCAGCTGGTCAAAAAATAGCAACAAAGCAGATTTGTAAAGAAAAATATGGATATTTGTAAAATTTTTGATAATATAACATAAATACCTTAAGTAGGTTAATATCCAGTGTATCCGCCATTATTTTCGATTACTTTGGCCACCCTGTTCGGCATACTGGGGTCTCATACTAGGTTTTTTGTACAAACTCCCATAATTTCTGCTTATTTCAGAAAGTGTTTTTGGCTATTCGTGTTTTTAATTCGCCCCAAATTGGATTAATTCGCCTATGGGATTAAGGTCCGATGATTGACTTGGCCAGCTTAGCAAGTTAACATTTTTGCCATCAAACCAATCCTTAATGAGCCTGGAGGTGTTTTTCGGAGGTGTTATCCTGCTTGAACGTCCAAATAAAGGGCATGTTTTCCTCAGCTAGGGCAATATGATGGTGTCAAATATTTCCTTGTACATGAATCGGTCCATGGAATCGTTTATTGGGAGTATTGGACCCACCCCATACCTAGAAAAGCAGCCCAAATCATTATATTACCACCTCCATGCTTTATGGTTTTTTTTGTGAAGCGAACGTGAAATTCCTTGCCCTTGGGGTGACTAAAATTACTTGTTTCGTCGCTCCACAAAATATTACATCACTTTTTAGATCTTTCACGTCCTGACCATGTTGAGTAAGTTTTTGCAAATTGTAACCTCATATTCAAATTTTTTTTTTTTGAAACAATGGCACTTTTCTGGCGAGTCATCCTGGAAGATAAGCTCGTTGTAGTCTCCTACGAACAATTCTAGAGGGCACCACGTTGCCGATATCTGCCGCAATCACTCTTGATAATGAGAATACGTCCTTTTTGGAAAGATATAGAATATGGTTATCTGTTGTTTGAGATGTTTGTTTTGGTCTTCCACGGGTTTCCGTCGTAGTTCTTGATTTGAGGGCATTTCCAACAAAATTTAACGACCTTCCCAATGATTTGGCAATCATTCTTAGGGTTAATCTTGATCTTTAGGCTTCATTACAAATCGCTGTTCCTCTTCGGAACAATGCATATTTTGACATATCTAATAAAAACATTTTGTTGAAATAAAATTTCTTCTACGTCCTAGCATCTTTAATTCTAATTACGATGATAATTTTCCAAAATCACCAAAATCACAAAGAAAACAACTGCAAATAATTGATCTGTACCTATTATTTTGTCCATGTCCATTCACTCGTTGTTTATTCATTCGGTTTTACTTCTATGTTTTAAGTGTTGCCAGATCAATTTTACAGTGGTGAGTATCAAATATTTCTAATAAGGTGTTTCACAGAACAAAAAAACAGTGTATTAAAGAAGTAGGTTAGACATGTACCTATTATTTTGACCATGTGTGTAAGGCTTGCGTACGATGAAATTAGTGCACACATAAACTTAAATAACTTATAAACAAATTAATATTAAAAAAAGAAATTTACGTTTTATTAACAACAATTCTATTCATGATTATTTTAATAACAAATATATGAAACATTAATAATTATTCATGAAATAATTGACTTTTTCTGGAACACCTCCCATTAAACTTTTAATGGTGTCTTCAGAGATTTGCTTACTTGCCACTGACCATTAACTTGAAAATATTTTGATGTTTTCAGCAACCTGTTTAATGTTCTTCATAATCCTTTTTGCCAGAGCCCAATATCTTCCGATGGGTTTGAGCTCCGGGCAGTTTGGTGGATTTGCATACCTGGGTACAATATTCCATTCAATAGCAGATTTTCTGTAATGGCATGAAGCCAAATCAGGCCAAAAATAGGAAAAGAGTTCATGCTGCCTTATGAATGGTAAAAGGCGTTTTTGCAGGCATTCCTGAATATAAATTTCGGTGTTAATCGTCCCAGTTGAAACAAATGAACTGCTTCATCTTCCACAGCTACAAATGGCCTGCCATACCAATAACTTCTTCGGGAACTTTGATTATTTTGGGGCTTAAATTCTTGCTGGACATTTCCCTTTCGATTGGCAACATTATAATCGACACCTGGAAGCTGAAAAGTCACTAAGTACCTATAAATGTTTCATCGTCCATAATGTAACAATCGAATTTTTTTAAGAAATCTCGGTGAAGTATTTTGGCTCGCTTTTTTGCCTCAACATTCTTTTTATAACTCCTGTCTGGAACTTTCTGTACTTTAAATGACTTAAGTACTTCCTCTTTTTGCATTGCACTTTTTCAGCAACTTTTCTACCCGATATATTGGGATTTTTCTTAAAAAAAGAGCAATAATTTTTTTGGCAGCATTTGGGTTTTCAAACCCTTTTTTTTGCCACTTCCTTGCTTTCGAGTAATATTTAAATATTCCTTATAGTTTTTAATAACACGAGAAACAGTATTTCGTGAAACTTTTGCTTTTCTGGCAATAGCTTTGAAAGACCCATTTGGATTTTTGTTAAATAATTTACAAATTAGTTCACGCACTTCTTCTTCGCTGCTCATGGTTAAGCCAAAAACTATCGAATAAATTTAAAAATTTACATGAAGATTTGTACATATTTTTCACAGGCCAACTGATTAAAATTTTTAGATTTTTTTTTTAATTCTTTGAATTTAACAAGTAATAATATGTGCACTTGTTTCATTTACTAGCCTTGTATACATTTTATACAAATTTCTATAGTAATGTTCTCTTTAGGAAAATCAAGTTAAGATACGAATAAGGCATTTCTGCAAATTTCTACTGCTTCAATTATATTCCATAACTATTTGAACAAAAACAAGACATTGAATCAAAACTATTTAAAATATTCTTTGTATACCTCTTTTTTTGTGCTTTGTATGATAGTCTTTATTAGACTGACCAGCGCAGTCTCCAGATTTAAACCCTATCTAGCACTTGTGGGCTCTACTAAAGCGTAACGTAAAAGGACACAGTATTACATCAAAAGCAGCCTTGAAAAAAATGTTGATCCACGCATAAAGCACCATAACATCAGTCGAATGTGAAAGCCTTACGAATATGCCACAAAGAATTGTTGATATCTTTAAGTCGATGCTTGGACCGGCATCATATTTTTGGCCATATAATCCATTCCATCAAAATATGTGTAGCACATTTCAATATATAGTGTAGCACATTTGTGCTGTATAGGAAGCACAGCACATTATATTACATAGTGTAGCACATTCCATCTATAAAACACATTCAGTCCGTTAAGCACATTCTATTAGTGCATTTGATTTGTTGGTATTCTACACGCGGTATTTTAAGTTGAATCCTAAGATTATTTTTAAAAAGAAATCTTAATTCTTTGCTCCAAAGAAAATAGATACCCTTACAACTGCAGCAGTAACTTTTATACTTTCTTGATTTGAGATCACGAGCTTATTTCGTATCAAAAAAAAAAAAAATCTTTTAACTGTTAAAAAGTATCGCTTAAAAATTAACACTAATTCTTATTGGGCCTTTGCAATGGAGGGTTAAGTATTTATCTTTCTCACCTGCACATTTATTCATTTACTTGTTTATTCATCATCAGCAACATCTCACAAATATTCAGTGAATATAAATGTAAAAAACCCCAACTTTCAAAGCAAAAATTCAAAGCAAAAATAATGTATGACCTTGAATTTAATTAAATTGTTTATAACTAATTGGTTTTTCAGCTCCATCTGGCGGGGGGTTTTTGTTTTCTTTCGAAATACAGTCGGGATTTTGCACTTTGCTGTTTTATACAGAAAACCTAAACATATTTTTAATATATCATTATAATAAATATTAATTATAATTCAAAACTGTAAGCTTAACTGTATTTCTAATATGCTGTGACATATATGACCATGTATATATATATATATGCAGTAAATGTTTTAAAAGTAAGAAGAATCACAACTTTAAAAAATTGAAATTAAGAATATGTGATCAGCTGTTTAAGAGCAGTTTCTGTTTTGCTTTTATACAATAGATTTATTCATCAGATAAGTTGAAATAAATTAACGGAACTTTTTCGAGTCTGACATCGTATTTTGAAAAATTCTTATTAAATAAGCTTAAAACAAGTTCCGACACACATATTTCTTCAAAATTTACAATTTAGATAGAAACCAAACACGCTTGCTACTTTATTAATTAACAGCTATTTAATATTTCTTTAAATAAAAATTTAAATTTTTATGGTCGTCTCATTGAGTCTTAAAAATTATTTAAATGCCTCTTTTATTGACTCAAATAAACAATAAACAGCTAATTTTTGGAAACGAAGACTAAGACTCATAGCTAAGTTGTTAACAAATTCAAGTCGAGATTTATGCAAAATAAATCACTTTAATTGCAATGAATAACTTTGGCTTTAAACATTTTAATTTTGATGTTAAAAACATGACAAAGAAAATGATTTCTAGTCTTAAATGCTATCATTTATTTATGTTTATATGTATATGGTTTAAATAATTCGATTATCAAGAAATGTATAACTTTGGCTGAAAGTTTTTATGATGCTTATGTTTTTTTGAAGGGGATTAACCTAATAATAACTGTGATGTGTGTACTAATAAAGCCCACTAGTCCATTTTTGGCCGTAAACAAACAAGCAACCCCGATCCCAGAAAAAACTGACCAATTTAATCAAACTAAACGCCGAATGACCAATGTGGTGACCGTGGCATGCAGGTTAAGTGTGTGGCTTAGCATGCTCGGAGCCCGGGTTCGATCCCCAGCCGTGGCGGAAAGTTTTTTCAATAAAAAAGTTTTCTGATCGGTCACCACCTCTCTGCAGACAATGGCAAACCTCAGAGAGTAAATAATGCTTCTTGAGAACATGAGCCGTTTGGAGTCGGCATAAAACATGTAGGTCCAGTTCTCGGTCAATTGTGTGCAAAATTTAATAACACACACAACACAATCGATCCTAAGAAGCTCGGTCAAAGTCCTTTCAAGGGCTGAAATGGCCAATTTGTTTGTTTTTGTTTTTTGTTTGTTTAAACGCCGAATGAAAGATAATTAACGTAGTTTTTAACGATTGTTTTTAAGAGTTTTAGAAAAAATAATTTGTTTTCAATTTTTTTTTTATCAAAATGCCAAAACTAGATATTCGAATTCAAAGAAAACGATCAAGTTAGCGAATTACTTTCCGACGATATTTCTGATAGAGATGAAGGCAATAAGTTTTAAGGGTCCTGGAAATAACTTTTCTCTAGGGACCTTTTACAAAAGATCATTTCAAAACTATCCTATCATATTCCATCATAGAGCGCGAAATTGAAAAACGATGATATTCACGCGATATCCATCGATTTTCTACACGCATCTCTTTGTCATTGGGGGGCCTCGGTAGTTGAATGGTTAGCGTGCTTGACTGCCAACCCAGAGGTTCCTGGTTCGAATCCCGGTCTTGTCATGATCCTACGCTTTTACCTTTCCTTAATTCTTGCCTCATTTCTAATCAACTGAAATTAAGAATTCATCTTTGCATGTTGTAGTTGTTGATATAGATGTTTGTGGAATGAGATTGTTTAATAACTCGAATTGACTGAGGTAAAGGTATAATACTTGCCTCAGGTTCGAATTCGCATGTTAATATAGCTCTCCGCCACATATACAAGATTCTACACTTGTTTCTCTTGATTTCACTTTCTCTCCTACTTATCTATCTCCCTATCTTCCAAACCAAGGCAGACTTGACTGATTAGGTTTGACACCTGAAATACTTGGTTCAAAGCTAAAAAAAAACAATCTTCTAACCCTGCGTCCATAAGTGCAAGTTATCATATGCAAATAGAGAATACATGCAATCTACGATATTTAAACAATGGGCTAGAAGCAGTTGCGTGTGAAAGTTTATGTTTGCATACTTTTAGGATATCCAGAAAACTAACATTAGGTTAATCTTATTTCGAATTTTTAACTGTTCGATAAAACGATTTCAGTTGCATATTTTGTATGTTTGTTTCAATTTTATACTTTTATAATGCGAGGCCCACTGAAGCTCGGGGCCCGGAGAACTCGCCTCTCTGTTAAGACGACGTCAGACTAGAGTCACCTGGATACATTGATAACGAAATGATGTATTTAAAAAGTCGATTTAAAAAAAAACTTTGGATCTGTATTCATTTTTAGTACTGTTTCCTGATACTGTTACATAGAAAAACATTATATTATCTACAGAAGCCGTTAGAAAACTTTGTATAAGAACCTCCTGAGGTTTTACAAAAATCTTTAATTACTAAGTTGGAGATGTGGCACATGCAAGGTGAAAGAGAAATGTATGACTCCAGAACTAGTGCTATATTTTTAAAATACTGCTGAGATGCTGAAGTATCCTCTTTCTAATACACTTTTTTCTATGAATCAAGCTATTAAATCGAAGAATTTAAGGAAAAATTTGATATCAGTCATATATGAAAATTTTATACACTGAAAAAAAACACACTTTAAAATTAAACAAAAAATTAAAAAAAAAATAAATTTAACGCCTTTGTGTTTGTATTTTTCTCAATTATTTTCATCTTCTGTTAAACTCGCCATTTTTGTATAAATCGAGAAACCAGTTTTTACATTTTGCCGAAAAAAATTTTTTTTTTAAACAAGAAAGATTTGCAAATTTTAAAAGTGATTTTTTACAAAAAAATGTAAATTTTGCACAGAAACATATTAAAAATTTATCAAATTTCAAAATTGAATTGCAAAAAAAAAATTCTTCGATTATAGCGAAACTTTTTCGTAATTTGATTTGAATCAATATTAACTTTTTATTACCAAAATATTTCCAAATAATCCAAAATTTATAAGCAAGAAAGTTATCCAGGCTTAATAAAATGACTTTTTGTGAAAACTAATAATTTTTCCATAGAAAAATAATTAAGCAAAGTTCAAAAGGGAATTACAAAAAAAAAAGGTTTCTTTAATTTTTTAGTGAGTCTCACGAAGAAGTTATAGTGATGAAAGTCAGTAGTAATATGAGTGATAAAAAAAAGTTACCATATTTATTTTTCTATTGTGTCTTATATTGGATTTTTAAAAAACAAATAATATAGGTGCAGGAGTGGTACCCTTAAGGTTTTACCAATTTCTATCATTTTCAGTTCACATCTATTTCTCTTCTTGTCTAGCATTTTCACTGAGTTTTGATAGGATCGGGCTACTTTTGTATGTACCTCCCATACAAATTCGTATAACAATTTAATATAGGTCCAAGGAAGGTATCCTTAAGTTCTCATCAATTTCTACTGTTTTCAGTGTAAAACTATTTCTCTAATTGCCTAGCCTTTTGACCAAATTTTGTTAAGATCGGCCAACTTTTGTAAGCACTCGCATACAAAATAATGTAAAAAATTAATATAGTCCAAGGATCCCTAGGAACTAACCGATTTCAACCATTTTTGCAATTTTGCTTATTTAGCTTAAATTATTCAACCATACAAAATTTAATAATCATCGGAGCACTCCTTCTATTTTTGTACCAATTTTGTATAGGATGAATACACTGTGCAGCGCCATTAAAAATCATACTTTCAAGAATTTTTTTATGACATATTGTTATTACAGATTTATTGTGAAAATTAGTATATTATAATACAACATTTTAAGATTATTTAAAAAAAAATTGGTACAAAAATATAAAGTAACTAGCGGATGTTACCCGGTGTTACTCGGGGTTGTGCCTTGAGCACAGAAAAAGTACGATTTTTAAAGCTGCTCTCATTATAACATTTTTTAAATTATCAATTAATTTTTTAAATTATCGTTTTTTGGGGTTTTTCTCCCTTCCCTCCGTCAAAAGTGTGTAGTCTTATTTCTGTAAAAAAATTACATCTTCAACGTCTAGACCTGACATCTGGGTTCTGAGAACAATGGTCACGCAGTTTGAAAAAGTCATTTCGAGAACAATGCGTTTAAAGTTTTTCTAAGCATGCATTAAATATGGATTTTTATCTCAAAAACAAAATTCTAATTTTAAAAAATCCTTTTGTGATCGATTCGATTTTTAGATTGCCTTTGCTCAACTTCGGTTTTGGTCGATACTGTTCGGTATCGAGAAACGACAATTTTTAAAACTACTCTCATTTTAACATTTTTTAAATTATCAACTAAATTTTTAAATTTTTTAAATTATCGTTTTTTGGGGTTTTGCCCCTCCCTCCGTCGAAAGTGTTTAGTCAAATTTCCGTAAAACTGTGACATATTCAACGTCTCGATCTGACACCTGGTTTCTGAGGAAAATGGTCACCCAGTTTGTAAAAAGTTATTTCGAGAAAAATGCGTTTAAAGTTTTTCTAAGTTTTTCTTATCTCAACAAAAATTTCCAATTGTAAAAATCCTTTTGGGATCGATTCGATTTTTGAATAGTCTTCGTTCAATTTCGGTTTTGGTCGGTTGATTTCTGTTCATCTCTATATAGCTTTTGCTCGCATTCGTAAAAT
>OY282640.1:164068364-164375864 GCA_958299015.1 Tetanocera ferruginea | reverse complement strand
GATATCTCATTTTTTATTTAACACTCATGAATATTAGCGTTATGAACAAAATTGCATTAAAAATTTCCAAAAAGTATTTTAACTTTATCTTAAAACCGGAAATTTCCATTTACAACTCCCGGGAGAAAATGTTTCATGATTGGGCTAAATATTTATGAAAATTTTTTCTGTTTATAGAGTATTATCACTTTTAATAGCTATGGTGCAGCTTAAATTTTTGGCAGCTTTCTTCGACTGAGTTCCCATCCAGGAGAAATTCTGGGCAACAGCATCCGTCATCAAGTGCTGCCAGCACTTCCTAACAAAATCGTTTTGGGAGCCGCTTATGTTTCCCAGGTCTTTGACCTGTGAAATTAAAATGAATATATATCTTATTTGAAAATATAATACTTTTCTTACGAAGTTCTGCATCTCCTCCGCCTGAATAATTTTCTTTTCTAAATCGTTGAACGCAGCCAAGGATGTAGAGGCATGCGCTGGTAAAACAGCTTTATGCGCAGCTGTTTGGGTCGATCCGCGCCTTTTCAGTTCATGCCGTACTGCAAGAACTTCTTCTGTTAGTCTTTCTAATAAATTTGTGACCCTTTCCAACTTAATGGACATTTTGTTCAATTCATCTTGAATATTGGAATTAGCTGAAAGTTTTGACAACACAGAATATACAAGTTTTATTAGAGATAAAATGTCTTGCCATTACCTTCATTATTTTCCATTGACATGTTTCTCTGCTTTTTGAGGTTAGGTGGAGCTGCGAATAGAAGAAATAAATATAAATAATAAAGATTTCGTTTTTTATGATTTTTTAGCAGTCACCTTCAAAAGCGAGCTCCTCCGACGAATAGCTCAAAATCCTTCGCTTTGGTTTCATTTTTAAATATTTAATTTTAAAATAATATTTTCACAGCAATGAATCTCTTCGAAAGTATTAATTTGGAAAGAAAAAATGGCGCAATTTAGTGTTGTTGATATTTTTATCCACATTATAATTGATATGAAGTTTAATTGTAAAATTCAATTGCAACATCACTAACTGTCAGAAGTATAGTTGCCATATTTTAATACTATGGAATATTTTTTTGGGATTTTCAATGTTTTTGGGGCATAATTGAAGATCGCTGGAAACTCAAATTTTACTTTTTTTTTGTTGTTATTATATGTATTTAGACCTTCTAAGTCCAATTATGGAAAAATTTCGGACCGCTCTCAAGTGGTTTAGAAGTTATAGGGGATACAAAGTTGCAAAAATCGTACCGAAATACTTGTGATTTTAAATAAATTTTCCTACAAATCTAAACATTATGGATATCGAAAGAAAGGTAATGCTTTAACCTTTTCAATGAGCTATTAATCAAAAGAATCCATGGATTACTTTTGAAGATATTACATTTTATATATTATGCACATTTGAGTAAGAATATTCTATTTTAATTGAACATTTAAGTTGGCAACTGTTGAGTATGCTGAATGTGGCCAATAATAAATTGACAAAAAAATAAATTAAACGTCAAACGAAATTATCTAAGCCCAGTGTGAACACTTTTGTACAATTTCGAAATTATATCACGAAATTACCTAATTTGATCTCAGTGTGCCGGTACGAGCAAGTCTGTACTCGTCCCCTCTCGTCACGTTCCGATGCCTACAAACTCGACTTGCCAGCAAGAAAAATTGCCGTGTGGAAAAGGGGTCTAAATCCCGTGTTAGTTGGGCAAAGTGCATTTTAAGTAGTTGGCAACCTTGGAAAAAGTCAGCTGATCTGAGTTTTTCGCTAATGTCAAAATTATTTTGAAAATTTAATGTTTTTAAAATTTTAAAATTCAAAAAAATGAACAAAAATAACAAAACATTGAAAGAAGAAGTTGCTCATGTCATTAATAGCTATTTGAAGATTGATGAGCAGAACGAAGGTATGTGTTCCTCAACTGTTTCCAGTGAAGATTTTTAACATCTACATATTATGTGGTAGAAAATCACCGTGGGTTAAGAAGACATAGTAGCTCACAACATGTCGAAAGCAGCATCCAATCTGAAACTTCGGATTGCATTTATGTTAACCAATTGTCATCTCCTGTAAGAAATGTTCCTCATATGCAGAAAAACGACATGTGTGAACAATTGGACACAACGATTATTCGTGATGAAATTGCGTTATGGGCTACTGAGGAGAACATACCAGCTACATCGCTTAACAAGTTACTGACAATTTTGAAACCTGTCATACCGAATTTACCGAGAGATGCACGCACCCTTCAAAAAACGCCGAACTATGTTCCAAAAATCACCATCCCAGGAGGGTACTACGTACATTACGGCATAAAAGACAGTCTTACAGATTTTATGCATTGTACGAGTAGTGAAGCAATATCGCGAACTTTAGAGTTAAATTTCAATATAGATGGACTTCCAGTTTCCAAAAGCTCTGGAGCTCAAGTTTGGCCAATACTTATGAATATTACAAATACAGCTAATGTTTTCATGATTGGCGCTTATGAAGGATACTCTAAAGTAAAGGATTTGACAAAGTAAGTTAAAGAATATTTTAATAAAAAAATATAAAAATATGTAAATATTACATTACTTCGATTTTCAAGGTACTTACAAATTTTCGTTGAAGAACTGAACACTTTGTTGAACGAAGAATTTGAATATTGCAACAAAATATTCAGCATCACCATAGGAGCATTTGTCTGTGATGCTCCGGCAAGAGCTATGATAATGGGTATTAAGGGTCACGCTGGGTATAGTAGCTGTCATAAATGTACCATTCGCGGAGAAAGACTGGAAAACAGAATTGTTTTTATGCCCTCTCCTTTTCTCTCAAGAACCGATGCTAGTTTCAGACAAAGATTGGATCCAGCCCATCACAACAACGAACAGCATTCCATTTTAGAGTTATTACCGATAGATATGGTCAAACAGTTCCCCATGGACTATATGCACGTTGTTTGCCTCGGAGTGATGAAGACATTATTAAAAGCTTGGGTAAAAGAAAGGCGGAAGCCCTATTCACTTACTTTAAGAAAAATAAGGCATCTTAATGCTTATATTTCAAAAATTAAGTATGACGTACCCAATGAGTTCATAAGAAAACCTAGAAGTTTGAACGAAATAGACCGTTGGAAGGCTACTGAATTAAGGATGTTCTTATTATATACCGGACCAATTTTAATGCAACATTTTTTAAATAGTGAAAGATATACTCATTTTCTAATGTTATCTAAGGCAATAAGACTTTTGATTGAATTAAAAGCAGAGAACTTGAGAGAAGCTAGTTTTTTACTAAATAAATTTGTAAGTAGCTTACCGACTTTGTATGACAAGACATTTTTAATTTACAATATGCATTGCCTTACGCATCTTAGTACTGATTGTGAAAATTTTGGTTCGTTAGAAAAATTCAGCGCATTTAAATATGAAAATTTCTTGCAACAAATTAAACGTCAACTAAGAAAAAAAAATCAATTTTGCTCCCAAATTTATAAAAGAACTGTAGAAAGGAGTGCATGCAGTATTTTAAAAAATTCAAATGATAAATTTATAGCCTTAGGAGATTTTAAAGAAAGTTCTTATACTTATATTAAAACTAAATACATTTATTTATCATTAAAACATCCAAACAACTTTTATATGTATAAAGATGGTATTTATATGACTAAGTATATTATCAGAAACAACGACCAGGTCCTTGTTAAGGGTCAACAAATTAAATTACAACTTAAAAGAACTGAGTTGAGCAATGCATATTTTTTTAATATATTTTGTACTGATGATATTCAATTTGAAGGCAACATTTTGTGTCATAGAATTCAAGATATTGTGAAAGTTTTTAAAATTAAACTAAGCTCAGTATTATACTTTTGCCCGTTATTAAATTCAAATTGAAGTTGTGCAAATAAAATCTTAAATAAAATTTTTTTAAAAAGTTGTATTCTTTATTTCCACCTTCAAATAAAAATATTGATAATATTTCAATCAATCAATTATTTAATTAAATAAGAAACATAAATAAAATATATGAAATAATTGGGTACAAAAAACTTCGCTACGAATCGTTTGATATAAATTTAACTATTCGGTAACGAATCGCTAAAAATAAAATAAACGACTCGTTGATTAATTGCTTAAAATGATATGAACAAATTGCTAACGAATCGCTGAGGCTGAAAAAAGTGATTCGCTAGCGAGTCATAAAAATATTGAAAGGCGATTCGATAGCAAGTTGCTGAAACGAAAAAAAAAATATTAATTAGTGGAAATACAAATTTGAGGGAGGCTAAAAACATCTTAAATGCTATTTCACAAAACAATTTTAAACGGTAATTTCTTTAAGCATCCATCCAACCTCTGATTCAGACAAAACCAAACTATTCGAAAATAATACGAAAAAATTATTTATAAGCGATTCGTCAACGAATTACTCCTCGCCACAATGTTTGTTGGGTTATTTCGTCGTACCTACTATAGTTTTCGTTTGTACTTTAAGGTATTTTATAAATATTTGGAACTACATAACATTGTTATTTGCATGCTTTAAAATCGAATATGTGACCATCGCTGATTGCGAATTAAGCTTAAAGAAAATCAATATTTCATGTTTTATTTTTCTTTATTAAAGCAGGTCAAAAATGACGGGCCAGAACTAGTAAATACTTATCTCAAAATAGTATTGCTAATAAGAAGCTTTACTCGCAGACTCTCGCGATCGCTTCTTCTTAATACGAAGCTTCAAGCATTGTAGTGTATTTATATTTTTATTAGTCTTTTCTTCATTTCCATTTGCCAAACTTCTTATAATTTAACATGTTTCAATTGTTTTATGTAAGAAAAAAAAAACAAAAAACTATTGAAGGTTTTTATATTCAACGCGTACGCATTTTTTACCTTGAGATGATCGACGTATTTCCTGCGTTACGCGACGATAAGTTAAAATTTTGTGTGTAAAACCTTCAAAAATTTTATAAAAGTAACACTCTTACTTCCTGATATGCATTGTTGATGGAAAAAAAAAATACACAACTATGTTTATATCGTGATGCTCTCAGTTTTTAAAGAATTCAATTTATTTCCCCATAATTAAAAATTTTTTTTTATATATATTTTTAAGCTTATATTATTAAAGCGTCGTTAAGTGCTGTAACGTTGACATAAAAAACGACAACAGCGACTAAAAATCACAGCTAGAACACGTCTTTAGAAAAACAAGCGAGCGTTTTTATATCAGTTGTAGATGTAAATATTGTTGTTGTTGTTTACGCTATCGCTCTGCTGTGCGCTGAGTGCAATAAATTTGCCTGCAATGCAGTTTATTTTTCTATTTTTATTTAAACGCTATTCTTTAGTTTGTGTTTTTTTGCGTCTTTTTTACTTTTTGTAGCAGTTTTTTATTTTTTTAAAAAAAATTTTTGTTGACGTTTACACGTAAACGTTTTCACGTGTCTCATCGGCCCACAATTAAATTGTTTTGAATTTGTGTTTTTATTTAAAATTTTTTTTATTTTATTTTTCACAAGTTTACAAATATACGGAAGCCGCGTTTATTCTATATTATTTTCAGCAATCAGTGCTGTTGTTTTTATGAACATTTTATTATTGTTGTGTTTTTTTAATTGCTGTGCCTGCTGATTTTGTTGTTGCATAAAAAAAAAAAAATTAAAAAAAAACATTTGGTATGAAAACACCTACATAAAGAAAGCAGCTTTATACCAGCTGTTTTTATTATACAATTTTGTTATTGTTTTGTTTTTTTTTGTATTTAGCATTTATTTTAAATATTGAAACGCATGAATATGCGGTTTTTATATATTTATAAAATAAAAAAAAATTTCGATTTTATTCAACAAAACTGCAAATAAGCAAAATATTGAAAGTAAACAGCTTTCATGGGCCAACAATTGTCTAAATATGCTGCTAAGCTTTTATGACGAACAACAAGCCTCTTTTGAACAGTTAGCTGCAACAGTATGCGTACAACAAGTGCCTTTCCGCTTGCATAAATATTGCATCAACAATCGGCTTATAGCTAAGATACAACAAAAGAATTAACTTTTAAGCATGATCAAAGCATTAACAAGTGCTTAATTGGCAACAATTTGAAGCCCCCTTAAGAACTAGGCAGTGCTTTTCTTTGCCTGGTTTGTTCGATATAAAGCTTAATTTTCTACTTAACAATAAACAGCTCGTAAGAAATTTATAAGCTATCAATAAGCTATATTTTAAGTTCAGCAAGAAGTAAAATTATAAAATTTTTGCCTTTAAAAAAGTCATATTTTTAAATATAAATAAAAGTTGTACTTTTATTTTTTTTCATTTTTTGCATTCTATTTCAAAAAATTCATTATTTATAATTTGACACAAACGCTGACATTAGATTAAAATAATCTTAGTCTGATAACTTTGAACGTTGTTTAATATATTATATAATTCGAAGAAAGTTTATTCTATCAATTTTCTATAAGTATTTCGTTGGAAAAATTAAAGATTATTTTCAACAATCTTTAGATTATTTTTAAAAATAGCTGATTTTTTATT
The DNA here is from genome assembly GCA_958299015.1 of Tetanocera ferruginea. Taxonomy (NCBI): domain Eukaryota; kingdom Metazoa; phylum Arthropoda; class Insecta; order Diptera; family Sciomyzidae; genus Tetanocera; species Tetanocera ferruginea. The sequence goes on along the minus strand of OY282640.1, from coordinate 164,369,336 downwards.
TTCAAAGCGTACTTTGTCATTAGTCTGTCTCAATATACAGCAAATGAACTTGAGCCAGCCTTACGTCAGTACTCAATCCCAGGTTCATCTGTGACGTCTTTGCACGGTACTGTTTTTCTTATTCCTCACAATATTTCTGCTATAAATTTGACATACATAGTAGCGGTACAAAAACAAAGTAAAACACATTAAGCGCCCTGATTGATTTTATTATTTTTTTAAAATTTTTTTTATTTCTTTTTCAGTTCAATATTATTGATTCAGTTTTATTCAATTTAATTTGTCTACATTTAGTTTCAATTTGCAAACAATGCCTTTGTTAAGCCGTGAATGTTTTTAATGTTTTTGTTTTTGTTGTTGTTGGCTTTGCTGATTTTGACTTTGAATATGAAATAATTGAGGACAATCAGCAACAACGGCGTTCTGTTTTTTTAATTATAATTTTTTTTTGCACTAAAACCACAACAAAATCATTTGCAAACCGCTTTCACAAACAATTAATCGATTTTTACCATAATTTTTATTAAAAATTTAAAGAAAATTTCTTGTTCAGTTCAATATAAAGTCATAATTTAAGTAATATTATAACTACACTAGCATAATAAATAACTTAATAATTATGTTAATTCATATTCGGTATATGTTGATATGTAATAAAATTAACATATATGTGACTTGTAACGAATATTATAAAATTCTTGAAATTTTGTATTATTAAAAATTTAAACTTTTGAAAAAAATCTGATGAGTTTTATTATATCGATGGTAGTAGTTAAGCTATGAGAGTTTTGGCCTAAAAACAAACACTTTTTCTATGAAAATCTCCATATAAAATTTAGACATAAAAATTTTCCAAAATATCTCATTTTAATGATTCATTCTCTCGCTAGATGGTGCTGCTAGTACCTGATCCTGAACCTGATATCCGATAATCCTAATCCTGATGGTAATTGGTTGGTAATCAGATGGTAATCGGTTGGTAATCAGATAGTAATCGGTTGGTAATCAGATGGCTAACAGCCATTTTTGTTGAAGATTTTGTATAAATATCTCAAACGGTCTCTCAATAGCTTTCTAACTATACTTTACTTACAAAAAAATAGCTAACAGGTGATGGAGATATGATTTATTGGAAATGACTATTTCCAAGATTTTTACTTGTATTAAAAATTGGTATCAGCATAAATTTTGAATTAATGGCGAAAAAAAACAAATAACTTACATTCATATAAGTGGAAAAAAATCTTTAACCAAAATTTCAAGCCAATCGAAGACCGTGAAGCCACTTGCATTAGGCTGCGATTATAGTGAGCGCCGAGTCAGACAGGCAGGCAGGCAGGCAATGTGAACAAGCGAGATAGATAGCTATCTGCATTCGTTTTTTCACACAGATTTCAGCCTGCCTGCCTGCCTGCCTGCCTGCCTGCCTGTCTGACTCGGCGCTCACTATAATCGCAGTCTTAGACAACTTGCATTAGAAATGGAATTCCCGTATTGGGAAAATACTGACATTTAATTTAAGTTTCTAAAATGGAATTATAATAAAAAATGTGACTTTTTATTTATGATTGTTTAATATACAATAGAAAATTTATATAAATGTAAGCATGACAACTTTTATTTTTATTTTTTATTTATAAATTAAAATGTTCCACTAGTGCAAATTTGCAATATTAATGCAAGGTTTAGGTAAGAATCCATATCGTGCAATAAGTCTGATGGCTTTTGAAAGAATTCAATGTGAACAAAATACAAACAAACCGACAAGCGTTCTGCTCCGCACCTAGTATCACTCAAACTGTAATTATTCCTTGTTGTTAACCTTTTTTATTCATTTTCAGCCTGAAAGTATGCACACAAACTTTATGTGATTCTAATACACAACAGATAAGCGGCCCGCTATGCATGTCTACACAGAGAATAAGTTAATTTTAACTAACATTTAACCAAAGTTGTTCGTTCACACATAGATACCGTAGTAGAATTGCACGGTTAAAAATCTTGGACTAAATTTTAAACTTTTTTGGTTTACATATAGGACACGACCAAAAAAAGATTATTTTTTAATCCAATGAAAGGTTTTACATTTTTTAATCCAAAAAGGATTTATTTTTAATCCGCAAGAAGTTTAAAATTTCTTAATCCAAAACGGAATAATTGTTAATCCACAGAAAGCTTAAAATACTATAATCCAAAAAGGATTAGATTTTAGTCCAACAAAGTTTAAAATATTGTAATCCAAATAGGGTTACTATTTAATCCACAAAGGTTTAAGCACTGTTTACTGTTATAATTTATATAATATTTTGGTTCAGATTTTAATAAACAATTTTTTTCATTTAATTAAAAATAAATTTCGGATGCTTTAACAACATTTAGAATTATATTTAGCTTAAATTTCGTAGTAGTAGTAGTTTTCAATCTTATACCTGAATGATAATGCGGAAGTGGCAGCGTCAGTGGCAGTGGCATTGATCAGCTGTAATTTTAGGAATACTGTTGATGGTGAAACTTTCATAGTGGCAGTAATCAGTACTGCCAACAAGCAAATAATTAAACTACTAAGAAAAATTCCAAATTCACAGCTTTTGATGCTGACGCTGCCACTTCTAGATTGTAATTTGCAGTCTGTAAAATACGAAACAGCTGATCGCTGCCGTTGCCACTAACACAGCTGCTGCCATTGCCACTGCTGCATTGTAATTCAGCTATTAAATAATATAAATACTTTTTCCTGAAAACACTACCTTAATGCAAATTTGTAGTCCAAAAATAGTCTAATAGTCTATTAAACTAAAATATGGAATAAAAAATAGTACTTTTAGGATTAAAAATTCCTTTAAACCAAAGTTTGGATTAAAAACTAGTCCAAAATTTTTAACCGTGTGATTGAAATTAGTTTGAAATTTGCAAAAGCTCTGCTTGTTTTCATCCCATATTTAGATGAATACTTCATTCCCTACTATTCAGGGACCGTTACTGTTATGACTGTTTTCCAAAAAGTATAATAGTTATTATACTTTAAAACAAATAATAGTTATTTTTTGACCGATTTTTTTTTGGTCAAAAATAAAAGATAAAGTTTAACTTTTATTATTTCAGTCAAAAATAAAAGTTAAAATATGACTTTAATTTTTCTGCTCAAAAATATCAGTTATAATTTGACTTTTAATTTTTTAGTCTAAAATGAAAGTTAAAATATGACTTATATTCCTCCGGTCAGATATATAAGTTAAAATTTGAATTTAATTTTTTTCTCGGTTTTTTTGCATCCTCATTTTATTTGCCATGCTTCTTTTAAAATGTAATATAAAAATTTCCATAATAAAATAGATGGATTTTCGCTTGTTTGAAAATGACCTTTACTAATATTTAATAATTATACTGTGCAATAGAACTTCTTAACAGGAACTAAACCACTTGAAGATGAAAACTAGATGGGTGATGATACATTCTTATCACTTATTTACTGGTAAAATTAATTCATTTGAGTGAATGATTTGGATTAGGTGCCAAATGTTATTAAAAAAATTAGCAATACTCTTTTAAAATTTTTGAGAAGCCAACATAAAAGTCAAATTTTAACTTTTATTATTGACCGAAAAAATAAAAATCAAATTTTAACTGTTATTTTTGACTCAAAAAATAAAAGTCAAATTTTAACTTTTATTCTTGACCAAAAAAATACAAGTCAATTTTTAACTTATATTTTTGACCGGAAAAATATAAGTCATATTTAAACTTTTATTTTTGACTTAAAAAATATATGTAAAATTTATATTTTAAAACTTATATTTTAGACCGAAAAAAATCGATCAAAAAATAACTATTATTTTTGACTTTTTTTACAAAAGTCAAACAAATAAAAAGCTTTTAAGATAATTATTCCTTAGCTAACAAGCATCGCACTGTTAGATTCAAATATCGAATTAACAAATTCTTTCCGTCAGACTTTTTGAATTGAAATTTCGAAAATAACTGTTATTTTCGGTCCCTGCTACTATTACCCAATTCCTTTTCGAAGTTCTTTTGCTCATTTTTAAAGAAAATAACAAAACATAGTCAAAAACATAAATTGTATAATTTACGAATCAGCTGTTTTATTTTGGCATTTCTTATAAAAAAAAACTGTTCTTTCGCCAAAAATACCACTGAACATAAACTTTTATATTATTTTGTGCATACTTTTAGGCACTTTTTGCATTGAGTTATAAAAAACTCAGAGTTAAATCGTACATTTTTGTACTGGTAATGCAAGATTTTATTTCTCGGTAAATGGATCTGCACTATTGAATATTTTTGGAATCCGCTCACGGAAACGCCTACCTCCCATACAATGCAAAAATAAAAACTCAATAAATAAGCTTATTTTTAACCTAAAAAGTTAAACTTTGGTTCATATGTTTTTTGTAGCAAAACGAAGATGTTTTTTGGGAAATGTGTGTCATCCGACCACGGACACGACCACCTCCCATTTAATGCAAAAATTGAAAACTCAATAAATAAGCTTATGTTTGTCTCACAGCGATAAAATTTGGTACGTATGTATTTTATAAAAACACGGAGATGTTTTTGAAAAATGGGCGTCATGCATCTACGGACACGCCTAATACCGGTGCAACCCAAAAAACTTAAAATTTAATAAATAAACTTATGTTTAACCTACAGAGATAAAATTTGGTATGCACGAATTTAATACCATAACAAAAATTGGGCGCAATTCGTTCACGAACACGCCTACCTCCCATAAAACCCACAATAGCGAAAATATTATAAAAGGCATAAACATGTGAGCTACAGGAATAAAACTTGGTATATATAAATTGTTCATCAAAATTGAATTGCAAATAAAATATGGGCTTCATCCGCCCACGGACAAGCCCATTTTCAATGCTATTATTGTATTTTAAAAAAGTAGGTTTAGGGTATTTCAAAGTCGGGCTAGACTACCTTTAGACTTTCTTTATTTGTTTTCAATTAAGTTCATGCAATGAAGGGTTAAGAACCTTCACTTCTATCACTTGAATGAAAAGTGATTCTCAGCATACGCTGTATTAAAAAAATTCGCTTTAGGAAATATTTGGAAAGAAACATTTGGTCGTAGACCCTTTAAGTTTTTTTTCTTTTCCGAAAACTAATGATCCTATTGAAATTTTGAGTGTGATATTTTTATGAACAATTATTTCATGGCCAAATTATCTCATATTCCTAAATTCGGTTTCCATGATATATGGTAAAATCGATAAATTGGACCATCTTTTGTATTATATCTCGCAAACAAATACCTCCTACGTAAAATTATTATGTAAAATTACCAAGAAAAAAATTATGATTTTTAAGGCTAAACTTTTAAAAACATCATTACTATGAGATACGCTTCTTGGTATCTTTAATATTATATTTATATTATATAATATTCCGAAAACTTTTGATCCTACTGAAATTTTGTGTGTGTTATTGTTGTGTACATATATCTTAAGAACAAAATAAAAAATAAAAACACTTAAAAATATTTAAACATTTTTCATAAATTTCGTTTACGAGATATTTGGAAAAACTGTTGTAAGTGATCCTTTTTCCTCTTATATCCTGAAAAAAATTATGCAATGTACATTTTATGCATGTACTCATGTAATATCATAAAGATATGTAAAATTTCTATTAAAAAATTTGACCTTGGGCCAAAAGGGTCAAAAGGCCAAATTTTGAAAAATCCCGTTTACGATATATTTGAAAAAACCGACTTTCCCACACTTTTTTGAAATTTTCTAAAAATATTGATCCTATTTCAATTTTGTTTATGTTTGTACTGTGTAAAGTTATGCTATGATCAAAAGCCTCTGGAACAACATTTTTGATAGATCGATTAAAAAAATAACGATCTAACCGACTCTTTGCTCTTTTATCCCAAAAACTAATAATGCTGTGAAAGTTTTTTGGTGCGAAATTTTTATGTAAAATTAGCTTATGAACATCCAGCTTACAAAATATTGCACAAACCGATCCAACCGACCTTTATCTCTGCAAAATTTCCCAAAATTTAAAATCTTACGTAAATTTTGTCTATAGAATTTTTTATGTAAAATTATCTTATGAACTATCTCTTATCCCGTACAAATAAGGTACGATCTAAGATACGGAATTAGATCTCATTTCAAGCTATGACTAAAAGGTACGTTTCTGAACTCTGGTTAATGTGATGAAAATATCATTTGACTTTTAAAAAAGTCGTCTTTTCATTTTTTTTTTAAATGTGGTCTTACCTTTTTAAGTTGAATGAAAAAACATTAAAATTCTATAAAAAGCTATAAAAATCAAAAATTCTCTGAAGTTTTAAAATATAAAAATCTTATAATATTATTTTTCTTTACTTTCAGATCATTTAAGCCGGCGATTATCTGAAAAACTGAGCTACTAAAACAGACAAAAAATACTTTTCGGTGAGTAGTTTTTTTTATATTCAAATTTTTAGATATTGTAAGTCAATTATTTTCATTTATTACTGGATTCTTAATAAAGTGCAATTCCTTAACCCTGCAAAACTTTCCAAAGGTTTTTGAATTTTGAGCTATGTTGTTTGATTGTGGTTCTTTTGATTTTGTGCTGTTATTAATTTGGTCAATTAAACATAATTTTATAGCTTCCTTATGAAGCTACTTGCGTCGAGTAAGTGAGGCATCTTGCTCTGTTGTCTCAAACATGCTGGTTGAGTTCAACGATGCACATTCAGTTTAATAGAGGTCATCACGCTTCTGTTGACGCATTTGACAAAGTTTAATTGTCGGTTCATTTGTCAACTGCTGCATAATTTCATAGTTTTATTGTCTGAAGTTCTAGGGAGCATTGATTTTAAATCAAAGTATTGATGCTGGTTTAATAAGACAGATCAACTCGTGAACAATTTAAAGATCTGCAAAAACAAATAAAAGATGTGATTTTAGCAGAAGAAAATAGTGATGACTGTGTCGATGTGTGTCATAGTTAACTTCTGAAAAATATTTGATATGGTTTTTAAGTTGAGGTTTTTATTTAAATAATTTACTAATAGACAAGTTAAGAAAACTTCTCAAGATATGTCTACGAAATAGTTTTTTTTGTTCAGCGACTTATAGTAAAATTTATTTAGAAACATTTTTGTATAACTTTTTAACCCTCTAGCATCCATTTTTATGACACTTTTGTGACCCTTTTTAAAATGAAAATACAAAAAATTTACAAAAAAGACTAGTCATAGAGGGTTAAAAAATTCTATGAATATGTTCCCTGCCAGATTTTACTTTGAGTCGGATACGATAAGTTTTGTTTAATACTTGTTATAAAAAAAAAACAAATTTTAATAACTTTCTGTAAAAAGTCCCCAAAGTATGCAATGCACAATAATTCTAAGTGAGGAGAGACATGGAAAAAATGTTATTTGTGTCAGAGTGTGTAGTTAACAGTTTTCGTCAATGTAAAATTTGTGGAGGACAATTTTTTTAGTACATCTTAACCCTCTAGCATCCTTTTTAGAGCATTTTTTTTGACAATTTTCAAAAAGTGGTTAAATAAATACCTCTAATAAGAGGTGTAGAGAGCCAAAATATTCTACGAAAATGTGTCCCATAAAATCTTACCTTAAGTCAGTTGGAAAATATTTGTCTACAGCTTATATTGCATGAGACAAATAGTTAGCTTTTAGGTAGTTTAGAAAAAAGTGCCATGTACCAAATGAAAGTGCCAAAAGTATGCAATGACCAATGATTCTATATAAGAAGCAGGTCCGGCCCGAGAATTTGTGGCACTCTAGGCCAAGGGTTCGAATTGCGCCCCATATTTTTTTAAATGCGCTCTGGGCATGCAAGTCACCCACTTAACACGCACACCGTGGTCGCCACATAAACGGTTTGAAATTAAGGTTAACTTTCAAAATTTGTACATTGTAATGCGCAAACATTCCAAAAAAGATGAAATTTTCAACTTAATTTAGAGGAAACAATAAAATATACTTTATAGGAGTTTTTTACTATTTGTAATCAAAATTTTATCTAAATAAGTTGAATAAACTTAAAAAAAATATGAAATTTTGAACTATTTAAGTAGATTAATTAAAATTTTTGGTCAAATTATCAACGAAAGGTCGAAAAATTCAACTGCAAAGTTCAAAAATAAAAATTTTAACTGAACAAATTTAAAAATTCAACAAAAAGCTTTACTTTCTCAACCCAAGTAGTAAGCAATACAATTAAAAGACCGATTTTTCAGAATAATTTAACTAAAAGTATAATTTTTCAACCCAACAAATTTAAAAATTTTACAAAAAGGTTTTCTCAACTCAAGTAGTTAAACAATTCAACTATAAGTCCAATACTTCAACCGAAAAAGTTCAAAAATTAACATAAAAGTTGACTTTTTGAACCCTAAGGCTGATGTCAGAGTGAACGCTAGAAGCGAATCGATGCTTTAAAGCAGTCATGAGCAGGAAAATAAATTTAGTGAGCCAAGGTTTTTGTTTTTTAAAACAAACACAAAATTATCCTCATATTTGCTTTTGCTCATCGTTGCAAAAAACAAAAACTAACCAGCAAAACAAAAACAAATCATGTGCGCTTTGTACAAACATTTCAAGCGCAGCGCAATCGAGTAAGGCTTGCTTGGCTTTGCATGCATTTGTTGTTGTTAGCAAGTTAGAATTTTGGTGAACAACATTTTTTTTGCTATTCTTTGTACGTGTTGTTGTTATTTTTTGCACGCGTTGTTGTTTTTAAAAATGTGCAAACACAAAGTTGAAAAACAAAACAAATTTGTAGCTGAGCCAACTGAGCTATCTGAGCCACTGGAAGCTCATGTCTGCTTTAAAGCTACTCGAAGTTACAAAGCTTTGCCTGTATTTTTCTAAGGAAAAAATTCAAAAGGTGTCAGAGTAGAAGCGATGCTATAAGGTCACATAAAGCTAATTTCAAAGATTGAAGCGATGTTTAAAATGATTTGTATGAAATTTTAAGTATAAAACTGAATAATTCAGCATTTCTAGTAATAAAAAAAAGCTTTCACTCTGACATAGAAAAGCTTTTAGCATCTACTAGCAAAGTTTCAAGTCTCGCTTAGCTTGTTGCGCTCACTCTGACATCAGCCTTAAAGTTGAGAAATTCAACTAAAAGGTTGTTTGTTTTATTTCTATAAGTTTAAAAATTTAACTAAAAGTTGGTCCTGAATAATTCTTGAGACTGTCCGTAATAAACAAAACTACATACAATTGATAATTTATAAATTTTCTTTTTTTTTTTAAACATTTTTATAATTACAAAATTATAATTGATATTATTTTGAAATTGTAGGTACTCAAATAATTTTAATTCACTGCAGTAGGTTGCACCAACAGAAAAAATTTAAGTGTAGAAAATTTCATCATTCATGGCAAAAAATATATTATAAACATGTTGACTTTTTCGATAATTTTTTTCAACCTATAAAGATGAAAATTCTGGACTAAAAGAGTTGAAGAAGTAAATTTTAAGGATGCTAAATTCGTACCTTAGGTTTAAATAGTTTTTCAACTCAGGAATGAGGAAAAACTTTGCAAAATAGTTGAAAAAATTTACCAAAAAAGTTGAAAAATTCATTCCCTAAAGTTCTAAAAGGTTTTCAATTTATTCAAGTTTAAAATTTGACATAAATTGTTAAAAATTTAAGAATTCAAAATCAGCCCCTTTCGTTAAAATAATTTTAATTTAAAAAAAAATTAAAAAATTTTAGTCAAATAGATGAAAAATGTTACTAAAACGTTGAACAAAATCGTCTTTTAGGTTTAAATTTAGGTTTAGGTATAAATATATTGATTTCAGCCAGTGAAAAGTTAAGTTTTTTAAGTCATTTAAAGTAAACAGTTTGAACTTAAAAATTGAAAATATAAGTTAATACAGAAAAAATTTTTTGTTTCAATCAAAAAAATTTCACTGAGGTTGAAAATTTAGACTTGAATTGTTAACCGTGTATAATATAAGGTATCATACTTTTCATACTTTTAAATACATGCAAGTCTCAAACGTCCTTATCACTTATGATAGCTTTATATATATTGTTTATATATATATGAATGGCGCCCCTATTTGCATGCGCCCGAGCCCGGGCCTTACTGGCTCGGCTCTAGGGCCGGCCCTGATGAGACATATAATAAAATTTGACTTATGTCGGAGTGTGTAAAAGTTCTTGTACTCTTTAAAATTTGTTGAGAACAATTTTTATAGCACATTTTTAACTTCTAGAGATACTTCAAGAGGAGGTTAGAGGGTTAAAATATTTTATGAAAATGTTTCCCGTAAACTGTTACCTTAAGACAGTTTGAATAAGTTTTATCTACAGCTTATATTGTAATGCTATGTCTTCACAGAGAGTTAAGTTTGAGTAACCAATACAAATCTGAGTTTTCCCATTTAACGAGAGAAAAACTCTTGCGTTACCAGTACAAAAATGTACGATTTAACTCAGCTTAACTCATTATATATTCTGAGTTTTTTATGACTCAAAGTAAAAAGTGCCTAAAAGTATGCACAAAATTATATAAAAAAGTTCGTATTCAGAGGTATTTTTGACGTAAGATACTTTTTATACCCTAAACCTGAAAGGTCAGGGTATATTTACTTTGTGCAAACGTTTGTAACGCATAGAACGAATCGAGTCCGGTATAGAAAAGTATATATATTCTTGATCAGCGTCACCTCGTGAGTCGAGCTATTCATGTCCGCCCGTCCGTCCGTCCGTCTGTGTGTTGTCCGTATACACAGGATAAGAAGAAGGAGTTGAGATAATTGGATGAAACTTGGTACACATGGTCACATGTACCCAAGGATCTGCACTATTGAATATTTTTGGAATCCGCCCACGGACACGCCTACCTTCCATACAATGCAAAAATTTAAAAATGCATAACTCAGCTCATAATTAGCCTACAACAATAAAATTTGGTATGTGTGTGTTTTGCATCAACACAAAAATGTCTTTGAAAAATGGACGTCATCCGCTCACGGACACGCCCACCTCCCATACAACCCAAAAATTGAAAACGCAATAAATAAGCCTGTGTTTAACCTACAGAGATAAAATTTGGCACGTATGTTTTTTATGACAAGACAAAGATGTTTTTGAAAAATGGACGTCATCCGCCTACGGACACGCCTACCTCCCATACAACCCAAAAAGTTTAAAACTCAATAAATGAGGTTATGTTGTCATATAAAAATTAATTTTGGTATGTATGTTTTTTATACTTCTGTTAAGTGTAAGTTAAAATTAACTTAACTCACTGTGTAGACATAGCATAAGAGAACAATAGGCGTTTTCGTTTATTTGTTGAGAGCAGAGCAAAGACTGTCAAAAAACTCGAGCGATAAGAGCGGATTGATCGAGTTTTTGTTTTTACTCATAACACAACTAGAGTGCTCTCGATTCGATTCTATGTGCTCTGCATTAAACGTTCTAGCAAGTAGAGCATATATCAGAATTCTATCTGCCACATTTATATGAAATTAATGAAATATTCTAAAAAATATATTAAAACAATAAAAATAACATTCGAAATATAAAATTGTGAAAAAAATATATGATAGTAAATAATAATTTAATAAAATATACCCTTAAATGACAGCTAAGACATTTGATGTACGGTTTGATTTTTTATTTATTCAGAGTCTTTTGAAATAACTCAGAGTAGAGTATTTGTGGAATGTACTCCATGTGCTCTAGCTCTGTGATCTGCTCTTCTCTCAACATAAAATTGAAAACGCCTAATAATAAGTTTTTAATTTCCTTATGTCAAAAGTGCCTAAAAGTATACAATGAACAATGATTTTGAACCATGATTCTGGTATTCACTTGTAACGGTGTATGCTAATGTGAACGTTGTACCAATAATAGTAAAATTTTATGAGAAACATTTAAACCTTCTTATGACCATTTTGTTGGTTCTTTTTTGATCATTTTAAAAATGTATTTGAAATACTTAAGGATTGAGGATTTATTCAAATGGCATTGATTTATTCAAAATTCAAAACTATTCCACATAACAATTCATTCTTAAAGAATTTCATTTTCAGTTTTTGCAGTTTTTAAGCGTCTTACTGTCAATCAACTATTTGACAAAACAAATATTGTATCACACAAGGTCATTAAAATATTTGCAAAAAATTATACCAAAAAAAATTGCAGTGCATATTTTAGAAATTTTAAAAATAAAATTTACACACTATCAATTTGAATGTCATCACATAAAAAAAATACTGTTTCAAACTCACATGCATGGCCTTTAAGACAACCGCGACACAATATTTTTTAAGAATGAAATGAAATTTTCAAAATTCGATATGTTATGAACTAAAAATAAAACAACGAACGTTTATTGCTGACTTTTGTCAATTCTTGTCGATGTTTCAAACAATTCTGTCTACAACATAAGACAGCTTTTTTTTTAGCCATGACCTTGAACATCATATGTATGTATTACCGGCACGTACCCAATTGTTTTGTGCGTTTTTTTTTTTTTTTCTTTTGCTCTTAAGATAAGCCATTATAAACTTGGCTGGCATTAAGATTTCGCAAAAGCAATAATACTAAAAAAAAACATCTCAAAATTGCTGATTATTTCACCTGTCAAGGTAGCGTGATCAACGCATGTTTTGAAGTGCGACATAAGCCCATTTATCGGAAATCAATTATTACTTAATACAAGCAAACAATTTTAGCTTTATTATTGAACAAAAAAAATATGTACCTGCTTATATATATCTATTGTATACTAGCCGATAAGATAAAAGTTAAGTTCAAGTATTGATTAACGTTAAAATACACAACCAACCAAGTGATAAATCAAAAATGTTAAATTGTTATTGTATAACCCAGGTTTTTTCCGGAATTGCCGATGACATATTTAATTGCTGTAAATATTTACATATTTATGGAATTATCAAGCACTTACGTTGTTGGGATTAACTCTAGGATCTGTTGTTATTGTTTGTTGTTTTCCGAACAGAACTAAGTAATTGAGTTGTTACAGGCTTTGCTTATCGCAAAATGGTATTTTCGTGTTATATTTTTATCTATGAGAATTTTTACATCACAAGAATTTTCATTTGAATGTTGTAATAACGATAATATTTGTTTACAATTCCTTGGCTTACAACTATTTGTACATGAAGCACTAACCTTTGTTAATTGTATTTATATTGATATGAAGTGTAGAAATCTACTTTATTACGCATGAATGTCCTTGAATTGTTTTTTGCTAAAATAATGAAAATTTGTGTTGTTTATTGAGAATATTTTTGAAGTTTCTATAGAATGACCTTAAAAATGATGTTTCTGTCGCTTAAAATCAAGTGTAGAAATTTATTTTATAACACATTATAATGAATGTCCTTGAAACGTTTTTTGTTGAAGATGTGATGACGTTTATTGAGAATATTGTTGTAGCTTCTACAGAATGAGCTTCACATTTGATGTGTCTGAACTACAAACATAAATTTGCACAATAGTTTTCATTCAAAAGATATCCAAACCTAAACGAACTGTTGAGCCTAAAATTGAAGAATTTTTTGCGCTCGCTGCGTGCACAAAAAATTTTTTCAATTAAATTTTGCTTTCATTAAAATAAAAAAAACGAAGAAAAAAACGAACAAGCAAAAAACACACAAAAAAAAAACAAAAATGATTAATTGTCAATTAAGCCTTCAATTAAATTAATTGAGAAATTTTTGACAATTTTGACATTTTCCACAATTTAGTCCAAATTGAACGATATAAACCACAACGCATCAAAATTTTTTGGTTTAGTGTTTGTTGTTGTTTTCACCCCTTTGTGAGTTGGCTGCATTGCCGTACAGTTCGTTGCAAAATTTTGGCACCACTCTAAATTTTTATGGTTTCTGGAGAACGATGAGTGCAGCTAGTGAAGCAACACCTGCAAAATTACATACTTCGATCAAGAAATTGTGGTAGGCGCGAAAAAAACAAATTAAACCTGTATTGTATAAGTTATTCTTTGAGTTATCGTTATACTTTAAAAAATAATATATGAAATACTAAAACAAAGAGTAAGAAAGAAAACTTTATTAGCTTTTGAAGTAGAATTACGTCTAACAGCGCAGTTTGTATGGGGTCATTTTAACAGATTTTTCAAGTCCATGAAACTTTTTTGACGAATACTTTAGGGTATACCTACAGCCTTTAATACTTATCGTTCAAAGATAATATAAATACTTAAATATCAGATATATCTTGCGCTGAATGAATATACAATTTTGGAATTTGTCACTATTATATAAAAGTCACAAAATAGTAAAGTATAAGCATAAAAATGCATATATTTTTATAAAAGCAAATTTGACATTTTGCTTGCTCATTTTATCATGCTTACTTTTTACGATTTCTTTGTTTTGGTCTCGATAAGAATTCCATAATTAAGTGTAATTAATTTATTTGCTAATTTTCGGAAAATCAATAAAAAATACTTGCAAAATGCACAAAACAATCGGACCAAAGAGACAAAGTAGAAGAGGTTACAACTTGAAATTCTACAAAATTCTACGTCTACACTTACGATACTATCGTAAGTTCCTTTTTTTGTCAACTTTTATATTTGCTGACCTTAAGTAAAATTTTATAAGGAATATTTTTGTCAGGGACCGTAATAATTATGAGCAATATCGAAAAAATTAAGAAATAATGATTATTTTATGATTTTTATTTTTTTGCTCAGATATAAAAATCGTTTTCTGATTTTTATTTTTTAAATCAAAAATAAAAATTATTTCTAAGTTTTATTTTTATACTAAATATAAAAATCATTTTTGATTTTTATTTGTTTTACTCAAACAAAAAAACCAATTTTGATTTTTATTTTTTTTACTCAAACAAAAAACTCATTTTTGATTTTTATTTTTTTTCCTCAAACAAAAAAATTATTTTTGATTTTTATGTTTTTTACTCAAACAAAAAACTCATTTTTGATTTTTATTTTTTTTCCTCAAACAAAAAAATTATTTTTGATTTTTATGTTTTTTACTCAAACAAAGAAATCATTTTTGATTTTTATTTTTTTTCCTCAAACAAAAAAATCATTTTTGATTTTTATTTTTGTACTCAAACAAAAAAAATCATTTTTAATTTTTATTTTTGAGACAAAACATAAAAATCGAAAAATGATTTGTATGGGTTTTTTTGATTTTTTTTTTTTTTTGTCAGAAATAGAGAGAATTTTTTTGATTTTTATTATTTCGCTAAATAATTAAAATTAGTTCTTCGTTTTTATTTTTTGTTCAGACATTTAAATCGCTTAATTATATATTTTTGTTATTTTGCTCCTAAATTAAAAATCGATTTCAAGAGCTTTCTTTTTGTTAGACATTCTTAATAGTTATGTTTTCATCGCTTCAAAATTTGAAAAGAAACTAAGATGATATTAAATTTGATATTAATTTTATCGAGAATTTTTAAAATGACAGGCATTCATTTTTAATAACAAAATTTTGTCCAAATTTTGAAACAACAAATTCTGTTCACACTAAATAGCGGAATAGCGAAGCTTTCAATATCTACAACGTCAAGGCCAGCTTGCGCTTCAGTTTAAAACAAACATAATTTGTTAAGCAATGGTTTTAGAACATGTTAAAAAAGTAAAGAAAGTTTAAAGTCGGTCTAGCTTGACTCTGACATATCCTTGACCTACTTTTTCATAAAAAATAATAGCATTGGAAAAGGAATTGTCCGTGCGCGGATAAACCCATATTTTGTATAGATTTAAATTTTTATGAAAAATTTACACATGCCCAAGTTTTATTCCTTTAAAAAAATCAGTTTTTATTTTGAGCTCAAAAATAAAAATCAACAAATAATTTTTTTTTCTGAACAAAATAAATAAAAATCAAAAATAATTTTTATTTTTGAACAAATTAAATAAAAATTAAAAATAATTTTTATTTCTGAGCCAAAAAAATAAAAGTCAAAAATAATTTTTATTTCTGAGCAAAAAAAATTTAATTTAAAAATAATTTTTAAATCTGAGCAAAAAAAATAAAATTCAAAATAATTTTCATTTTTGAGCAAAATAAATAAAAATCAAAAGTAATTTTTATTTCTGAGCAAAAAAAATAAAAATCAAAAATAATTTTTATTCCTGAGCAAAAAAATGAAAATCATTTTATAATAATTATTTTTAATTTTTAAACTTAACGCTTAAAAAATAAAAATCATTATTTATTCTAAGAGTCAACACAAATTCCAGCATTTCGCTATACTCAAAAGTTTTTTCCGGCGCTTGGAACATACTGATTTTTTTCATTAAAATTTGAAAAATAATCATTATTTTCGGACCCTGATTTTTGTAGAATATTTCAACCCTTACATTTTCAATACTATAATACTAAGGTATGAAAATATCCTTTACAGTAGTCATAGAGGGTTGAAAAAATTCCATGAAAATGTTCCCAGAAAATTTTCAGTATAAGTCAATTTATGTCTGGCTCTTGATTCTGTGCAGTTAAATAATGCATTTCTTATAACTTCTCAAAAGTGCCTAAAGGTATGCAACTAATATTTTCAAGTTGATGCATTAACAGTATGCAATGAACTTTGCTTCAGATACATAATAAAAATTTTGTTCTTCATTTGATGACCTGTTACTGTCTCTAGTAGTTAAATATTTATCATTATCATTATCATTTATTCAAAGAAGTAAACTATAGACAAATCTTATAGAAAGTGACTCGAGAAAGTTAAGTTTAACAAGGAACATTTCCTTTATATATTTAAACCCTCCATCACTCCTTTTAATTTTATTTTTGTAACAAAATAAGTATTTCTTAACCCTTTCGTTAACCTTGTCCATTGTAATGGACATGCATTTGAAATGAGTGTAGCGGAATGCAAACCGTTATTTTTGTTAGAGAATGCATTGCAAACAGTTCATTGATCTATTCTTTACTCTATTTTTGGCTTTCATTTCGAGATTTGTGTTCATAACAATAGCACGTGCCGTTTCTATGAGAGCATGTCGAGCCAAAAAGAAAACAGCCAAATTGAGTGAACGTTTAATTTTTCTTGTAATATTTATAAATGAACTTTTTGTTTATTTTAATGTGATGTTATTGAAAATAAATTCACAAAAAAAAATAAACGTCTTTAAAAACATATATGTAGTTTTACCTGTAAAACCAAAATTTTTAAAAGTAATGTTCATTTTAATGGACATGCTCAAAAATCTTCCATCCTATTTATTTCCTTTAAAAAAAAAAAAAATAAAACAAATTGGCCATTTCAGCCCTTGAAAGGACTTTGACCGAGCTTCTTATGATCAATTGTGTTGTGTGTATTATTAAATGTTTGCACACAATTGACCGAGAACTGGACTTACATGTTTTATGATTCCGAACAGCTAACGTTCATGTACTCAAGAAGCTTTACATTGCATTATTTACTCTCTGAGGTTTGCCATTGCCTGCAGAGAGGTGGTGACCGATCAGAAAAATTTTTTATTGTAAAAAACTTTTCGCAGCAGCTGGGGATCGAACCCGAGCTCCGAGCATGCTAAGCCACACACTTAACCTGCATGCCACGGTCACCGTGTTATTAATTTATTTTCTTTATTTATCATAAATTTTGCGTTTCTAAATTTTTTCAAAATTATTTCTTAAGAGATACTGAAAGGGTTAAGTGCCCTAACAACATGTTATATCTCTGCTACCTAACTAGTGAACAAAATGCAATCAAAACACATCTAATATCTTAATTCAAAAGAGACAAGCGTCCTGCTTTGCAACTAATATCGCTTAAACTGTAATTATTGCTTGCTTTATAACTTAATAAATATTTGCGGCCTAAAAGCATGCACACAAAATTTAGTTGATTTTTAATCACGCACCGAAATCATTAAACCTGGTTTTCACTATGCCATTTTCGATGGTCAGTTGTTGTGAGTCTAAAGAAAAATTCCAACAGCTGGTCATTTTTTTTCCTTTTGACAATGACGGAAAAGAAGAAATCCTGATTTATTAACATTTTAACCAAAAAAATTAGTTTTAATAGCTGTTTTTTATGCGATATTTTAGGGTTAAAACTTTCATGTCAAATCGAAAATGACGTCGTGAAAACCAAGCATTATGAGCAACATAAAAAAAAAATCAAGAAATAATCAGCCCAATCATGAAATATTTTCTCCCGGGAGTTGTAAATGGGAGTTTACGGTTTTAAGATAACAGATAGAGATATCTTAATTTTTTTATTTAACACTCATGAATATTGGCGGTTAATGAACAAAATTGCATTAAAAATTTCCAAAAAGTATTTTAACTTTATCTTAAAAACGTAAACTCCCATTTACAACTCCCGGGAGAAAATGTGTCATGATTGGGCTGAATAATGTTTTGATATTTTATTGTATGCTCAGATATAAAAATAATAATTTTTTTCGGTCTCCTATGCTTAATACATAACAGTTTTGACGCTACCAGAAAAATTGTCAGCCTGAAAGTATGCACACGAAATTTATTTCATAAGTAAATAGTATAGGTTGAATAAATTTTCTTTCGCATTTATTTCACTCTAAATGTTTCCAATTATATAAAATTTAAGTGCAAATAAGAAAAGTGAGATAAAACTTCTTCAACTCGACCTCGCCGAGCTGAACCTTTAATCGTATATGAGTGTGTGTGATGGTCTATTTTCACACCTTTAGAATTTACTGGGTAAATTGGTTTATCATGTCTTTTAAATAGAATATTGTTCCTATATGAAAAACTAACAAACGAAACTTATTTAAGAGCTCATTTTTAAAGCAATACAATCAACATTTTAACTGTGTAATAAAGGTATTCCCATATGACCTATCCATTCCCGAGATGTGCTCGTGAGAAGATGAAAGTATTCGATTAAAACTGCTATATTTCCATATAAAGCATACATTTATTTTTTTTGCGTAATAAATTAAAATTTCTTTTGTAATCAAAGTTATATTTCATACATATTCTTTTCAATGACATCAAAACCATCAACATATTTCTAAAAATAAAAAAGACTAACTCAAAAATCAACTAACATGACCAAATTAAAATTTTGCATAAATAATAATTTTACAAAAATAAACCCATTCTTCACATCTTTAACAAACATAACTGGTCTTCATCGCTTACCGTTCTCAAGAAATCATAAAATTATTGAAGGGGCCATAATTTTGCAACTGACTGCTCATTAAAAAAAGCAAAAATAAAACCTTTGCTGGCGTTGCACTTGAAGCTTAAAGCTTTTTCATAACTATGTATGTCATGCGTTGCATAGCGTTACTTTAAAATTTGACCACTGTGCGTGGCATTAAAACGAAATCAATCAATTTGTTATTGGCTTAAATAGGGTCGCACACACACACTCTCTTGTTTTTTGGTCTTTATAGTACAGTATTGTTCTTTTTAATATTGTTTTTTTTTTACATTTCCGCCCCTCTTTGATAAGCTTCTTATCTGACTGGCTTTAGTTTAATTCTTGTCACTGTTAAAAGCATGATTTTTGCTATAAAAGCTGTTTGTTGTCACATTTTCTATGGCATACAACAAAATAATAATAATCGTTAAATGTTGTTTTTGTTGATTTAGTATTGATACCGAACTTAAAATAATACACATAAACAAATATTAATATTAATATTAATATGTGTGTTCATAATTGTACGTATAAATTTAAGATTTACGATAGCATTTTTATCATTTTCTAAATAAATATGCAGAGGAAAAAAGTTTGATTATAATTATTAGTTTATAAGCGTTGTTAAAAAAAAAATTCAATTATAAAATTATAAACAAAAAATATAAAATAGTTTCAGCTTCAAATCTTTTTTTATTAAAATCTTATACCGCGTTAATTAGATGTACTTTAAATTCTTGAATTTTTCTTAGAAAAAGAAATTTTGTTGGCACTATCTTGTTTCGTATAAAAAAAATAAAAGTGTACTAAGCTTAATTATCAAAAATTTGCACATACAGTTGATTTTAACAATGTCCATTGTTTTAACAGCAAAAAATTCATAATATCTTCAAAACTAAAGAAGGAATTCTTTTAATGCAAAATCATTACATCGAAATGAAAAAAACCTAAAAACCATTTCTAATTTAATGTTTAGATATTTAAAGAAAATAACTCTGCCATTTTCGATAATTTGCTCTCAATTCTTTTATTTTTTTCTCAAAGTTTTAATAATTTACAAAATAAAACTGATAAAATATTAACCCTTTGCTTACTTTTGCCTTCAATATCTTTGTTAAAACAAAGAGTAATCAGCCTTGAATTTTCATCATACCCATTCGATTTTCGGTAGGAACACTCCGCCAAAGTATTTTATTACTGCTCGGCTGTGCGTTAATATATACTAGATATCCTGTGTCGCTACCTCATTCCCCCTCAGTTGTTCTTTAGACAAAGCTCCTATATATTCATTCTTACAAAAAATGTTTCCTTGGACCTAATTGTCTACTTTTTCAACTTTTGATGTAGCGCCAATACAACTATGCAGTATTAATCCATTCTTATTTCTTTCTGATGAGGATCATGTACTAATGACCTAGCTCAAATAAGGGCTTGGCAGTAACATTATTAGTATTGGAGCTTATATGTAAGGGACAGAAAAAAGTAGAGCAACCTAGAAGTAATCCGGTTTGTCATGGCCACCTAAGTAAGTAATTTACCTAGGAGTACAGATACTGATGAGAACTTTACTTTCTTCAAAAATCATTGACTAGTGCTATCTAGAAATCATAAATCATAAAGGGAATCATAAATTTCCTGGTGTACATGATAGGGTCGCTTTTTTAAGGGTCTCAACCTAAGGATATTGGCTCAGTTTTTAAGATCGAAAAATGCTGACCAAGTAGCCTTGAGGGAGTAGTAAGTTTTGAACCCTGTACAATAGGCCGGATCATTTTTATATGGATACAAAAAATGTCAACCGGTCGGGGTCTCAAAAGTTAGAGGAACTAATTAAAATGATTTCTGCCTACTTTTTTTTCAAATCGGAGAAAACCCCCGAAGCAATTTTGATTCTCCTGAATCTAATAAAAAATGTGTCTTTTAAAGCGGTTTTAAAAAATGCATTTTTAAAAATAGCAAAAAATTCAATGTTTGGTGCTCAATAAGAGTTATAATGAAACAAAATTTTAAAAATTTTTTAATGTAAAAATGTTAGTATGAATAAGAAATTTAACATTTAAGAAGATGTGGGTATGCGTTCTGTGAAAAATAAAAAGTTACAAGCAAAAAACATGTTGTTTTTACCAAAAAGGACCTTCAGGAGAATCAAAATTGCTTCGGCGGTTTTTCTCCGATTTGAAAAAAAAGTATGCAGAAATCATTTTAATGAGTCCTCTAACTTTTGAGACCCCGACCGGCGGAATCTTAATTTCGATCAAGTCTACTGTACAACAATAGCAAAGTCTTCCACCATTCTCCATTTTCTACTATTCTAAGCACTACATTCTCTACTAAGTTCAAAGCAGATACAATCCTCTTTTGATCCACCGAGAGATACCCTGTTGAGTTTACTGGTCAGAATTTTACTTTTTATGACAGTGAAGCATCAATCCGTATCATTGTGACTGCATTATGTTTGTTCCCGGCAGAACGTTATTTAAAGAATTTTCGATATAGTTCGGAACCTATCTATCATCTCTATACCATAGTTTTAAGCAGGAAATTAATAAATTTCCAGGTCAAAAAAAGCTTTGGAGCACATTGCGAGTTCTTACCTTAGCGATAAAAACTATCTAAGCCTCCATTCCATTCCATTTCTTCCATTGGTTTCTTTTAATGATGTCAAGAAGCTAAAGAAGGATAATGAAGACCGTCTTCTGTTAAGCGGCAGGAAAATAACTGATTTCTGTGTCTTAAGACTATCCAGAGCGCTAAATATTCTGTTTTCAGAAGAAATATTTGTCAGATTGTTCCTTACAAGAATTTCTTGACACCCGAAGTGGGAGTTCAAAGGAGCACTCTGGCAAATGGGTAGTCAGATTTCTATAAATCAGTATCAGTATCAGTATCAGTATCAGTATCAGTATCAGTATCAGTATCAGTATCAGTATCAGTATCAGTATCAGTATCAGTATCAGTATCAGTATCAGTATCAGTATCAGTATCAGTATCAGTATCAGTATCAGTATCAGTATCAGTATCAGTATCAGTATCAGTATCAGTATCAGTATCAGTATCAGTATCAGTATCAGTATCAGTATCAGTATCAGTATCAGTATCAGTATCAGTATCAGTATCAGTATCAGTATCAGTATCAGTATCAGTATCAGTATCAGTATCAGTATCAGTATCAGTATCAGTATCAGTATCAGTATCAGTATCAGTATCAGTATCAGTATCAGTATCAGTATCAGTATCAGTATCAGTATCAGTATCAGTATCAGTATCAGTATCAGTATCAGTATCAGTATCAGTATCAGTATCAGTATCAGTATCAGTATCAGTATCAGTATCAGTATCAGTATCAGTATCAGTATCAGTATCAGTATCAGTATCAGTATCAGTATCAGTATCAGTATCAGTATCAGTATCAGTATCAGTATCAGTATCAGTATCAGTATCAGTATCAGTATCAGTATCAGTATCAGTATCAGTATCAGTATCAGTATCAGTATCAGTATCAGTATCAGTATCAGTATCAGTATCAGTATCAGTATCAGTATCAGTATCAGTATCAGTATCAGTATCAGTATCAGTATCAGTATCAGTATCAGTATCAGTATCAGTATCAGTATCAGTATCAGTATCAGTATCAGTATCAGTATCAGTATCAGTATCTTTCTTGGTATCAAAGATATTTCAGTATTTTTCTTGGTATCAAAGATATTTCAGTATTTTTCTTGGTATCAAAGACATTTCAGTATCTTTCAGTATCAATATCAGTAACAGTATCAGTATCAGTATCAGTATCAGTATCTTTCTTGGTATCAAAGATATTTCAGTATCTTTCTTGGTATCAAAGATATTTCAGTATTTTTCTTGGTATCAAAGATATTTCAGTATTTTTCTTGGTATCAAAGACATTTCAGTATCTTTCAGTATCAATATCTTTGATACCAAATCCTACAACATTTTTTTGGAGCACACTGTCGTGCAAAATTGTTACTCCAAATAAATATATCGCACACTAAATACAAAACAGTCACAACTCAAAATTTTTTTATACCGACTTTTTGTTATAAATCAATTCACAAAACACATATCTCAGTATCATTTTCATTATTTTCTTCATAAACTGGAAGAATGAAGTTTGTGTGTTTAAATAAAATGGCTTTTCTTCTGCAGCATCAACCAAAGGGTTTTATTTTTCGCTTCTCCTGAAAAGTCATGTTTTTTGAGTTATGACTGTTTTGTATTTAGTGTGCGATATCTCGCCCAAACACTTATAATTGAAAAGTTGCTTTTAGAGGTATCCAAAAACTCCTCTCGTTTACGGTTTCTTACTTGATAAAAGCTGGTAGTACACTGTAAAAAACAAATTATTTTATCATATCTTCCTGACATAAGATCTTATATTTAAGATCGTCATAGAATTTCGAAAACATCTTAAATTGTCGGTAGTCGAAATGGACAAACTTTCTGTTAACCAACAGTTCAGAAAATTTTAAACCTTCTCTCTGGCCTTAACGTTTTGACAATATTAATCAAAATCCTTCAAACAATATGTTAATGCATCTTTTGTGTTCTAGCTATTGAAATTCTATACATAACTAACCTTACCTAAATGATTTCACGATTAGAGATAAAAAAAAAATTGATAAGAATAAAAATATTAGCCATATATTTATCGATTAATAAAATACGACAGTAACAAGTTTGATAAAGCTTTTTAATCTGATAAGATATAAATTTGAAGGTTTATGTGAAGCAGGCACACAAAGCTAATATTAAAAGTAAAAGTGTAAAACAATGTAGAATGCTTAGAATGATATATTTATATAGCTTCATGTCAATAAAACAAATTTTTAATTTTAAAATATAACAAAATCAGGTTAATGTAGTTTAATATCATTTAAATTGAGCAATACAGCTGATTAAAAGCAATGTCATCAGCATTTTATGCCATCATGACTTCTGCAGTTGCGATAATGCCAAGAATATTATGAAAATTGCTTGCATACTTTGAGGAGCAGGTTATGCATTCACTTGTGCGTTGACTGCTACTTGACTCTGACTTGTCCTCTAACTGTCGAGCGGTCTTATTGTTTGACCATCAGGCTATACATCAGCATTCTGATGTCCAACAGTAAGTCACTCAGTCAGTCACGTAAGCTATGAGCTGACGTTATATTTGTTATTCTTTCTGCTGTCATCTTCATCTTGATATTTAAATGCATGCGTTTTTAGAACTCAACAAAACTTTTTATGCATTTAAAGAACTTTTCATTTCCTTATTAAATTTAATTTAGCCGATTTTTTTTTTTGTTCATTTAAAAGAAATTAAATTTATTTAAGTTGTACGCAACAATTGTTGTGGAATTTTTTGCTAAAATTATGAGTTTGTATAACGTACTTAAAATAAAAGAAAACACACACATACGGAGAATAGATTGGAACAAAAAAAACGCGCTATTGTTCGGTCAGCTGTATGCTTTATCTCTCGATTTGTCCTCTCTTGCTTACTTTTCGCACTTGTTCCGTTGTTTTTAGGTCGCCGATCTATTTATTTATATTAACTCAAGTATTCGTCTAACCAACAAACAGAACATGTGTGTGGAAGGCTGCTGCGCGTGGGCGTTGAAATTTTTATTTGAAAATTACTGCGAATTTTTTTTTTTTTTTTTAATGAGCTAAATCAGACATATTACTATACCAATGAAAATTTGTAAGTTATGGAGAGTGAAATTCGTATTTAAATAATAATATAAGTTGATTTCATTTGCAAATTAACAAACTAAATCACTCTCTTATGACTTGTCTTACTTGAGCTTTGAATAAACAATCGAGAACAAAAATAAGTGTGCAACTGATATATGTAGTCAAGAATGTCATGACATAATTTAAAATTCATATATTTTTGCTTATTCAGTTTTTGAAGTATTTTCAAAATTGTCTTTTTGCTTTAAGCAGCTTTCAAGAGGTCATTTAATTCTTTATTCTTATATATTAATGTCTGATCTTAATTCAGTTATTGTTGTTTATTAAAAGACAAAATGTTTCTCTCATATTTTGAAGAATTTTCTCCAACATTCTTTCTTATGGCAAACAATGAAGTCAACATGTACAGGGCCGCTCTGGTCATCTTTAAGGGTCGTCGTGCAACTTAACATGTTCGATACATTGAGAAGCCGTATCTTTGATATCGATTTTGAAATGAAAAATGTAAATCTTAAAAGCTCTTATATATTTGTATGAAAAGTGTTGGCCAAAGAATGGTTTCTTTTTAGAAGTGCGATAAAAATATATATCTTGCAAACAAATGATGAAAAATTATAAAAAATTTTTGCTTGAGGGTCTTATTTTCGATAAAATGGTTCTATATTCCAATTTTTAGGCCTTTTTCCAGCTCCCAAGTAAAGCATATTTTCATACAAAAAACTGAAAAGTAATCAAAAAGTATTTTTTTTTCAAAATTACTTAAAAGAGAATCCAGTTCGTAAGAAAAATTTGTTCTGTTTTGCTACTTTTTGCATTAAAAAGTAACAGCGTCGACACTGTAAATTATACTTTTACACACTAAAGAAATATAAGAAACTTTTTCTTGAGTAGTTACTTAAGAGCTGGAAAGAGACCTTTTAACGGAATAAAGAAGTGTAGTAAGTTTGGGTAATGTGGTATACATGTTACTTTTTTAGCCATTGTGTGCAACTGGTTCCACCGATTGCAAAGAAATTTTAAAAACTTGATGAGTGGCGTATTAGCGGTCATATTCTGAATTAATGTTTCTGCACTCAGAAAAAAACGCATACCCTGCTCCAGTAAAAAATGTCTCTATTTTCGATAATAGCAATTTTTTTCTTTTTCAAATAAAATTTTCTTCAATTAGAATAAATTTTCACATTTTCGAAGAAAAATTTCTTTACTTCTAGGAAATGGAAATATTTCAATGTCTCTAATAGCGAAAAGTATTTTTCTCGCACAAAAAATTCCCATTTATAGAGAAAAATTTATTGAAAATGAAGAATTTTTCCTATATTTTTATAAAAAATTCACTTGAGAAGTATTTTCTTCAATAAAAACAAATCTTTTCTCAAAAATATAAAGTATTTTTCTTTAAAAACGATAAATTTTCATATATTTTTCATTTTCATGGAAGCTTTTTATCATTTTTAGAGAATTTTTAGTATCACAAGTAGAGAATAGCATTCTCTGGAGCAAAGTCTATACCATTTTTCTCTATATATGATGCCTTTTTTATCATATTCCGAGAAACTTTTTTCTGTGTAAATTCGAATAACTAATAAATTAAAATGGTAAACTTTTAAGATGCTACATATAGTACGACAAAAGCTGTACTCAATGTCAACTGGAATTGTTTCTAGTTGATATGATATTTCATGGTCCATTTAACCGTTCTTCGATACCTTTTTTTTTATGTGAAAATCGAATTAGTACTTCTCATTCTTTCCTATTGTCTGCAGATTCATAAAATCCACTATATATATCTTGGCTGACAGCAATATATCTATTTCTCCATCTTTTACTGATCTGATTTATATATTGTTTTCATACGGAGTAAACTTCTTAACTCATGTATAGTACATTCCCCGGCTTTCACACGTTTTGTAAAAAATACTTGAAAAAACTGAATTCTCTAGTAATCAAGGAAACCACTATTATTTCCTTCCTATAATGAATTGTGAATCGAATATATATATTGAATCAAGCAATATTAGGCTTTTCACTAAAATAAAAATGCACGGGAAAGTCAAATTATGATATTTAAGAGCTCGGTGAACTGTGATAAAAACTATTGGGAAATTTATTTTGTTAAGACAAGTTTTACATTCTGTACATGATTGCACTGCATTAAAAAAAATGAAAAGTAGTCGCAAAATGCAAGAGGGACAAGATATGATACTATATCACATTAACCGCCTATACCATAATACCCGAAATTACTCTATATCATAGTTTCTGAGTAACTTAGGTGGCCAAGGTTTGTAGTACTCTTTGACTGCTCTTACAGCCTTAGTACAAAAAAATATGAAAAATCAGAATTAGAACATGATAAAATTGCCAAAAGAGAGTATTTGAGTTTTTAATATAATAAAGTTTCATTAATTTACTAGTAAATTTATAAGTACTAGAGTTTGACTGTGGCCGAAATTCAACTTTTTCACATACATTCTCTGTTGATTCGATACAAAACTAATGTGAAAAACAAATTTATTCATAAATATGTGACAAAAAACAAAAACTTTTAAAAATATGCGGTGCATATTAAAAAAAATGTTGAAAAATAATTCAGTGTTGAAAAATAAATCATCTCAAAAAGTTTTCATTCGGTAGTCAGGATAGCTTCATCTGAAATTAAAAAACCAAAAAGATTTCTTCAACAAATATTAATTTTTAATTAATGTGCAATAAAAAAAAACCTGTTTAATTAAAAAACAAAGTTGTAGTGCGAAAAAACCTTCGTTCCAAACCGAGTATATAGTATAGGTTTTTCGAGAAATTGAGAAATTTTTAAGAAACGAAAAAAAGTTTTGACAAAAACGCAAATTAAAACGCAATTAAATAGTAGCATCGCTACTATTTTAACATGAATTTCTAATGAAAGCGTTTGGAAAGAAAATAAATTTAAAACTTCCGATAAGCTTCCAAAAGTTACGACGGGAAATGTTTTCCCATATTTTCCATTTTTTTCTTGAGGAAAGGTTTCAAATAAGTACCCAAAATTAAGACACATTATTTGTCCCACAGCAGTTATCTTTGGCCATCCTGGACATAATTCCTGAACATAACCATATTATTAGAAAAATTAAAAAAAAAAAAAAATGGTCGCCATGATGCAAAAACCACTTTGTGTAAAAAATTTCTTATGAAAATTTCTGTTAAGAAAGTTTACAGAATATATGAATTCAATTAATTGTATTCTAATAATGCTCATTACATAGTATCACCTGGGGTCGAAATTCGACCAATTTATTGATTGCTTTTTTATAATTATATGCGAGATGATTAAAATGAGTTCGAGGCTATAACTCTTAATTGATTGGAGATATAAAGCTAGTTTCTTCAAAAAAATTATTTTGTTATATTATTCTTTTTTCAAAAACAGAAAAACAACATTTTAAAAAAAATTTAATTTTGTCAAAAAAATCATAGCCTTGATTTTTTGATGGCACGGACAGTTTATTAATTTAGTGTCAAGACAAAATAAATTCACCTAAAATTCGGTACAAACTTTGAAAGAAAATCAAAAATGCAATTTTGGGTTTTTGTTTTTTTACAACAAAAATCATTTTTACCCCATATTTTAAGAATAAATCAAATTTTATGGTCTTTTTTTAAAAGGAATAATTTAAATATAAACAAACAAAAAACGGTATTATTTTCAAAAGTTTTTTTTAAGTTAACTGATAAGACTTAAATACAAAAAAGAAATAAATAAAATATATTCACAAATGGCGGAGATATTGGCTTCCCAATTTAGAACATTCAATTTGAGACAGTTTTTTTCTCTCTCTTGGCATTTGGTTGAAACACACGCTAAATAACTAACGTCAATATTAAAAAAATTCATTAAAAATACTTTTGGTTTAAACTTTGCTGTAATTTTTATTACATTTGAAAGAAAATTTAAAAAATTTTAGAAAAAAATTAGAAAAATTGAAAAACCGTTAAAATCCGACCAAGATATTCACATGGAATGTCAAATTTTTGAATTAAAAACACATTTTTTTACAAATTTAACAATTGACGAATGCATAAAACTACATTTTTTTAAGAAATTGTTATTTTTAAAAAAAATTCAAATTCGAGCGACTTAAGAACTCTCTTCCAACTAAATTTCATATCAATCAAAGAGCGGGTTTTTTCTCAAAAATTGAATTTCTCTCTTAGAAGGTTGGGAACTACCTCTATCAGATATATCATTTATATATACATTCTGCACATCTGGGCAACATAACCTTTCGAATGATACAAGTTTAATTTATTTTGATTTTTTAATAATACTAAAAAGCGTACGACAAAATTTAATTTTCACGTATTAATATATAAGATTTAAATTTAAATTAATTTCGGCCCTACCACTTGAATGCGCACCTGTTGTTTAGATACTCCCTTGTTTGCGTGTATTAAAAATTTCACAACTAATACTTAAACAACATCCAGAAAAAGTTTAAAATCTCTGCCTACATTTAGTGCATAGTTAAGCAAGCACTGCAAAGCGTGCAAAAGCTTACAGTAAAAAAGCTTTTACTGATGAAAGTGTTAAAGCTTTCGGCATAACCACATGAAATGTTGACTGATTCACGTGTGTTTAACACAAATAAAGCGTTTATAATATACCAACAACAATTAACGCCAAACACACCTGCCCCACCCCATTAAAAATGCCCTCATCTGTCATAAGAAAACAATGAAAAATATTACAAATTTTTTACGCTGCTCTCATCCATTCCGCTCCATCAAACGATCTGCGCAAATATTTTAGCTCACTAAACAACGCATTGACTTTGATATAAATTAGAGGTTATTGTTAAGTTGTTGTTTTTTTGTTGCTTTTTTCTCTACCACCCAGCTATGAATATATATAGTATACGTATCTTAACTTTCATACATATTTTCGTAACATATGTATCTATATTGCGTCAGTCACTTCACTGGTATGACTTTAATTGAGGCTTTGGCACAAAAAAGGGGGCTCGTTTGTGCTGACGTCAATTGTTGTGACTCTTTGTTGTTGACTCATTAATTTTACTCCGCTCTCTCAATGATTGCCACATAGTGGGTTTTTGTTGTGCTTTTTAGTTTACTACCTACCGAGTGCTGTTGTTTTAAAGGTCAAACCAAACGCGCCTCTTTCTCAGCTCGTACACCTCGCAGTGAACGCAGTTTTCGCAAGCTCTCAAAAGTTGCATCAGCAAATTTTAGTGCTGCCAATGAATGGATTTTTTTTGTTCGGCTTATTTTTTTTATTTATGACAAATATTCATGAAATTCAAGACTTGAAAGCTATAAAAGTTTTAATACTGCTTACTTTGTATGTTGACGCATTTTGATGTACGTAGTAGTGCACGTAGTGTAAAAAGCTCAAATTTTTTTCAGCAAATTATATTTAATTTTTAATTACATATTTTTAATATGTACTTTTAATTTTTCTAATTGATACAAATTGAATCAATACTATGTACAAATAATTGAGAACATCTTGAAAACTACTAAGGTATAAGAAACTACTTTATATAATTTAAAAAATTAAACAAAACACAAACACACTTATTTATTCACTGGGATTGGCAGTTTTGAGTCTGTCAAATAGTTATAACTGTTGAATCATCGCATTTCACGTTTGTGACAAATTGGAGGTTTATTAACAGATTTACACAAAAACTTCTTAGTATATGCTTTATTTGTATCAATATTATAATATAATGAAAGAAATTTTTTTCTTTTATAAAAGAAAATAAATTTTTCACTTGGAATTTTCCATGATATTTAAAGACTTAAATGGTGAAGTTATTGCTTACTTTCTTGAATTTTTATATCATTTAATAATTTATGTACAATTCTCACTAAAAACACTTCTCCATTCCTGAATTCGAACCAACCAACTTGCAGTTTCAAGAACACATTCTAAACACTGCTAAGCAGCAGTTGAGATTGACTTTTACATTTAAATGCTTAACACAAAGATTTGTCATATTTTAAAAAGTTGTCTCCTTATTAATTAATCAGTATTTTTTAATGTTTATTGTCAAAATTTTCAATTTAATCTATGCTTAGGTAGTACAAAACTTTTTCATTTCACATAGTTTTTTTCAAAATTAGCAAATTAGCACATTTTATTACAAAACCTGACTTGTATATTCCCTTTAAGGTTTTTTTTTCTCAGTGTATGCTAAAAATAATGGCTGACTTATATTGCTAAAGACAATAATAAGGTTTATTTATACCTCTCTGATTTATAGGTTTTAGCTTGATAAAATTCAAAGGGATTTTCACACATTCTCTAAAACAGCTTTCATAACACTTATATGAGAATCAATCTTTTCTCAATCTTTGTCAAATCATCGACGCAAACTTGCCTTATACTATGTCTACACAGAGAGTTAAGTTTGTAGTTACCAGTACAAAGCTGAGTTTACCCATTTAACGAGAAAAAAACTGTTGCGTTACCAGTGCAAAAATTTACGATTTAACTCAGCTTAACTCATTATATATTCTGAGTTTTTTATGACGCAATGTAAAAAGTGCCTAAAAATATGCAGAAAATAATATAAATGTTTATTTATATTCAGTGGTATTTTTGATGAAAGAAACTTTTTGTATTAGAACTGTCGAAATAGAACAGCTGATTCGTAAATTATACAATTTATTTTTATAAATATATGTTATGTTGTTTCCCAAAAAATACTACTCTTCTTATATCCGCTTTCTATACTGCGTATTTGTGAATATGAGCTGCGCCGTACCCTATACCTTATAGAATGAGAATTAAGAAGTATGGGCGTTGATATATACCACGTTAGATCCCCTAATAGGGGTGGTGACCGTGGCGTGCAGGTTAAGTGTGTGGCTTTGCACTCTCGGCGCCCGAGTTCGATCCCCAGTCGCGGCGAAAAGTTTTTTCTATAAAAAAAAATTTTTTTCTGATCGGTCACCACCTCTCTGCAGACAATGGCAAATCTCAGAAAGTAAATAATGCCATGTGAAGCTTCTTAAGAACAATAAATTTAGCCGTTCGGAGTCGGCATAAAACATGTAGGTTCAGTTCTCGATCAATTGTGTGCAAACATTTAATAACACACACAACACAATTGATCTTCGAGAAGCTCGGTCAAAGTCCTTTCAAAGGCTTTAATGGCCAATTTGTTTTTTTTTTTTGTTTTATGTTGTTATTTTCTTTAAAAAATGAGTAAAAGAACTTCGAAAAGGAATTGGGCAATAGTGGGAATGAAGCTTTCATCCAAATATGGGATGAAAAAGGCAGAGTTTTCGCATAGCAAGAAATAAACGCATGTGTACGCAGAGACACCAGCAGCATTTTCGGAAAATTTAACTCAATTCTGCTACGGTATCTCTGTGTTAAGAATTTCGGTTAAATGTTAGTTAAAATTAAATTAACTCTCTGTGTAGACATAGCTTTAGTAAATTTTAAGCTTAAATCAAGTCAAGCATTAATGCATCAAATTATGCTGCATATATTTAGGCAGAATAAAAAATGTAACCATAGAAGCTGTTAATATTGTAAAGAATTGAAATTTGGTTAGTAAATTTTCTTAATAAATGTTAAAGGTTTTGGTATTTCTGATAAAGATTAATTTATGGCTTTTTTACTTAAAGAAAATCTAGTCAATAGTTGTTTTGCTTTTTTTATTTTTAAAAATTAATAGAACTTAAAACAAACTAATACTCCTTATATTCGTGCTATAAAACTAAATAATAAAAATAGGTTTTTTTTAAATTTTTCTATTGTCATCGTTAAAATAAACTGTACAAAAATATAGTTTATTTCCTGCGGCGATGTTTTTCAAATGGTATTGAAAAGTGAAACTTAATTTTTTTACGAAAAAGTCAAGTTGAATATTCTTAGTTATTAATGTTCCAAACAAACAGTTTATGAAACAATAACCAATAATTAAAAAGAAATAATGAAACTACTGTAGGTCAACCTACATTGGTAGAAATACTTTGAAGATTTTTGCAAAATTTCTATATTATAAATATTGGTATGAAATATAGAGATGTTTCTTTTTCAGAAAGAATGGTTGTTGAATATTAATTAAATATTAAATTTTTTAGGAGAAAAATTATTTTTTAGGTTAAAATATTATTTTTTTTTTTAAATTTTATAGAAGACGTTCTGTAAAATGAAGTTTTGAAACAAAATTTAATAAGAAAACTGTAACAAAAATAACTTATTTCTAATAAGTTTTTTTGCCTTAAGCAAGTTACTGAAAAATTAAGAGTGAAATGTCAAAATAAGTGGTTTTGTCAAAAAAATGTTACCAATTTTGTTTTAAAAGTAATTTACTCTTCTTCATATCTTATTTAATTAGTTTTATCAAAAGCTAATTTAAAAAACACTTGACATGGGTTAAAATGTCGTACAAAATAGCTCATTAACTAAATGTATAATTGCTGATAAGGTCAAGAGAACTGATTATGAAATTTCTCTACCACATTGTTAACACGCATAGTAGCAAATTTTAAAAATTTTCATATCTTGAGTTTAATTATTTTGTCCAAAAGCCATAAATATTGAAGCATTAAATTAAAAGTAATTTATAATAATACAAAAATTATAATTTTAGCAAATTGTGCAGAATTTTTTAAAAATATATACATAAGTCTAACACCCACCCACAATTTTTTTCGAAAAAGTTATAAGTTACAAAAATTAAAAAAAGAAAAAAAATGTTATTTTCAAGAAATTAAATTAAAATATAAAAGCAATGTTCAATAAAAGATACTCTAAAAAATTATGCTGAATAGAGTGCGTCAGTTACATTATTTTCTCTAAAGGTTAAGTAATAATTTAATTTCAATTCTCTGCACTCTTTCGATTTATGATATACTGACTAGTGAAATCATTTTTATCAATTGCAAAGCCATGATTTTTTACATAATATACAAATCCATTAATATTTGGTGTCAGTTGCAGAGTGATTCGAACAAAAACCAAAAAATAAATAACCATTTAGATGACAAAACAACCACGAGGTTTCACTTAAATCAAATCTATTCAATAGACAATCAATTCATAAATTAAATCAGAAAATAAAAAATAAAAAAAATGTTTGTATATCATATGATGATGTGTTTGTCCATAAAAATACTCAGTTGAACGTGCAATTAATTGAGACTGAACGATAATAAATTGTTAATATATAAATAAAAAAATAGCCCCTTCTAAATTAATAAGTTAAGGTTGAGTGGATCTGTAGATTTCTTTTTTACTATACATATTAAGCATGGCGTGTTTTTTCGACAGCAGGTTTAAAAATTATATTAACAATAGTCATGGGCGTGCGTAGCATGTACTGACGTGGAAGGGGGGGCTAAAGTTTTGTAAGAAAAGTTCACTTATGTGAGAATTGTTATATAATATAAAATAATCAGTAAATATATTTAGATTTCTAAGATTTTTGCTTAAATTATTATCAATATGATAATTAAATTAATTAATAATTAGTTTGATCAAAAAGTAACAAGTTTATTGTATTTCGACGTTAACAGGGAAGGGCTAATAGCCCTCCCTGCCGTCCTTGCACACGACCATGCTAATAGCTTAACAAACGTTAACTAACCTTCACGAAAAAAAAATGAATTGCTAAACATTAAAGTAAAACTAGTTAATATACCAAAATTTTTGCTAATCAATTCTAACCTTGAACTTAAATTTTAAAACAGTTAATAAATCAAATTAATCTCTTGAAAGCTATTTATATCATGCAAAACCTCGGGTTTTTGAGTTCAAAACTAAAGGAACACACCTAAAATAAATATGTACTTCAGAACAAAGGTTAAAACGCCAGACTGGCAACGCTTTCTACACCTTTAGCAGAGAGTGAGAGAAAAAAATTCTAGAGCGTTGCTGTTTAAAATACCAAGAATGCTTAATTTAAGTACAGCTAAACGAGTAGCAACAACAACAACAACACTACAAAATACAACAGAAATCGCTTTGTCACTGTGAGAAAAGAAGGTAAAGACTAGGCCAAGCCTTCTTTCAAGACGTCGTCGTGGCTCGTCGTTTTCGTGTAATCAATGCATGGTGTGTGTTTGTGTTGCTAGCTGTTTTTTTTTTACTCTTTTTTTTTATAGGTAGTTCTTGCTTTTTGTCTGGTGGGCATTGGCAGTGGAAGAACCAGTTTATGAGCCAGATGTGGTTGGGTTGTTGTTTTTGTTTTATTGGTTTTGGGTATTCATTTCTCGCATCGTACGTTACGTACAGCTCCCGCTGCGACCGACGTCTTTACTTACGAGGTTGTTGTTGTTGCTGTTTTTGGTGCTGACTCTGGTTTTTGTTTTTTTTTTTTTGTGGCTCATTCTCATCCTCCCTACATGCAAAAAATTGCCGGGTGTGCGTTTAGTTGGACATGAAGGTCATTTGTTGATTTCTCTATAAAACCCGGAAATTTGTAGGTGACAAGTCATACATTTACATATTTATACGCATGTTCAAATACCTATCATCTGAATATTTAAAAAATATTAACAAGAAAATATAAAACAAATCTTACACATACAGAAAATAGATATTATGAGTGAGTGACCTTCACATGTTTAGATATAAAAGTTAAGAAAAATTTATTTATGACTACGGAAATCATGAAACTTAGACTTTTGAGATTTGGACAATATTTTTTGAGTTTTGGTATTGTACTTGTTAACCCATTAAGACCCAGAAGAAAACCACTTGACGTACGCTTCTAACACCAGAATCTGAAAAAAATCTAAAAATTATTTTATAAAAATATTATATATAAAACATATGAAACTATTTTTAACTTTTTAATTAGTTTTTCTAGACTAAAGACCAAGAAGGGTTGGGTGTTACCCCTTGATAAGTCAAATTGTACGAGTGTTATTACGTTTTGCCCCCTTAATAAGACAAGTCTAACCTATTTCTTAATTTAATAGATTTTTTTTAAAGAAAATAAGAATCCTTCAAATTTTCTGCCACGTCGTCATAAAGTTACATCTAAAAATTTTGAACAGTTTGTCTTAAAATATGAAATTCTAATAAAAAATTGAATCTTGAAGGCAATTTTCTCGATAAAAGGTCAAATTAATAAGTAATTAATCACGTTATTTTTTCCCTAAACAATTCTAAACAAGTCTGTCAAGCCTTGTTTATTTTTCAAATCTTGAACATTTTTGTTTTTGTACAGAGGATCACTGACATTGATCAGTAAAAAATCCTCTAATTCAATTTGAAGTTTTCCCGATTCTTTCTAATGGGGTTTGGTGTCACATCTACTTTAAAAATGCACTTTTCTGTTTTTCATACATATAAATATAGTATATGTAACTCCAAAAAGTTCAACCTAGTGGAAAGTTTTGGCGGTATAAATTGCAGAGTATAAAATGCTGTATCAGTTAAATTGCTGATCATCAGAACAGCTTCAGTAGTAAACGAGATATGTATGTTATTCCAAACATGAAGCATATAACATGTCCCAAAAGTATCGAAATTTTCGCACTTTTTTCAATATCAACTTCAATATCAACTTTCAATATAAACTTTTTTCAGTATAACTTAAGAACCATTCATACAACGTAATGAATTATTTTCAAATAATTTAAAAAGCATAAAATGGTACATTATTCGATTGCAAAATATAAAAAAAAAATGTTAATGATATAAAAATAATAATATAAATATAATATGTATATAAAAAGGAGTAGGAAAAACAGTTAAGAACCTGATTAAGATTTTCTCTGTGTTTCGTATTAGCTTGAAAAGAACAAATTCATAAACGTATATTAAGCATAACTTTCAGATCTATATGACGATGATTCTAAGCCAAAGGTCTGTCCTCATTTGGCAAAGAAGAACGCACATTTACACCAGGACAATGCACATGTCTTCAGTAGGAATTTTAAAATTTCATGAATTAAGCAAATTGGTTTGTTATTTATCATTTTCTACACATTTGATCCCAAATCGAACTTTTATCTATTTCCAAACTATTTATCAACGTTGATCGTTGAAATAAACGCATTTTTTGAAGAGGCTTGCCGAAATAGTTTTATTTGGAAGAAATTCGATAAATTAGAGAAATATGGGATGAAGTCCATGAATGTTCAGAATTTGAATCGTGCTTGATTTTAGCCTATCTCAAAGTAGCTTAAGAAGATTTCATTCCTTGAGGCGAATGTAAAAATAAGGCGAATTTCAGCTTTATGTTGAGAAATAACATAATTTTTGACCAAATAAATAATTTCTTGTTCTCAATATGAAATTCGCAAAAAATGTTCAAATAATTTCTGCACTTTGGCAAATATAGAACCTTCAACACTAGTTTCACTTGATTTTCCTTTTTCTTCTACTTATCTTTCTCCTATTTCCGAACCAAGGCAAAATAGGAACCTTGCCTGAATAGATTTGACAGCTGAAAACCATGGTTCAATGCTTAACGGAATTATTTTGGCCTAAGCGTTTTGTATAGTTACTACCATACATAAGAGTGTTTAAGGATTAAGTGTCGAGTATTTCCCAGGTCCTCTTGGCGAACTATTAAGCTCATCTGCTTAATACTGCTTTTATGTACAATTAAACCTCTTATAGAGATAATCCTTTGGCGACATAATAAATTTGTGATATAATATGTTTGGAAAAATGTGCCCGAAAGTTTTGAACCGCGTGGATTTAAAATAAACGTTCACGGTCATAATTTCCTTTTTCCACCCTCCAACTAAACTAAAACCCGTCTGCCGAATCGAACCTGAGCTCATGATTAGAAATAAAATTCAGGAACGGAATAGAAATACGTTAGCGGCAAAGAAGTGAAGTATGCATTTACTAAGGCGTCGTTACCTATACCTAAGTGTCATAATTCAAAATTGAAATTTTGGTACTATTTCTCTCCTTATATTAGAGAAAATCCAATTTTTGTACTTGTGGTTATGTCACTTTAGAGGGATTGACATATTCCTACACAAAAATAAGCAAAAATTCCCTCAAAATTTTTGTAAGAATATGTCTCTAGTTTAAGGGTTTGGTACCTTTTAAGAAGTGATATAATTCCAAGTACAAAATATAATGTTTTGTCTCTCTATAAGAAGGGACATTATCCCAAAATTATAAATTTTGTATTAAGCCATTTGAGAGTATGTCAGGGTACCCTTTATTAAACATATCCGCACTATAATTGAGTTAATTCATTCTCCTGTGAGTTAAATCTTACATAGAACAAACACGATATAAGTACACCTATTTTTGTTTTCAAAACACATAGAACTAATTCAGTTGATTCTAAAAATTGAACAGATGATTCCAATTATTTTTCAGGTATTTCTTCAGATGATTAGTTCAATGATGCCTTAGAGGATATTAAAATTGTTTACCTTTCACATGATTCTCCTTTTATTTTTTTATTTTTGAATAATGGCAATGATTATCCTTTTTTTGTTTTAGACCAGAGAAATTATCCTATATCTTTGGTCCAGCATATACCGAATATTATAAATCTTTGCTTGAATAAAAAATAATTTGAAGCAAAAAATTACGCGAACTACAATACTTAAAATATTAGAGTTGTTAATGGAAAGCCCCAAATTGGGACTTAAGTTTGGCATATAAAGAAATAAACTCTACATTTTTTCTTAGGTCTCATAATTTCTCAGGTCTGTGCATCCGTATGACTGATTGGGTGCGAATGAAATCACTTTCTGAGTTCAAAAACCATTCATGGTACCCAAAAGAAAAAAGAAAAGAAAAAAAAAAGATAGTTAAAATTTTTTGTCAAATCAACTTTTGCTAAGAATGGTTTAAAATGAA
Organism: Tetanocera ferruginea; assembly: GCA_958299015.1. NCBI lineage: Eukaryota > Metazoa > Arthropoda > Insecta > Diptera > Sciomyzidae > Tetanocera > Tetanocera ferruginea. The sequence continues at coordinate 164,330,680 of OY282640.1, read as the reverse complement.
ATTTAAGGGAAAACAATAATTTATCAACGTAATGGTCAAAAAAACAAAAAAAAAAAACGCATTTGGGCATTTCAGCCCTTGAAAGGACTTTGACCGAGCTTCTTATGATCAATTGTGTTGTGTGTGCTATTAAATGTTTGCACACAATTGATCGAGAACTGGACCTATATGTTTTATGCCGACTCCGACCGGCTAAAGTTCATGTTCTCAAGAAGCTTTCTATAGCATTATTTACTCTCTGAGGTTTGCCATTGTCTGCAGAAAGGTGGTGACCGATCAGAAAAATTTTTTATTGAAAAAAACTTTTCGCCGCGGCTGGGGATCGAACCCGGGCTCCGAGCATGCTAAGCCACACACTTAACCTGCATGCCACGATCACCACAACGTAATGATCTATTCAACAAAAAGTCGAAAAATTAAGAAAATTTACAAATTATAAAGAAAAATATTTCACTAAAAAGTTGAGAAAATCGTGGAAGAAACCAATATTTAATTTGAGGTCAAAACAAAATTAATGAAACAAAAACTACTTGGGATTGTAATTATTCCCATAATTTTTCCCAAATCAGGGATACTTGAAAATATTTTGAAAATGATCAAGTTGTGGTTTTAAATAATGTATCAAAGATAATAAAAAAAAATGAAAGAGGGTCATTTTTTAATCGTTTTCTTTCCGAAAGTAATATCTTTTAGGCTTTTGTTACTCAGTCGGTAACTCTGGCCTGAAATTCTTAAAATTATTAGGGTCCTATTCTTTAGTTGTTACATCGGAACTATGAAATTTTATATATACTTATAACATAGTTTTCAAATTAATTTATTGAGATCATATTGAAACCATGAATTTAGATCGGAAACGTGATATTTAGACCAGATAACCTAGGTGAACATTAAAAAAAAAAAAACCAAATTTGAGGTCTGAAAAGACGGATATTTGTATGAAAAATTCAGTACTGCTTTTAACTGCCATGCCCCGGTCATGGATGTATGGCCTTAATTCCACACTGATCTCTGCTGGGTTAACTCGAAGCGTTAATTTGGGTTAAAAAGGAGGTTAATTTGATGTTTGTTTTCTCAATTCCATATACATATAATTCCAGTTTGTCGTTTTTTTACTTCATTCCCAAATAAAAAATTGTTGGCTAATGTTCCACATGTAAATCTTGAATAGCATTAGAACATAATATGTGGAAAACCTCGTGTAAGTTCTTTTGTTCTTTCAGCCTATAGAGGTAGGTCAGGATGCCATAAAAATATTCCATTTAACTGTGAATAGACATGCGGTGTTTTGAGCTCCGCAAACCTTGTTGCTCTTAATTTTACCCTTATTTCGATGTCAGTCACTTTATCACATCACTTTATATATGCAGAAGCCATGCTCTCGGCTCAGTTAGCTCGCTTAGCAACCCGATTTCTATCCTTCTTTTTTGTTAGTACTCTCTGCTGCTCTGATTTTGTTTTTTTTTTTTGTTTTTGTTCACTACACTTAAAGTACAACGAACTCTATGACATTCGAAAGCAACATAGCACTTAGTCTTTGCTTAACTTGTTTGTTGTAAATGTGTCTGCGATACCCTACACATAGCATTATTGCTATAAATATACGTGACGTAATTTCTATGACGTTAATTTTTTGCCGTCTCTCCTTTTTAAATTTTTGTTGTTATTTTTGGAGGTGTGACTCTGTGCTAGGTCGTCGTATTGAAATTCTTGGAATATAAACTTTGAATGTTGGTCTTTAGGCAGAATATTGTGAAATGTGTTTCTAACCTACATGCATATATTTTTGCTCGTTTTTTTATTTTTTTTTTATGTAGCTATGAGTAATTTTGGCGTTTGTGAAAAATTTTGGTCATTGGATACAATGTACACATTGAAAAAATGAACAAACAAAAAAAAAAAACAAAACACGATATCTTACTTTATGAATGAAGGCATGGAGCACGTGCTGATAATAGCGTAGCGTACAAGTGATCGCATTGGACTAGTAGTGAGAGAGGGACGATAAGCTTGATTTGAATTTAAATAGCGAATTTTAATATTAATGGAGTACAAAATCTAAAGGCAAGATTGTAAATGATGGAATATTCAAAATACAAAAATACTCATAAACTCATTAGTTTGTCATGAGTTTTTAAATTTCTATAAACAATATGTGATATTTTTAGCAACTTTCACATGGTATTCAAGGTTTTTCGCATGGCTTGATGTTACCTTGAACTTTTTTAAAAAAAAATAAAAATATCGATTATAAATGATTTACAATAAAACAAAAAAGAAAAATAAAGATTGTCCCCTTATTTACGTAGGTAGTTTTAGCGGAAGAAAACGTGTTTGAGTTAATTTTAAACACATTAACTAAGTCTCGAGACGCTCTTAACGACATGTGGTTTTTTGTATATTTTATTTTGTGTATATTTCTTACACTATTTTAATATAAAATTTAATTTTTGGCATATGCAAATCATTATCTTGTATATTTTAAATCAAGCATTTTTATTCAGACATTCGTTATGTATTGAGTTTGAACTCTGCCGCTATGCCAAAAATAGGCCATCACGGCTGTATCTTACACATATTTGCTTGTTGTACGTTGTTTTTTATTGGAAAAAAAAGTGATGTGGAAAAATTTTTTGTATAATTTTTCAGTTTGAATTGAGTTTTTGGAAAAACAAGTTCAATATAAAAATTTTTCGTGTGTCATAAAAACACAAACTTAAAAAATATCTTTATAAATGCTTAAATATGTAGAAAAATAAAAAAAAAAACTGGCATGTGGCAAAAATTAAGTTAAATTAAGAAAACATATGAAAAACATGTTAACCCTTATCTAACCACGGGATGAAATTTATAAAAACATGTAAGATATATATCTGACTTTATTGCGTTAACAAAAAATTTAATTTGAAATTCTGTCTTGTCAAAGTGTCATGGATTTGAAAAATGATTTTGAAGTGCACACAATACATAAATTATGAAAAAAAATTGTTAACCTTGACTTACCAATAATTAACCTCCATGTCAAAAACAAAATATTGAAACGCAATAAAATGTGTCAAAACATACCTTTATAAAAAAATAACTTTTTGAATTTAAAAAAATCGAGCTTAAGCCTCTTAAAAAGCCCTTTAACTTCCCAACAAAGATTTGTACTTAATGTACCTTTAACTTAAGGGACGAAAATTATTTGTTTTTTAAATTCAATTAGTTCAAATATGAAGTATTTTTAAAAAATTAATTGACATCATATAACTAAGTTTTTAAGCTTTTACTTGACGGTGATGTGATATTTTAACAATTAATGTTAAATAAAATTTGCTGATAAAGAATTGTTTATTTTTTCAAAGAAATAACTCAAATTACATTATTTTAAAAAATTTACGATTTAATTTTTGATATCAATTCAATACAAATGCTTACTTACTTATTTACTTAAAAATAAAATTATTTAGCTTCTTAAGAATTCAAAATATTCTTAAACCTTTCACTACAAAATGAGCATAAACGTTTCATGATGAAAAATAAACTATTTCTTCATATATTAAAAGTTACTAGAGTTCGATAGTGGCCGAAATTCGACCTTTTAAAATTCATTACCCGTTGATTTGTTACAAAATGAATGTGAAAAACAAATTTTCTTCATAAAAACTTAGCAAAAAAATCTTTTAAAAGTAGTCGGTGTAGTTCCTTCTTTGCACTGTGATTCATTTAAAATAAATTTTATCAAAATCGGATGTGAAACACGTAAGAAAATGGTTCTTAACTGTTTTTCCTAAGCCTATTTATATATAGATAACTTCTGTATCTTATATGATTTTAGTTTTTATTATTATGTAATGAACCTTTTTACAAAATTCCACTTTATTTTAAATGTTTCACTACTGCCTTTGTTCCATGACGAAATATATCACAATAATTTCAATAAAAACAAATTTAAGATTTTCAATTATGAAACTAATTGTTTTCACTTTTCGGCACGAAAAAACCAAAAGAATGACAATTTTGTAACCTCGTTAGTGTTCGTCACAACGTGCTTACTTAGAGATCCCGGGTTCAAATCCTGACCTGCAATTTTTTAAATTTCTTAACCACTTACTACTGTTCTTATTAATATTATTTAAGTGATTATAAAGTGATTATAATAAAGATAACTTCTTCGACTTGCGAGAGCTATTTTATAGAAAAAACTGGACTTTATTTTTTTCTTGAATCGCTGTTTATGTCGCAATGCCTCAAAAACTTTCATATGTTTGGCAAAAAATATTAGAAAACCATAAAAGAATAAAGAGTTGAAGGCATAAAAATAACTTTTATCTGCTACCTTATAATTTTTTACTTTCTATAGCTTGAGATATGCCAGAAGCTCTCAAAAATATTTTAATTTTATATCAAAATCGCTTAAAAATATATACAGCGAAAGAGTTAAGGGCTTAAAACTACTTTTGCCTTAATCTTCTACTTTTTTAAGCAATTTTATTATTGTTTTTGCTATAAGAATTTATTGTGCCAAAAATTTCTTCATGACTTTAATATATTTTTTTTGCAAAAAAGACGCATAAATTATATGTTCAACTAAAGTTTTTAAAAAATGTTTAAAACTTCTGCTCAAACTGATTTTCATTTCAAGATGTTGCAATGACATTGAAGTTTTTTCACAAAAAGTTTGAAAGACACTTACAGAATCAAAGGATTAAGGGTTTAAATATAAAAAAAAGTATAAATAACTAAACCAAATTGGCCATTTCAGCCCTTGAAAGGACTTTGACCGAGCTTCTTATGATAAATTGTGTTGTGTGTGTTATTAAATGTTTGCATACAATTGACCGAGAACTGGATCTACAAGTTTTATGCCGACTCCGAACTGCTGATGTTCATGTTCTCAAGAAGCTTTACATGGCATTATTTACTCTTGGAGGTTTACTCTCGGGCTCCGAGTATGCCAAGCTACACACTTAACCTGCATGCCACTGTCAGTGAAAACAAAGTCTATAACATAAAAAAAATTCGCAAATCTTCTGTTTTAACTTTCCTATATTTCAAAAGCCAAAGGTTTCGACTGCCTAAATTCATATGTTATGAACGAGTTACACGCATAAGACTAGTTTTGTTCACTTCCATCTCCCAATCTTCGTGAGAAATTTCATTTTTTCTTCTACTGTTACATTCCCTTGTGTCAGATCATTCAATGGTTTCAAAGTTTTTTACAAAATACTAGAGTTTTTTACTACTACAGTTGCGTTTCTTTATTATCTCTATGGCTTTTAAAATTTTGACAAAAAAGCTTGAAAGTTTTTTTTTTTTTTGGTATGGCAAGAGTTAAGCCATAGTCAGTATTTTTACTGTTGCACTACTGCTCTATGCAAAATTTTCTCAAAAATATTTAAATATTAGTTTTTTTGTGTGTCAAATCCTCACAATGGCTTGTACATTTTTGACAAAAATGTTTGAAAAATATTTTGGCACTACAAGGGTTAAGTTATAGCCAGCAGTTTTACTGCTGCTCTATGTCAACTTTTTCCAAAACAAATTTAATTTTATCAACGTGATTACCTTCACGTTTCTATGAACGAAAATGTTTACGTGTAGCGCCTCTCGCAAGTCGCTGTCTGCCAAACCAATTCACAAACAACCGCTTGAATTCACTTGCGCGCGACTTCAAGCTTTAACGTTTACGTACACCTATTTCAGTGACTGTTTTTATTTTAGTTTTTTTTTTTTTTCGTTTTTTTTTGTTGATTTTTTTTTTTAATATCACGATATGAAAACAACTAGTTTTTAACTTGTATTCATGCCGCAGACAACGAACGTTTCGTCGCTTCAGTTCCTTCGATACGAACGTTTCGGTTTTATTCAAAGAGTGCGTTTTTTCAGACAAAGTCATACAAAGTGGTTGTGTTCCAAAGTGTTTGGTTGTTGCAGAGCATAACTAAAGGAGAGAGAGAAAACAAACAAAATAAAAATAAAATAAAATAAAAATAAATACCGCCATATATATAAAGAGCAGTAGAAATAACTGTATGCTTGATGAAATACCGCGCTTTCAATACAAGATGATTCAAAACTACATAAAATCAATGAAATTCTACGCTACCTCTGTTGCGAATCTTAGCTGAGCATTGTTTGACATTTGCGACGTCACTTGAAAGTCAAACGCTAGAGCGCTTGCGTCAAAACTGGCGGCCCACCCACACTCAACAAGGACATCATTAATACATACGTCAAAAGAAAGGCTAACGCTCCAGAAGAGCGAGTGAAATTTTCTAGTGCACAGCGAACATTTTTGTGTCGCCGTAGTCAAAAATACAATAACACTCAAAGGACACACACTGAAGCTAAAGGACTCTGAAATCCTTAACAAAAAATTTTAATACCAAAATAACAGTGATTATGTAAAAATAAAAAAGAAAGAGAGTGTCTAAAACTCAAGCATATCCTTGTTACAAACAAAACTAATTTAAAAACTGACACGAAAACTGTGTCGAAAACTCAAAAATTTACATTTAAATAATATAACAAAAAAAAAAAATACATACACCAAACTACCTAAGCCTGTGCTATACTCAACTATTTTTTGTGTGTGTATCTGTGCAATTGTAAAAACTCTAGCATCTGTACAGCTAACGGATGCACATAGCTTCAAGTAACGCCGGTTTCATAACAACTCAAAATATCCTGTTATACGACGACGACAAGCAGCAGGAGCGTAAAGCAAAAGAATCTCGTTTGAAAAAACAACAACAACAACAAAAGAAAATCTCAGCAAAAATGCCAACATCCGCTACTTTGGAAAGCAACAAGGTCTTGTTGGCCAACACAGAGGAAAATGCGCACCTGCTGGACGCGCCTGCAAGTGGTGAAAACTATGGCTCCAGACATGCGGTAAATGACCAAAAAAATAAATTAACTCAAAAACCTGCTTTTTATTATAAACCTGGCTTGGGTCAAAATTTTTCTTTAAAATGTTTGCCTTAAAATTTTGCCAAAAAGTCCAAAAGCCAAAAACCCGATAGCAAAGTAAAAATTTAAATAAATATTGAAAAAAAAAAATATTAATTAAAAACAAATTCCTAGAAACAATAAAAAATAATATAACTAGTCTTAAAAAACTAGTTTATGACATGTTGCCTTGACTAGTTCTCTGCTAGACATTGACATTAAATGATTAATTTTGACTCATATTTTTTCTTTTTCGTTTTCATTCAAATCAGAAATCATCTTTGATGTTGCTCAAATATCTTGTTATTATTGTTGTTGTTGTTATTATTGTTGTTGTTGCTGATGTTATACTTTGATTTGGAGCCCAGCCAGTTTGATTCGGTCGAGTGCTATGAAATTTTATACTTTCATTTAATAGCTTGTGGCTGCACGTTTCTGTTGATATTAAATTACAGCCAAAGCAAAAAATTTATTTATATTGCTTAAAATTTAATTTTAACTCTTTCTTATCTTCTTGAGTTGTTAGTAGAGCAAAGATGCCATTTAAAATTTTCGTTTTTGTTTTTTTTTTGGTAAAGAGTTGTCTGACGTAGGTAAAATTTGCATGCAAATAATATTCATGTTTAATTTAATTTGTTTGTTTTCAGTACAATTTTATAGCTCTTTTTTGGTGACGAGTGATTAAATCTTGTTTAATTTACAGTTTTTTGCTTAAATATACAAAAGAGCAACATTATATGAAAATAATATATTTAATAACAATAATAGAAAAAAAATAATTAAAAATTTCTCAAAAAAACATGTTTTTGAGTGTAATATAATGAATTTTATGGTTCCTTCGACAACAAAGTTCTTTACAAAACATTCCAGCAGCAGACTATAGACAGCTTTTACGTTGGCTCCTATACCAACTCATCAGTAGTCTTGTTAGACATCTCCAGCTCATTAAATTTGAATAGTTCTTAAACACAACTACCGCAAAACCAAAGCGAAATTATATGAGTAGTTATGTATCATATCAATATTCTCAAAACTATACTTCAGCTGAAAAATATTTATTAAATAAAAAACAGAGATTGTGCGAAATATTAACCATGTAAGTAAAATAATAATAGAGAGAGATATAAAATGTATGTGAAAAGGATAGTGAGAGGTATATAAACTGCATGTAAAAGAGAAAGAGAGAGAGAGAAATATATAAAATGTATGTGAAAGAGAAATACATATATATAAAATGTATGTATAAGAAAAAAAAACAAAAAAACAAATTGGCCATTTCAGCCCTTGAAAGGACTTTGAACGAGCTTCTTATGATCAATTGTGTTGTGTGTGTAAAATAAATGTTTGCACATAATTGACCAAGAACTGGACCTACATGTTTTATGCCGACTCCGAACGGCTAAAGTTCATGTTCTCAATAAGCTTTACATAGCATTTTTTACTCTCTGAGGATTGCCATTGTCTGCAGAGAGGTGGTGACCGACCAGAAAAATTTTTTTATTGAAAAAACTTTTCGCCGCGGCTGGGGATCGAACTCGGGCTCCGAGCATGCTAAGCCACTCACTTAACCAGCATGCCACGGTCACCACATGTATGTATAAGAGAAAGAAAAAATTGGTTTAATAACTACTTTTGACTGAGACATAGCCATACACGTAGCCACACATTTATTTAACATAGAACGGTTATTCCTTTGATTTTCCTTTCTCTCATATTTTTTTACTAACCATTTCAAGCCAGTTCAGACTTAACTGAATAGGTATAACACCTGAAATCCTCGGCTCAAAGCTCACCAAAAATAATTAACAAAAATGGGTTTCTACAGAATTGAAAAGCAACCCATTTTTTCTCGAAGAAAAATAAGCCTCTTGAAATATTGGGATATAACTTAAGTAATGATTTTAATATAAATGTTAGGCAATGTTACAAAATCTTTTAAATTCGTTCAAAATATAATGTATGGCCCTGTCAAAATGACGACTTCTTCTATTAAATGCCAAGAAAAATTCAAAACTTGAAACAGTTGCATGAATGTTATGAAAACAGAATCCCCGGAATAGTCACATAAATATTTAGGTAAACCATTTATCATATGCAGATGACGAAATGAAGATTTCGATCTATTACAAGTTCAACATTTGAAAACGTCTACTACTTATTATATAGGATATACTAGGAGGTAAGAAATCCCTCGAGAATAAGTTTTGAACTGACAAGTTTGGTTCTAGTTGCGCTAGGAAATAAGTTTGTTAAGAATTTTAAAGATCGGAGACATGCTGAGAGAAAGATATGGTAGAATGAAAGTTTGGATTTGTCTTGCGTTGCACGATGTTGGTACGATATTTTGGATCTAGAAAACCATGACTTGGATGGGAAAAATAATACGTTAAGTGAAATTTTATAAAAAAAAGCCTTATACAGTACATTCCAGCTAAATAATGATCCTAGGTATACACTGCAAAATATCAATCTTTAGCTAAAATTTAAGAAAACTATGGCTGTGTCATGACCGTTTTCATCCCTCAGCTTAAATCACATTATGAATCTTTAGGAAAAGACGTAAAAAAAGAAAGGAAAAGAAAGGAAAAGACGTAAAAAATGTTGTAATAGATAATTGAACTCAATATCTTAACCAATTCTGGAAAACAGTACAATCTTTTGGAAACTTATTGAATTCTAAGTCCGTCAATGTAAAAAATTAGTGCGTTTCTCAACGGAATATTAAGCGTTCCTTCCTTTTTCAATGCATTTAAAGTAAGAAGAAAGCAACATTTTATATTTTTTTAATGTACTGCCAATTTAGTTGCAGATCTTTAATTGAAGACTTCTTGAAGGTGTTAATGGTGTAAACCAATTTGTCATAGATCATTTTAAACACTGGCATCTTCTGACTGCAATTTTTCCCCTGAAGTTCTGAGTGGGAAAACGCTGTCGCACGCGTTTTTATTTGTTAGATTTCGTTTTTGGTAAAATTTTATTTTACTATTAGGCGACATCATAGTTTTTTAAAGTTTTGTATGCTAATGGAATACCCAAAATAGTGCGGCTGTTCGAAAAAGTGCTCTTTCGAAACAAATATGTTCATCCAATGTTCAGAGTCTACATCGTTGTAAGTAAAACAAGCCCCTGCTTGAACTTCTGAGTGTAACCGTTTTGGATATATACTATATTTTGGGTTGTATTTTTTATGAAAATTCTTCTGTGGTCTTCTAAAGGGACCTTTGCAGGTTTTCGTAAGGTTTTTTTACCATTTTAAGTTGTATTTTTCGTTCGGGACCTTCGAAGAACTTCTTGAGAGATATTTGAATGTCTAACGCGACCCTCGGTAGTCTTAAGGAACCTTCATAGGAGTTCTTAAAGGCGGTCTGGAGATCGCTAGATACCTTTGATATATATGAATGCCTTAAACGATCTTCGAAAATCGCAAGGAACCTTCGGAGTTCTTTAGTTCTTTCGGAGTTTAAAGGGGTGATTCATTGTTAAAACCTTTGGAGGTCTTAAAGAACCTTCGGAGGTGTTGTAAGGCAGTTCTGAAGGCTTTTGAACACTTTGGCATATTTGAATATCTTAAACGATTTTCGGAGGTTGCAAGGAACCATCGGAGACATACTCAAGGAATCTTTGTATATCTTTTAAAAGGAGTGATTAGGATATGTCTTAAACGACCTTCGGAGGTCTTAAGAAACCTTCGGAGGTTTTATGAAGAAATCTTTGGAGGCTTTTAGAAACCTTTGAATATTTTAATGCCTGAAACGGTTTTCGGAGGTCGGAAGGAAACTTCGGAGTTATTTTTAAGGAATCTTTGGAGGTTTCTTTAAGTGACATGTATATGTTTAAAAAGTGACCTTCGGAGGTCTTAAGCAACCTCTGGAGGTCTTCTTAAGTTAGCTATGGAGACCTTTAGAGCAAGATACCTTCCGTGATCATTATAAGGTCACCGTTTTGGATGTATAACTTGGAGGTAAGGTACCTTTGGATGTCTTCTAAAGAGAATTTTGAGGCTTAAAGAGATCTATGGAATATTTGAATGTTTTGTACGATCTATGGACGACACAAGGAACCTTTGGATTCATTCTTAAGGGATTCTAAGAGGTCTTAAGGGACCTTTTGAAGTCTTAAGGGACCTTTGAAGGTCTTCTGAAAGGACATTAAGAGCATTTTTGTCTAATTTTCATAAGATAAGATTAACATAGATAAAAAAGCGGTATCAGTCGGTCGTCATGGTAGTGTTAACTTTACTGTACTTAACTTAACTAAACTTAACTAAACTTAATTTTACCTAACTCTACTTAATTTTAATTTAACTTAAGTTAAGTTAACTTCACTTAACTTAACTAAATTTAACTTAACTAATTACTTAACTGAAATTACTGAAATTCACTAAACTTCACTTAACTTTAGTTAACTTAACTTAACTTTACTTAACTTAACCTAACTTAACTTAATTTTAATTTAACTTAAGTTAACTTAACTTAACTTAAGTTAACTTAACTAATTACTTTACTGAAATTTACTGAAATTCACTTAACTTTAGTTAACTTAACTCAACTTAATTTAACTTAACTTAACTTAACTTAATTTAACTTAACTTAACTTAACTTAACTTAACTTCATTTAACTTAAGTTAACTTAAATTAACTTAACTTAACTTAACTTAACTTAACTTAACTTAAGTTAACTTAACTTAAATTAACTTAACTTAACTTATCTCAATTTTAATGTCATTGGAGGTATGCTTAAACTCTTCTCAGTTCTCCATTCATGTCCAGCTTCCAGTTGCCTTGCCTTCTAAAATAAATCTTCCCTCATGTACCGTTAATTATACTCGTTTAAACTGAATTAATTTTTAGCATTAAAAGTGAAAATAAAATAAAATTTATAAAAAATTCCTCCCTGTTCTTCGTTAAGCTTGTGAATGTCAATAGTGTGATAAATCGTTGGCGGATATTAATTTGTTGTCTTAAGTTGAATAACCGGTAGAGCTAATAAAATCTCACACCACAGACAAAACAGCGCTAATAAAAAGTTCAAAATAATCAAAAGAATTCTTGTTCTTGTTCTGCTTAATATATGTACATATTTGAATTAAATTTTGAGAATTATCTAATATTAGTATGTGATAAATTTTATTTAATCTAGTTCTGAGTAGCTGAAAACCAAAAAAAAAAAAAAAATCCTAAGAATAAAACAAGTTTTCTTGATGAGTTCAAAAACTCGATTTCAATGTAGAAATATAAAAAAAATCTCATATGTCTATACAACAGCTTTTATAGAGATTGTATACATTTTAAATAGATTCATTGATATGCATAGGTATATTTATTTATTTATTTAGTTGTAGAACAACTGCAAACAATTTAAATTTGTTTGCTGGTTTTAGATAATTTAGTTTTTTGTACTGTTATTTTAAAATTTTTTAATGTTCTCATATATTTGTGGTATTTGTTTAACTTTGCAAATTTTTTCTTTTGAGTGTTTGATTGCCAAACAAGCACCTTCAATGTCTTCAGCCTTAACTACTATCACGTTATCTACAATTTTTAACAATGCCATAATTATCGATATTGCACATGCATTTTATTTGTAGCAAATATTTTAAAGAATTCATTTTTGAATCATGTGAGCTAGCAGTTTTTATCATTATAACCAATTAAGTTATTTAAACAAAAGCTTATTTCTTAAATAAGCTCTCTGTTGACAGATTATGTTGACAACAAGTTGTTAATAATTACAGGTCGAGCCTTCTAAAGATAAGGCAAAATAACTTTTTTGTCTTAATTCTGGTCTTTTTTTTTTTAATTACTTTTTCCACTCGACGATATTTATGGAGCACACATTCATCAAATTTGCTTCCGCCGATGTCTTGCCTCGGTGCTTAAAATCAAAATTACTGCATTAAAAATTTTGAATTGAATGTTTGTGACTGTTTTTGAAAACCTGTCATTGCTTACTTGCCTTAAAAGTGTTGCAGTTAGTTAGTTCCCCCTAAAAAGAAATGAAAATCGCAGCTGCGCGATGAGCAAGACACGTGTTTTAAGAAAATGTTGTTATTTTTAATAAAGTGCGCAAAAATAGCGGTTATATAATGATGAAGTAATACACTAGCATTAAATTCCACTTCTTAGACTATTACGGTCATTGAATAGCAGCCATAAATTCATGTCTTAGTTACCTTGTGGGTCTTTATAAGGGAATGGGTACTCGTAACCAACATTATTAAACGCCCATCATTATTTTTTCTCAAGTCATTCTTCTATATGAGAATGAGCAGTATGAGTTTGAGAAGCGGAAATTATATACATCTCTCATCAACTTCAAAATTTCAACTATCGTAGTTTCAAAACAGAACAAATATAATTGAAAATTTCTAATAGTTTGAAACTTTTTTGATCAATTTTGAATTTTAAAACATTTTGGCCAAATTAGAATAAATACCAGGTACATAAACATTAAAAATAATTATCAAAAGTGGTTTGCTTTTCTTTTTGTAAAAAGTTTGTAGATAATCTCAGACATATGTTTAATGTTTAATTTCAACTCTACAACATCTGATGCGGCGCATTCAATACTTTTTATAAAATGGTATAAAAAGAGAATTTTTGCTTTCTTAAGATATTTGGTTAATTTTTGTAAATTTCTATAAAAATTATTGAAAATTTTGAACTCCTCTAATTGAGCTGTTCGTCCTCTTGACAATTCATAATTAGTTAATTACTCCCATTCTGTAAAATTTTTAACTCAAAATGTCATTTATTCCTTATCTACTTTTTCATTCCCCATTCGTAATACACGTTTGAATATCAATTTGCAATATACGCAATTAATTCTCTCAAATATCTTAAAGATCCGGTAATATTTGTGTGTGATTTTAATTTTTTTCTTTTTATATGACCTCAAAAATTATGTCTCACAAGATGATGACCGGGAAAAAATTTCTAAGTACTTGATTTTTGAATTTTATTATAAGACCGCCTGGTCGGCACTTGAGCACTGTCTGAATATATTCGCGTTTATCTCAAAACTGCATTTTTTTAGTTTGCCGAAAACAGAATTCAGACAATTTTCAACCGATTCACTTGAAACTTGGAATATATCTTGAACAATTTATTGTAGTACGTATGATTTTTGTTTTTAAATTGAATAGTTTATTTATTATTTACAATAGTCTGATGATTTTATAGGCAAATTTTTCACTTTCCACTTTAGAAATACGCCATTTGGCCGAAAATCAATATATCAAAAATATCCTTCGTACTTCTATAGCCGTTATTATATATACTTAAAACAAATGTGATTTTAAAAAACGAAGACGTCATCCCAAAAACGATACACAGCCGCCATTTTGAAATTTAACGTTTCAAAAAAATGATTGTATACAGTCACTGATATCTATAAGAAACATGCAATTTTTGGACTCTTGATTTATTGCGTAGTATTTCTGAAAAACAAATCCAAAGTAAACATATTTTTGAGGCGTCAACATTTTACTAACGTCTTAATCTTCCTAACATACAGTGGATTTTGTCGAATGACGAATTCCACTACATTTCAGTTTATTAGCCCTATCACCGCCGCGAGTGACATATGGACCTTCAAAATGCAACAAGTTTGAAAAATATAGCGATTACATGGCACTCGTGTATTGCGGGGTTTGGGGTCGGTGGCGGTAAAATGTGATGACGGAGTTTTCTTTCCAGGAAGTCTATTAGTAAACCCTGACAATTTCACCCCGAAATTCTCAGCCGCATCGCGGCTTTAAACTTTAATACAAAAAGGATCTGTTTGATATCTGATCTGATAGGATTATTGATATCTGATATTTTTCAATTAATCATTTACAGCCATTTACAGAGTAGAGTAGAGTAGAGTCGAGTAGAGTAGAGTAGAGTAGAGTAGAGTAGAGTAGAGTAGAGTAGAGTAGAGTAGAGTAGAGTAGAGTAGAGTAGAGTAGAGTAGAGAAGAGTAGAATAGAAAAGAATAGAAAGGAGTTTAGAGTTTAAAGTTTAAAGTTTAAAGTTTAAAGTTTAAAGTTTAAAGTTTAAAGTTTAAAGTTTAAAGTTTAAAGTTTAAAGTTTAAAGTTTAAAGTTTAAAGTTTAAAGTTTAAAGTTTAAAGTTTAAAGTTTAAAGTTTAAAGTTTAAAGTTTAAAGTTTAAAGTTTAAAGTTTAAAGTTTAAAGTTTAAAGTTTAAAGTTTAAAGTTTAAAGTTTAAAGTTTAAAGTTTAAAGTTTAAAGTTTAAAGTTTAAAGTTTAAAGTTTAAAGTTTAAAGTTTAAAGTTTAAAGTTTAAAGTTTAAAGTTTAAAGTTTAAAGTTTAAAGTTTAAAGTTTAAAGTTTAAAGTTTAAAGTTTAAAGTTTAAAGTTTAAAGTTTAAAGTTTAAAGTTTAAAGTTTAAAGTTTAAAGTTTAAAGTTTAAAGTTTAAAGTTTAAAGTTTAAAGTTTAAAGTTTAAAGTTTAAAGTTTAAAGTTTAAAGTTTAAAGTTTAAAGTTTAAAGTTTAAAGTTTAAAGTATAAAGTTTAAAGTTTAAAGTTTAAAGTTTAACGTTTAGAGTTTAACGTTTAGAGTTTAGAGTTTAGAGTTTAGAGTGTAGAGTGTACGATGTTGAGTGTGAAGTGTCTAGTGTCAAGTATTGAGTGTCGAAAAGGTAGGATAGGGTAAAGCAGATTAGGGAAGGGTTGGGCTGGGTAGAGTAGTGTCGAAAAGGGTAAAGAAGGATAGGTTAGCGTAAGGTAGATTGTATAGAGAAGTATAGTTTAAAGTAGGGAAGAGTAGAGTTCATTAAACTAGATCAGAGTAGAATAGATAATAGAAGGGTAGGGTTGGATAAGTTAAGATGGTATAGTATAGGATAGCGTAGGGTACGTTAGAGTAAAACAGGGTTGGGTAGAGAAGATAAGAGTAGGAAGGTTTAAAATATGGCAAGGAGTAGTACGGTAGGGTATGAAAGGCTAGTAAGGTATGGTCGGGAACCAATATCTCATCAGATATAATAACTTAATTTTATATGTTCGGTAATAAATTTCTTCGGAAGAACATTAAAGGTATTATTTAACCAATGTCAATGGTACCGTCAATGATACCATCTCTTTATCAAAGTTACATAAATTGATTAAAAAAACTTGAAATTCGAAAACATCAGTTGTTTTATTGCTGATACCAGACAAAATTTCACATAAGATATAACATTTTGATTGAATTATAGATTATAGATTATAACTGGTCAAGCTTATGACAGAGAAATGTTTCCTTTTTATACAATATTTTTTCAGTTGGTACTTAAACCAGAGATCTTGCTGGTTCAATTGCAGTTCGTAAAGTTGGCAATTGGCACGTTCTTATTTGAAAAAAATGTTGTTTGCTTGTAAATTTATTTATTATTTTTGTGAATTTATTTGGAGCATCAGAAAATGTGAAAACACACCTTAAATTTGTCCGATGTTTTTCGCATCTTTTCCAATCTAATGCATAATGTTTGATATCAATGTTTACACGCTCTAAGATACAATTTTTCGACATCCATCATGCCACGTGTAAACATCTATCTAATCTAATTGTGTCTACAAATATACAAGACCTTGTCGGTAAAGAAAAAGATATTAAAAGATGTGATATGATATGCTGCGGAAACGTGATAATTTCAATTATTGATTACGCTATTATTTGACCTTGTCAACTTGCTTCCGTTACAACATCTAGATGCGTATTTTACATCTTTTAGTGTAAACCTTGTAAATGTTAACAACATTTGCGGATGTTAACATTAAAAGCCTCTAATTCAGAATTCAGAGTGCTATTCAGAAACATGATTTTTATTTATTGATTGAAAATCAAGTAAAACAACATTTTTCTTTATTAGCAACATTTGTGTGTGCCTCAAAAAATGCATTCGTAATCATCTACCAAACTCAATAACTCTGTCGAACCACACTAAATTTAAGTGTGAAAAACAGTCACGTTGAGATTAAAATTCCTGAAATTTAAGCTAATGCCTTGCCTTAAATTATGTTTAAGCCGTATTAATAAAGTGTGCAAAAATATTGCATGCTTGAATTTCTTTTTTAAGTAACTTGACATTTTTGCTGCATTTATGTGATGCTTTCAGCAATAAATTGTATAAATGAGCTTTACTTAAAGGACAACAAATAATAACGACCCTTTAATTTGAAGATATTATCGAAATTAATACTGCTTAGCTTGATTAAAAAAAACAGGAGTTCTTCATTTATAAGCTACGTAATGAAATAAACTTAACTCTGCTGTGTCTTGTGTGACTCTCGGGTGACTCATTAAAACCATTGAGTTATGTGCTTTGACCGGATGACGTTAAGCAACGCTGCTCATATACACTGAGTCTTTGATTACACCATATTTATGGTTGCCATAACGTTAATAAAGTAAAGAAATGTGACACGAACTTAAGAAGTTCGACATTTGCCATGCATTATGAAGTTGAGTTTTCAATATTTTCAAAACTTAACGGTACTGATAATATCTTCATAATATTTGCAACGTTACTTATGTTTGCCAAAAATACAAAAACACATCTTCATTCTTCATTTTTCTTATATGTTAAACATGAAGCAATGCTATTTTTGTGTTAAGAAATTAACTACATTAATAATAAATAATTCTGAAGTCAAAACGTCTATTATTTATTCGTAGAAATAAAACTAAATGTTATTAAACTAGACACTCCCTCTATACAAATATAAAGTGTAGGAGTTGCAAAAATGGTTTTGATGTATTATGCAAACAAAATATGTTGACCCAAGGGTAATCCTTACTTGTCTTTGCACGCAATACGTTAGAAGAGGTACAGTACGATAGAAAAGCTACTATTTTTATTTAACGCACCCTAAAGATATGCAACATTAGCTACTGTTAGCGTTTTAAAAGTTTTTTTCCTGTATATTAACCAATGTACACTAGCTAACAGTAAAAATCATACACTAGAATATTTAGATATACTTGTTTATATACAAAAATAAATTTTTTAAAATTAAAAATTCTTAATGGCGGAACAAATTTGGAGACAGAAATTTTAAAATATATTCCGATTAAAAAAAAAATGCTAATTTTTAATCGAATATCTTAATTCAAATTTACAATGCAACCTATTGACATTCAAACTAATTGGAAACATGAATAATTAACATGATCTAAAACTACACCTCAAAATATAGAGAAAACAAATGAAATGATAGGGAGCAAAAATTATAATGCTTATGTCCTTATTTAAGCATTATAATTCTTTACTAAACAATTATTCAACACCTGGTAGAACAAGGATATAGAAGAGGAATCAGAATGGAGAAAAGGACCCGAAGAAGATTATCTTAAATGTGAAGGGATAGTAAGAGTAAGCAAAATAATTTGGAAAGGGAACTATTGAATAAGAGTTTATACATTTGTGGTACAAAGTGGTCACTGCCATTATAAAATATTCTACAACATCCATTTATGGGCTCGTTAAATGCGTTAATAGGCTTGTAATGAGATTCTTTTAGCAATTTTATATACCTAGTTCGAAAACCCTAGAAGGAAAACCTAGCTTAAAACCCCATCAACCGCTAAAAATGAGTCCAAAGATCTACAGGGATATATTTGACAGGCTGTAATAGGTCCATCCATACATCTGCCCTCAATGTCACATCACTCCTCAATTAAAACCCTAAAGCGAGAAAGGGAATCCTGCATGCTTTTAGATGACAAGCTTCCGAAAAGCTGCTTTAACAAACACTTCATTCAAGTTTTCCTCCCTATATCTAACTGTAAACACGAGGAACTAACTTCATCCAACAATGACCTTAAACGTAAACGCACGCTTTAAAATGTAGGAAGACATTGGAGCTATGTAGTATGTAGCTATGGAGGACACTCTGATAAAACGAGGTTAGTATACCACAATCTTCTAAGCGGAAATTCTTGCTAAAGTCTAAATAATATTAGAGAAAAACAAGTAAAGAAAGTCTAAAGACGGTCTAGACCGACTATGAAATACCTTAAACCTGCTTTTCAAAAACAAAAAAAATTTTATTGTAAATGGTTTTCTCCGTGGGCGGATGAAGCCTATATTTTATAAGCATTTAAATGTTGATGAAAAATTTACATATACCAAGTTTTATTCCTGTAGCTCACAGTTAATGCCTTTATTGTGCTTTCGCTACGGGAGGTGGGCGTGTTCATGGACGGATTACTCCCAATTTTTGACCACACCATAGTTTTGGTATAAAATACATACATACCAAATTTAATTTTTCTTTGACAAACAAAACCTTATTTATTGAGTCTTAAACTTTTTGGGTTGTATGGGAGGTAGGCGTGTTCGTAGGCGGATGACGTCCATTTTTCGAAGACATCTTTGACTTGTCATAAAAACATACGTGCCAAGTTTAAGCTCTGTAGGTTGAACACAGGCTTATTTATAGCGTTTTCAATTTTTGGATTGTATGGTTGGTGGGCGTGGGCGTGATGATGTCCATTTTTCGAAGACATCTTTGTGTTTGTTTAAAAAACATACATATCAAATTTTATTATTGTAGGCTAATTATGAGCTGAGTTATGCAGTTTTCAATTTTCGCGTTGTATGGGAGGTAGGCGTGTCCGTAAGCGTATAATGTCCATTTTTCAAAACCATCTTTGCTTTGTTAAAAAAAACATATGTGCTAAATTTTAGCTCTGTGTGTTAAACAGAGGCTTATTTATTGCGTTTTCAAGTTTTGGGTTGTATGGGAGGTGGGCGTGTCCGTGAGCGGATAACACCCATTTTTCAAAAACATCTTTGCGTTGTTATAAAAGACATACATACCAAATTTTATTGTTGTAGGCTTATTATAAGCTGAGTTATGCAGTTTTAAATGTTTGCGTTGTATGGGAGGTAGGCGTGTCCATGGGCGCATTCCAAAAATATTCAATAGTGCAGATCCTTGGGTCCATGTAACCATGTTTATCAAGCTTCATCCAATTATCTCGACTCCTTCTTCTTATCCTCTTCTATCCTCTTCTATCTATGACGGACGGACATAGATAGCTCAACTCACGTGGTGACGCTGATCAAGAATATATATACTTTTCTATATAGGACTCGATTCGTTCAATGCGTTACAAACGTTAGCACAAAGTTAATATACCCTCTCCTTTCAGGTTTAGGGCATAACAATTTTCATCTTCTCTGATAGTCAAGCCCTTAAGTAAAACTCTAAATCTCTTCAAGCAACATGTCATTCTGTGGTATTGTTAAGAATCTCTTCAAGCAACATGCCAAAATAACCCCATTCCGCAAATTTCAGAATTCTTGAAAGAACGCTCTAGTATAGATAGGCCTTAAACTAATATTCCCAGAACTATCACCCAAGAAATCGAAGTTTCTTATCATCTAGTTCCTTAATTACTTCTGAATCTTCTTCTGATCTAATGACTAGTACAATTTTAAATCATTTGCATATAAGAGATGAGGTACATCAGGTAAAACTGCAGTTATATCTGCGATAGAGATGTTGAAGAAAAGTGGGCCAAGGTGGTTACTCTAAGCTACACCAACAATCAGACAACAATTTGAAATACCGTGTTAAGCATATTAAATCGCTCAGATATTTTTTCTGGAAAGAGAGCACTACAATTTTCTTGTGCAGTTATTAAGTTGATAGTTCAACGCATATTTTATGTGAAATGTTTGATTCTACAACACTGAAATGTTCAAATTAAATGATCATTTGTTTATTGTAAAATTAATATTTATAAACAAATTTTAATTTTTTAACGTGAATTATTTGTTCACGTATGTTATATGTTCCTCTACTATTCCTTAACATACAATAAAATTTTCATTAAAATCCAGCAATTATTACTGGAAAAATTCTAGTATGAAAAAAAGAAATACTCGAAATTTTTCATCGTTCATAAATTTTCAAAACATTAAAAATCTTTTTTGGGCATTACTTATACATAGCTACCAAAATATGTGAAAATATATATTTAAAATCTAATAGTTGATTTTGTATGGCCTGAATAAGAAATTTTGTCTTATTATGACGGCGCTTGGAACAATAAACTCGACTCTCGAAAGGATGTTTGAATTTACAAATTTCCTTTGATTAATCAAATTGTTATGTTTATGTTTTGCAAGTTTAACAATCGCGATACTTGATTGTGACGAAACTGCTTATTCTAGCATAAACTATAAAACACTTAAAGGCATAGAGCAATAAGGTCACTTACTGCCGTCTAACGATTTATATATCAAACTCAAGAAAAAGCGTAATGAATATCCTTAACACAAGAAATGCACTCCAAAAATGTTCGAGCTTTACTTTTACATAAATTTGTGAAGCGAAGCTTTTTATTTGTCGTTCTTTAATTTACTTAAGTTTAATCCCAAATATCGACATTTTTTATCGACACCTTTTTCTTAGAATTGATGTTGCTTCTTGCTTGTTTTTTGTTCTAATAAGAAAAATGTAATCTCAAAAATATTTCTTTGCGCGAAAGTACCCATCGATTGATACTTTTTTACTACTCACCAATCCAAACACTTTTCTTACGCATTGATAATGTCGTAATAATAAAATGTAGTGAAATGAATTGAATGAAAAAAAAGAACTACATTTTTTATAACTTTATAAATATAAAAAAAAATTTTTTTAAATTTCTATTTTTCACGAAAATTGAAGAAAATTATCAAAAAAACCATATTTTGTCATTCGAGTGACGAATTATAAAAATTAATCAAATCAATTTTTGATCTAAGCAGAATGAAATGTTACACGAATTCATGGGCACGGTTAGCTTTAGTTTTGTAAACTAGTGTAGTAATGATCCCAAAAATATGCAATATTTTTTATTGTTCCCATTTAGACATTATATGAAGTAAGAAAGAATTATTATACTTAAGTAACTTTTGAATTTTTTTTCACAATTTCTGGCTTTGACATTTCAAATCTTTTAAAATTGATAACCTCAATTTTTAAAAAAAAATTAAATTATATCCAATCGCATTATGTTTTTTTCTCAACTGGTCTAGTTTCACTAAAAATAGCCATTTCAGTCACACCAAAAATTTCTATAATTTTACAATTTATTTACAAACTTCTTAGCTCTAATAAAGAGTTTATTACTTTTTTTCAATAATATTTGCAAATTTAGAACTGAAATAGGAAATATTTTTAATCTCTTTAAAACTTAAGTAAATATTTACTTCTTCTACGTGTTGCATTTATTTTGCCCTTTAATTTCTTGTCATGGTCATGTTTATCACCAGCAACGATTGTCGCTTACAATCTTGTTATGATGAATGCATTAGCAAGGTATTAACTTGGTTTATAGCTTTACAACTGATATTGTTAGCCATTTCGTTTTTGTGGTAAACACTTGAAAATGCAAGCGCAGAAAACAAAAGAACCACATCAATAATTTAGCTTCAAAAGAAAAGCACCAAATTATCATTTAGCACTTGTTATTGTGTTACCAACAATAAGGCTTGTTATTTGCGAAAAAACTTTCAAACAATCAACACACGATTTTTGACGTTCTTCCTTTTTCTGTTTTGTCTTTTTTATAACTGCAGGAACAAGCCAACCTACTCAGGAATAGCAGCAGCAACATGGTGCACGCGCATGAAACAACCTCCAAAACATTACCACAATATGTGGCAGCACTGGCAGCTGCCGGCGGCGCTTTTGCCGCTGGTACCATGCTGGGTTGGACATCGCCAGCACAGAGTGGTTTGACGGGCGGTGAATATAAATTTCCAGTGAGCGATGATCAATTCTCCTGGGTTGGTTCGGCCATGAATTTGGGTGCAGCTGCAGTTTGCATACCAATTGGCTTCTTGATCAACATGATTGGACGCAAGTTAACTATGTTGTTGTTGGTTGCACCATTCACACTCGGCTGGTGTCTATTGATCTGGGCACAGAATATTGAAATGATGTATGCTGCACGCTTTATTTTGGGCGTCTCTGGAGGAGCTTTCTGTGTTACAGCGCCCATGTATACGGGTGAGATTGCGCAAAAGGATATTCGTGGCACGCTAGGCAGCTTTTTCCAGCTGATGATAACAGCTGGTATATTGTTTGTCTATGCAATTGGCGCTGGTCTCAATGTGTTCTGGATAAGCGTCGTTTGCGGTCTGTTGCCATTAATATTTGGCATCATATTTGTTTTTATGCCGGAAACTCCTACTTATCTGGTTAGTATTTGAGTGCACTTTAAAAAATTATGTTATAATTTTCATAATTTTTTTTTTAAATTTCTAGGTTTCCAAAAATAAAAATGATAGCGCCATCAAATCAATTCAATGGCTGCGCGGCAAGGACTATGACTATAATGCTGAAATTGAGGAATTGAAGGAAACTGAGGCTAAAATCAAGGAGAATCCTGTTTCCGTTGGCACTGCTTTGGTACGTCGTGTTACATTGAAAGCTCTGAGCATCAGTTTGGGCCTCATGTTCTTCCAGCAGTTGAGCGGTATTAACGCTGTTATTTTCTACTCCACCGATATTTTCAGGGTAAGTCAAGCAAAAAAGCTAACCAGCTTTTATATAAGTTTTTTAAAAGTAAGTTGGGTTATGCCAAAATATTTTTACTGGAAATAAAATTTTTGATTTAAAACAAAGAAAAAGAAATGACTATTTGAGCCCTGGGTAGCACTTTGACCAAGCTTCTTATGATCAATTCTGCTGTGTGTGCTATTAATTAAAGGTTTGCACACAATTGAACGAGAACTGGACTTGGATTTTTTATGCCGACTCCGAACGGCTCCAGTTCATGTTCTCAAGCAGCTTTACATGATATTATTTACTCTCTGAGTTTTAACATTGTCTGCGGAGAGGTGACAGCCGAACAGAAAAATTGATTTCTATTCGAAGCAACTTTTGCCTGGTATCAGAATTGAACTCGGCATGCGTTGGCTCACATGCCACACACTTAGGAACGACATCGGTCGTTGGTTTCATACCCTGTGTCAAAATTTTGTCGTGAATCAACACTCAATTAGTGACAAAAAAATTGATATGATAGTTATGGCTTTAGATTTCTCCAATGATTACACACAATTAGTGTCATATAACTAGTAATTTGTTTATTAATTCCCAAAAGGAAAAATGTTTCAGGGCATATTCTAAAGGGTCCGCCATCTAACGTTTTTTTTTTTTTAAACTAGTGCTTATTTCGTGAATTGTAACACTTAGCACATGTCTGATTTGACAGATAATTAGTTTTATCCTTCCGCTGAACGTATATGGATACACAACCATGCTTGAACAACGCTGGGAAATATTGCGATATTACTTTGAAAATCATGGTAATGTTGCAGAATGTGTGCAAAAATTGCGTACGGATTTTGGAAGAACAGAAGCACCGTCAGTTCCGTATGTTCGTTATCTTGTGAAAAAAGTGAAAGAAACTGGCATCCTCATCGATAAACCAAAGCGTGAAAAGCCAAAAACAGTGCGTACATCCGAGAATATTGTTGCTGTGGCAAAAAGTGTGCATAATTGGCATCAACATCAATTCACCGTCGTTCTCAACAATTGAACATTTCGGAGACATAAAGTCCTTGGTATGACGCCATCCAATTGGTTCAGGAGTTGAAGCCAACTGACCATCCAATGCGTTTTCGCTGCGCTGAGTGGGCCTGCGCTTGACTTACAGAAGATGCCGATTTTACCAAAAAAATGATCTTTTCAAATGAAGCTCATTTTGGTTTTGGCGGGTATGTAAACAAGCAAAACTGACGCATTTTGGGCACAGAAAACCCGCACGCATACATTGAAAAGCCGATGCACCCAAAACGAGTCACTGTTTGGTGCGGATTTTGGTCCAGAGGCATAATTGGGCCATTTTTCTTCGAAAATGAGTAAGGAGTGGCCGTTACAGTCAATGGCCATCGTTATCGGGCCATGTTGAACGAATTTTTGTGCACAAAAATTGAAGAGGAGGATATTGGCAACATTTGGTTTCAACAGGACGGCGCTACGTGCTACACAGCCGAAGCTACACTCAATGTTTTGCGCCCTCTATTTGAAAATCGCATTATCAGCCGCAGAGCTGATGTCGTTTGACCACCTCGGTGCCCTCAAAGATAAGTGTTACGCCGACAAGCCAGAGACAATTGATGGTTTAAAGAACAATATTCGTGAAGCCATTGGTGAAATACAGCTGCACACAATCGATAATGTGCTTAAAAATTGGACCGATCGTCCAATCTTCGAACATCTGCCTTGGTTCGAAAACGAGAAGATAGATAAGTAGAAACAAAAAGGAAATCAAGTGAAACAAGTGTAGAATGTTCTGACATTCATCGGAAAGCTACACCAACATGCAAATATGAATCTGAGACAAGTGTTATGCCTCTCTACGACGATTTCCGAGTATCTCTACGAGTATCAAGTACATTTGACTTACTATAAACTCGAAGTAAAAATTCGAAATCATAAAATTTCCAGCAAATACGACCTTAAGAAAATTAGCGTAGCGTAACTTGTAAGAAGATGATCGACTCGATGCCAAAAAGGATTAACTCATTTTTAGATCATATACGCGCAAGACTAAAATTAGCCCGCAAGCCACATGCATTGGATAACGGATTGAAACAATATTCCATTATCTGATGAAATGGAAATGCAATTTGGATGAAAAAATCGTGCTACAGAAAAATTACCCAAAATTG
Organism: Tetanocera ferruginea; assembly: GCA_958299015.1. NCBI lineage: Eukaryota > Metazoa > Arthropoda > Insecta > Diptera > Sciomyzidae > Tetanocera > Tetanocera ferruginea. The sequence goes on along the minus strand of OY282640.1, from coordinate 164,305,079 downwards.
AATGCAAAAAGGCCCAAAATGAAAAAAATCGCCTGACAAAAAGAAAAAAACCCGACAGTGCAGCCAAAGATGCCTTATTTTCGAAGACGATTTCCACGTCGTGGGCCGGGCAGTGATCATACACTTCCTCTAGGCTCTCGAAAAAGGCGTCTTTTATAGCATTTTCCTCCGTCGGGCATGCGCGCAAATTAGGCTTGTATTGAAGAATTTCGCCTTGATGTCGATTGTGTCCAGCCTTTTGTTCACAGGCGTGAACTGGGAAACAAGGTGGCGTAGTTTCCGGCTTGCGAACAATCCAAATTAGCGCTTCTCCGCATGGCAGCTGTAGTACATATCGCTCTTTGGGTAGCCTTGCCGTTTCCATCGCATCTCCTGGATGGCGGTGATGTTAGCCTTTACTTTTACGAGGGCTTCCTCCATTTATACAGAGGCAGATTCCAGGTGCATTTCCGTAAATATTAGAGAAGCCATGCCCTCTCCATCGCATCTCCTGGATGGTGGTGATGTCAGCCTTTACTTTTACGAAGGCTTCCTCTAATTATACAGAGGTAGACTCTAGATGCATTTCCGTAAATATAAGGGTAGGCTTGCCCTTTCCATCGTAACTCCTGGATGGCAGTGATGTTAGCCTTTACTTTTACGAGAGCTTCTTCCAATTATACAGAGGCAGATGCCAGGTGCATTTCCGTAAATATTAGGGTAGCCATGCCCTCTCCATCGCACCTCCTGGATGGCGGTGATGTTAGCCTTTACTTTTACGAGGGCTTCCTCCAATCATACACAGGCAGATTCCAGGTGCATTTCCGTAAATATTAGGGTAGGCTTGCCTTTCCATCGCATCTCCTGGATGGTGGTGATGTCAGCCTTTACTTTAACGAAGGCTTCCTCTAATTATACAGAGGTAGACTCTAGATGCATTTCCGTAAATATAAGAGTAAGCTTGCCCTTTCCATCGTAACTCCTGGATGGCGGTGATGTTAGCCTTTACTTTTACGAGAGCTTCTTCCAATTATACAGAGGCAGATGCCAGGTGCATTTCCGTAAATATTAGGGTAGCCATGCCCTCTCCATCGCACCTCCTGGATGGCGGTGATGTTAGCCTTTACTTTTACGAGGGCTCCCTCCAATCATACACAGGCAGATTCCAGGTGCATTTCCGTAAATGTTAGGGTAGGCTTGCCTTTCCATCGCATCTCCTGGATGGTGGTGATGTCAGCCTTTACTTTTACGAGGGCTTCCTCCAATTGTAAAGAGGCAGATTCCAGGCGCATTTCCATAAATTATTATCCGTTTTTCGTTTGCGGTGATCGCCAATGTAGTAGGGGTACATATCCGAGGCTGGCTTAGTTTTCATTGGGTAGGTGTAATGTGGTGGGAACTCAAACTTTATGCACATTCCATTTTTAAGGTCTTGTAGAGACCCCTTTAGTTTAGAGTCTAGAGGAGACAGGGAGTTTTGGACATGTAGTTTTTTAGGCTACTCTGACTCGCCTTAACAGTGCCAGTTGCGGTCAAGACGCAGTGCCTTTCCGTAACTACGCCCTTTCACACCGTAGCTGCTCACCCGCTATTTGTCTGGGACTGCTTAGAAGCGGCTAACCTCTATATCTAGAGGCCGTCCTCTATCCGTTACCTGTGACCCGTTCGGCAGCTTGTATTTCAAATATAATCTTCGGAACCGGAAAGTAAGTATGTAAGAAATTTCGTTCAAATTTCGTGGTTATTTTTCATAAGAAAAAACGCCCAAAAGCAAAAAACGAAATTTCTTTGGACAAATTTGGATGTTTTTACCTTTTATTTTTGAGCGACTTTCTTTTGGGTGATTTTCATGGAGTCGGTTCTGTCTTCGTGAGTTGTTACTGGCACGGACGACGTCACAAAGATGTTCATATGTCAAAAAGGTACTAAAAAGGTAGAAGATCTGCGTCGCGTTCGCTGCCGAAAGCAAAGCTAAAATATGTTTTAATCCAACAAAAATGAACTCAGTCAGAGGACTACCAGATCAAAATTGTGGTAGAAAGGACAATGGATGACAAAAACGAGGACATTTGCTTTAGAAAAGGTGTAGAAGGAGGACATATAAATAAACACTATATATGTTATTTATAAAAGTGTATTCAAAAGGAAAACAAAAATTTGCTCTGTTGCCAAATTTTTTACTACAGGGATGTAAATTTGAAGCCCAAAATCGTAACTAATAAAGAAAATAGCACAAAAAAATAAGGAATATGAGAAAAAGAAGTGTTAACCATAGAGAGGAGAACAACTATTTAAAAAATTACAAACAATTTTTCATATAAATTTCAAATTTGTCATATAAATTTCAAATTTTTCATAAAAAGGAGAACATTTGCGACTAAAAGGAAGACATTAAAATTTTAATATAAAAGCAGAACATGTTCTCTCATACAGTGGCGTAGATAGCTTTTAGTGCTGGGAGAGTCCAAAAAAAGTAATGACCTGTAATACGCTAAGTTAAGTACAGACATACTTGTAAGAGTACCCATGAAGTGTATGAAGTTTTCAAAAGTGACAATTATTTTTCGCTCCCCACGAGCTTTCCTAGACTTTCCTGCAGGGGCGCAACCAGGAATTGTTTTTGGGGGGAGTTTTATCAAATGTAGAACTTATATATAAAAACAATTTTACGTTATTACAGCGGCTGAATTGTAGCAATGGTTCCTTGTTCATACTTCAGGCATGACCAGCACCATATTTTTTTTTTTTTTAAATTAAAACGGTCACTGTCAGGACATTCTTCTGTTGTTTAGGCACCAAAAGAAAGAAGAGCTCAGTACTTTTCCAATAATCTTAAATGCATTTGAATATCAAGAAAAATAAATTTTTTATAGGTTTTTAAAAAAAATATTTTCTAGTTTTTAAGAGTACTTTTACTTTTGAGTCGGTGTCCGGCTCACTTTTTTTTCTCCATACAAAATCGATCCGGCTTAATGTGCAGTCTGAAGGAATAAAATATGACTAATTTAGCAGATAATGCATCAACCAGAATCGATTTGAAATATACATTTGGGGTTTTCACTCATTTCAAAAAACGTGGGATTGCTTTTCATGTGACTCACTTTGATTGAATACTATTTTGCTTGGTACTACAATAATTTGGGGGGGAGGGGGGGGTTTAAACCCCGAAACCCCCCTTTGGTTTTGCTTATGCTTTCCTAGATGCTAAAAATGAGATCTGCAAAAATAAACTTGATCTGGTCGCTTTTGAGTTTTACCCTAAAAATTACTTAAAATTACAATGAAACACATGAAACGACCACAAATGTTTTCATCAAAAATTTATCGGTAAAGATTTTTTTTTCTCACTTTCCCTCTGTATCATGTCGGATATGATTTGTTTAAAGGTCAAACTAAAATTTTTAAAAAAAAAATTTTAAAATTGTTTTAATAACAAAAACTTTTGTTTTAAATTTAACTTCAAAAACAGTTGTGCTTGCATTAAATTTCTATTTTAAAATTTTTTGTTAAATTTTAAAATTTTTTTTTCTTCTCAGTGTACTTTTAATTTCATTTCAGCTCAGTTCATGAAAAATTTTTGTAGGTGAAATGTTTTCACGCATATTCAAAGCACTAGTTTTATGTTCAGTTTCACCAAAATCGATTAAGATAAACTTTAAGATATATATAAGAGACTTTGAAAACTCTTGTTTGTTTCGATGATTCCATCAAACAATTTTATAAAAAAAATTTGTAATTTTGTTTTGACAAAGTTATCATAAAACATATTTTAAATATTTTTGAATCATAAAATTCTTTCGGTATTCGCAAAACAGCTTTTAACTTATTAGAATCAATTGACAACAACTTTTATATTTGGCTCGTGGCTCTAGGGGGGAGGGGTCTGGACCCGTGGATTACACTCATACTTACGCCACTGCTCTCATAGAATACTATCCGTTAACCCTATTCAAACATGAAAAATGAAAAGTAAGAAAATGTACTGGAAATTCATGGAAAAAATGAATGATCACTTGATGTTTAAGCAAGATACTTCACCAATCCAAATATCTAAGGCAGCTCAATATACCTCTCTTTAACTGATTAGCTTGCAGTCCGAACCTAAATCCTAAAGAGAACATATGAGGTATCATGATTCGCAGGACTTATGACCAAAAGTCACATCAAAAATTTCCTTGCAGATGCGTTTTCGGTGCTTGCACAATTCATTTTAAATTCACTTAACCATCAGTAAGCTTTTGTTCTCGAAAAAAGCAAATGTGGCATATGATTGTCGTAATCATTATAATAATTGTTCAGAAGTTTTTACCGTCAAAAAAACTATGCTCGAACACGATTCCTGCTTTTTTCATTGCATTTTTAAAATGCAAATGTAGTTTCACTCAAAAGATTAGCTTGTATGATTAAACAATATCATGTTACTTTATAGATGAACCTCTCGTAATGATACGTGCTCATTTTGTAGTGTTGCCACCTATAGCAAAATATCGGGACTTCTTATCCCATTAAGTAAAACAAAATATATCAAGCATGATATTTGCTTTTGATGTTTGGATAACCGAGCTTTTTGAAGGTTGAGCTCTTGGAAGTTTGAGGGAAAGAGGCAAAATATGAATGACACACTAACTTTTTGAGTAAAAAATTTCCGTGAGGTGTTTTACTAATAGAGTCGAGTTTAATGCAACCAAGACCCAGTGTTATCTGTTCACCCACAAGCAAGTGAATTGTTCCTGGATATTGTGGATTCAGCAGCTGTTGACGTTCTGGGCATATCAATCCAATTCGTGGACGTGAATCTAGGTTCAAAGGGGTTCAAATTTACCTTCTGACAGAACTCAGACAATGACAAGCGCCAGCGTGCAAGCAATGCATTATCAAGCTTCTTTGGAACATGAACATTAGCCGTTCAGAGTCGGCATAAAACATGTAGTTACAGTTAGGCCGCGTTTATAGTAAACGCTGATTCATAAAGACAGGCAGACAAACAGGCTAAAATTTATGTGAAAAAGCGAGATAGATAGCTATTTGTATCTCTTGTTTGCATTGTTTGCCTACCTGCCTGTCTGAATCGGCGTTTACTTTGAACGCAGCCTTATCTTGGTAAGCTTTCTTAGAGTTCTTTCAAGAGTTGAAATGGTCAATTCGTTTTTGTTTTATATACTTTTAGAAATATGCTTGAAATATTAAAATTTTTATGCATTAAAATTTTTTATTTAAAATTTTTAATAAAATATTTTTCTCTTCCTTGTCTTCTTTAGGATGCCAACACCGGTATTGATGCCAATCTCTCCACCATTGTTGTCGGCGTTATGCAAGTCATCGCCACATTCGTCTCTGTGCTCGTTGTCGACAAATTGGGTCGTCGTGTGCTGCTGCTTGCCTCCGCCTCTGTCATGTCCATTGCCACCATCTGTCTGGGCGTCTATTTCTATATGCAACAACGCGATCCCGAATCTGTGACTACACTCGGCTGGTTGCCCGTCAGCAGTCTCTGCATTTTCATCATTATGTTCTCTATTGGTTTTGGACCTGTGCCATGGCTGATGATGGGTGAACTTTTTGCCTCCGACATCAAGGGTGTAGCTGGCTCTATTGCAGGCACTACCAACTGGGTGCTGGCCTTTATTGTTACCAAGACCTTCGTCAACCTGAAGAACGCCATAGGCAGTGGAGAAACCTTTTGGCTATTTGCTGGCATCACCATTGTTGGAGCGATATTCGTTTTCTTCTTTGTGCCCGAGACAAAGGGTAAATCTTTGAATGAAATTCAAGAACTATTGGAGGGCAAGAAACGTAACAGCACTACAGTGCAAGCCAATGGCAACACCGCCTAAAGTGCAAGTGAAAATAAAAGTCATTAATTTGATAATTGCATAAGAAAAAAAAAAAAAAAGGTTCAGAAACGAGAAGCAGAAAACTGAATGCATTTTTGAAAAATGTCAAAAACACACAAACACACACATACACACATACATATTTATACTATACCATATAATTAATTTTAATTAAATTTGCATTATTTTTGTTTTTAAGTTAAATAATATTATCAATTAATTATTTTTATTATGTTAATTATTATTTGTAAATTAATTATTTTTAAAACGAATTTATTTGTAAATGTCATCAGTCGAAACTGTATGTTGAATTTTGTCATACAAGTTTGTTGTAGTTGGTTGGGTTGAGTGCGTGAAAGAAAAGATAGTAAAAAAAAGTTAGTAAAATTTTAAAGAAAATATTTGGTATTAGCAAGAAATTTTATTTAGTTAAATTTTAGTATAGATGCATAAATAAATGTACGCACTTGCATATAACAACAACAACAACAAAAACAACAACAGCAGCAACAACAACAACAATAATAACAACAACATAACATAAAAGACTGAAGGTCAATATATATTTATATAAAATAGTAACTGAACAAAGTTGTTAAACAAAAAAAACAAAAAAAAAAAAATAGAGAAAAACTAAAATGCATTAAAAACAAAAAGTTCTGAGCAAAGCTGTAGCATTTATGGCATTTAATATTATATGGAAAACCAGAAAAGTGTTAAAAATATTTTTGTTGTAAGAATTAGTAATATTCGGTTAGCTAAAGCAGCTAACAGCGCCTTGAACTGGCACTTACATGGTTTTCTCCTCTACTTGCCTCAATTAGTTGAAATTTTTTGAAAATATTTTATGTACAAATACATGCATACCTATATTTATTGCATTTACATACACACACACACACACACACATACATGTATACACACGGAAACACAAACAGAAACACAAAACACGCAGTTTATTCGCTTGCATATGTTGATAGTTGTTTAAGTATAGCAAAAAAGTGTCAACAAACTTGTGTATTGTACTGTTTTGTATTTATTTATTTTTTCCTATATTGTTTTTTTTTTTTTAATTTTTATTTATGTTACCGTTAATGAGCAAGCATGTCAGGCGCATAATATAGAGAGCATATTTTTTTTATTAATGTTTTATGATGTTAAAGCAATAAAATCTACATGTATAAACTATATTTTAAACTGTATATCTATCTATACTATATATTTTAATGTTTTAATTTTTTATACAGTTAAAATTTATACCATTATGGCAAGCAAAATAGTACTGTTATTTTATAGTTTTTCTTTTTCTCTAACACTCTCTCGCTCTATCTCTCTTAAAACAGTCCATACATCAACAGTTTTAATATCTACATGTTTTTATTCTTTTATACACGTTTACCTATATTTGATGTCATTTTTTTAAAAAAAAACAAACAACAAAATTATGTACTCAACACATTAAGTTTTACTTAAATGTCCGAATTGTTAAAAAGTTTATTAAAACTGTATAAAATACTACAACATATTTATATAAATATATACATTAAAAAAATAATTACAATAAAAATTTATGTAAATTAAGTCTAAATGTAAAAAAGAGTCGTTTTATTTCTGCCTAGTTTCGAAATTATTTCGTTTTCGAACAAAAATTCGAAGAAGAATTTGGAAAATTTTGAAAAGTTTCAGAGGCAATTTGGAAAAAAAGTATAAAGAGGTGTAAGAAGGTGACAGTGGTGACCGTGGCATACAGGTTAAGTGTGTGGCTTAGCATGATCAGAGCCCGAGTTCGATGCCCAGTCGCGGCGAAAAGTTTTTTCAATAAAAATTTTTCTGAAAAGGAGTCCTTTCAAGGGCTGAAATGGCCAATTTGTTTTTTGTGTTTTTTTTTGTTTTAAGAAGGCCACTATTGGTGTGAGGCACGCAAAAAATTGTTCATGAAATAATTTAAAATGTTCATTATTACAATATGTCACCGCTTGGCAGATATCTGGCATAAAAAATGGAGTGATAAACCTAAACCGGTAATGATACAAATACATATTGAAAATAGACATGAAGACCTATAGTATAAAGATGTAATATTGTTCCTGCTAAAGTCCTGATGTGATTTCAATTGATAATGTGTGGTCTTAACTGCAGAATTATTGTAGAAATCGTGCTTTAAAATCATCTCGATCTATTATTTTTAATACTGATGTTATTATCTTGGATGGTTTTTATGCTTAGGATCTCTTTTTTTGGATATATAAAGTGTATTCTATTGTATGAACAAGTCCTTAAACCGATTTTGAAGATTTGGTAGCGTGACGTTCTAAAAGAGAATTAATGTTTCTATAAAAAAATGTTTAAGATATGTTTTTGAAAAAAGTTTTCAAGCCACATTCCAGCAACATAGAAAGCATTAAAAAAAGTAAGCCTTTAAAAGTCAAAGTAAATGATGCAGTTCGGCGTTGCAGATCAAAAATTATATTAAAACTGAATTATGAAAAAATTCAGGATCACTCCAGAATGATTTTGGGGTTCCCCTGTCTCCAAAAAGCGAGTTAAGCCAAAACAGTCTAAAAACATACTGATAAATTATCTTCCCGTCAACGCCTCTTGACCAAAAATTATGTTAAAAATTCATTTAAAATAAATTCTGGGCCACCCTAATATGATTTTCGCGTACACCTTATTATACACTTTATGGATAACATAGAAAATATTCAAAATAAGGCGTTTTATCCAACCACGCTTTGAATGTTTTGAATGTTAAATTTCAGTGTCATAGCTTCTATTCATTGCCAGCCTCCCAAAGTCATAGAAAATGTCCAAAAATTGCAGTAAAAATTAATTATTAACCAATTCAGGGACACTCTAGTATTCTTAAGGAGAACACCCCGTTGTTAAAAAATGAGTCAAGCCAATGCATATTCACGTAAATACAATTTAGAGCATATCTATAAAATATTGAAAAGTAGGCGCTTTTGAACAACCACGCCTTTTGTATTTTCAGGCAGTTATTTTCATATCAAAGCTGCACATCAGATTTAAGCTTCATCATTTTTATAGTAAAAAAGTTATTGCAAACCTTATAAGTGAGCATAAATGATCTAAAGTTTTATTAAAATTTAATTTTGAAAAAAATCAGGATCACCCTACTATGGCTTTGAGGAACATCGTGTGGCTAAAAAGCGAGTTAAGCTTTAAAAGGCTTTTTTACATATATAATGTATGATCGTATAAGAGTATAAACGATCGTATAAGAGTATATATAATATCGAAAAAATTTTTAAGTAGGCGATTTTGCCCGAACACGCCCTTTACTTTTCCTGACAGCCATTTTCAACACCAAGCTGCATATCTAATTTCAGCTTCATAGCTACTATAACAAAAGAGTTATTGCAAGCCTTCCAAAGCCACAGCAAATTAATTAAAATTCCTTTAATTATTTAAAATTAACAAACTCAGGGTCCCCCTGATATTGTATTGGGGTACACCCTGTGGCAAAAAAAATGTTTAACCCATAACAGTCTCATATTTACACAATTTTAAGCAAATATAGAAAAATTTGCCAAGTAGGCGTTTTTGTCCGACCACGCCCGTTTATTTTTTCGACAGCCATTTTCATCCCGAAGCTACATACCAAATTTCAGCTTCATAGCTTGAATAACAACAAAGTTATTGCAATTCATTTGAAATCATAGGAAATAACCTTGCCCGACCTTGAACATCAAAAATTAAGCTGAACAACGACTAAAAATCTACCTTAATACCAGGCGAGCATAATACAGACGCAGCATTGGCATAACTCTGTTAAAATCTCTAACAGCACCTTTCTATGTAGACACGCTGTTAAGCAGCAAAATCTATGTTAAAATTGCACATGCTAAGAAACACAGCTAAGCAGAGACTCTCATATTGGTTGGTGTCGTTGGTGGCTACTGAATGCAAACCTAAAAGTATGCATTGGTTGTTGTTTATTTTATTGCCTGCAGTCGCTTATAGCGCTTCGCTGTTAAGGTGAACAAATTTTTCTAAACTCTATAACTTTTGAACGATTGCACATTTTTCGGTGCGGTTTTTTTTGTTCGGCAGAAAATTGATTAAACTTTATAAATAAAACATTAAAATATGCAAAAATTTGCTCTATTAAGTCCTAGCGTGATACCAAAGATAAGTATTGGCTTACAGCACTACGCTATTAAGGCGAATACATTTTTATAAACTCTATAACTTTAGAATGGTTGCATATTTTTCTTAACGGTTTTTTTCTTTAGGCGGAAAATTGATTACGCTGTATATTTATGAAATCAAGTAGATGAAATAATTTTAAATTACGTCACAGGGTTATTCTAACACATACGACGTGCAATATTTTTCATACGAAGAATTTATTTATGAGTCTTCATTTATGGTTTGTATTAAATTTGTTGCATTTATTTTAGAATCCAGTCACAGGGTCTAAAATTTTATTAAAGAAAAGCAGCAAGTTTTCTAGCTGAGATCTTTTGATTCCTTTGAAAATTGATATTAATTGAAATATTAGACGATTTTTTATAAATATTTCTTAAGCTGTAGACTTTAGACAGGATCGATATTTAGATTTCGCTGGTCGGGGTCTCAAACGTTAGAGGAGTTCATTAAAATGATTTCTGCATAATGTTTTTCAAATCGAAGAAAAACCGCCGAAGCAATTTTGATTCTCCTGAAGGTCCTTTTTGGTAAAAAACATGTTTTTTGCTTGTAACTTTTTATTTTTCACAGAATAAATACCCACATCTGCTAAACTCAGAACTAATACTATTTTCTTTCTTCTGTGATACCCAGAAAGAAAGAAGAACTAAATACCTTTCCAACAATAACAAATCCACGCAAATCTAATATAAAATGTGTCATTTACAGCGGTTATAAAAAATGTCTTTTTGAAAATAGCAAAAAATGCACTTTTTGGTGGTCAATATGAGTTATAATGAAACAAAATTTTAACAACTTTTGTATGTCAAAATGTTAGTATGAGTAAGAAATTTAACATTTAAGCAAATGTGGGTATGCGTTCTCTGAAAAATAGAAAGTCACAAGCAAAAAATATGCTTTTTTGTAACAAAAAGAACCTTCAGGAGAATCAAAATTGTTTCGGCGGATTGTCTCCGATTTGAAAAAAGGTATGCAGAAATCATTTTAATGAGTTTTTCTAAATTTTCGAGTTTCCGACCGGTTGACATTTTTTTTATCCATACAAGAATGATCCTAGCTAGTAGACATCTTACAAATTTTTGATGATTTTACATAAATTTTTGCAGCAGCTCACAGAGATTCTAAGCAGGCATGGTCACCTTTCATTGGTCTTCTGTTGATTTTCTTAGGTCTTCGTTAGAAATGTTCAGCTTTATCCACTTTGAGCTCATTCAACGTTCCAAGTGGTTTAAAATAGTGGTTATCACTTTGGACACTGTGCTACTAGTCACAGTTAAGTTTGCATCCTCTCTCACCGATTGTTGACCACGCGCATGCCTATATTAAAGCGATATTTTGCAATAAATCTATAAATGATTCTTTATTCAAGCGCTATTTTGTAATTTACTTACTTACTTACTTAGATGGCGCTTACAACCGTTGGTCGGTTTTGGCCTGGTCTAATTATTTGCGCCAGCCTCTTTTGTCGTGCGCTTGCTGGCGCCAGTTGGTAATTTACTAAATAAAAATTACGCTATATCAGACATTTCTAAGGGTCTCACAGAGTCCGCTGCTTAATTTTCTCCTCTTGGTTTTCTACTTCTACAAAGTTAAAGCTAATAAAATCGAATAATTATAACTTGAATTAAAGTACTACATGGATTTAAAAAATGTTTGAAGATTCGTTTTGTTTCGAACATAGCAAATCCGATCGGAGTGTAGAAAACCTTCTCAAATACGATTTGGAATTTACTTCCGATTTCATCGCAATAATGAAGAAAACATGTTCTTCTACAATAAGTTCTTGTGCCTTTGAGCCAGGAAGAAGACTTCTTCCGAATGGATCTCTATTGTTTAAACTCGTATTTTCTGTAGTTATACGAAAAAAAATATTGAAAGAATACCTAAATTAAAGAAGTGATAAATACAAATAAAACTAAAATTAAAATAAAATAAAAATTAAACAATGATAAGTAGTACCATGAATCATCTTTAAATATAATGCTCGAAGAACTCTTTACCAAAGGAGTAGAAATGTGAGAGAATGATACAAAAGCTGCATAGCTTAAGGATACTTCAGTGCTTTAATTACTGTTTGAAAACAATTTCACTTTCACAGTACAGTAGAGGCTAACAAGTAGATATTAGAAGTCCATTTTTAATATTCCTTCTTTTTAAAAAATTCATCTACTTGAAAAAATATTGTTTACTTGGTATTCTTAAATTTTTTAAATAATACACTTTAGAGCTCATTTTATGAGTTCTCGTAATACTCAAGCACACATTGATACACTTCATCTCTATCTTGTAAGTGTAGCAACTTGGTTAACAGCTCTTGAATATAAAGTGTACAAGTAAATATTTATTTGGCGTTGATTGAAAATTTTTGCACTCATTTTACAATAACAACGAAGTTCTTGAAAACAATCTTGTTTTTTGGTGTTAATATAGAACGTATAAAAGTTAAGTATGGTAAGATGTACTCAATTGAGTTGAAGAATTAAGAAAAGTTGTATAAGTCATTCATTAAGCATCCTACATCATGCATTGTCCATAGTTCAGTATGCATCATGCATCATTATTATGCAACACGCATTATTCTATGTCATGTTTCATGCATCTTATGCATCATGTATCATGTATCATGTATCATGTATCATGTATCATGTATCATGTATCATGTATCATGTATCATGTATCATGTATCATGTATCATGTATCATGTATCATGTATCATGTATCATGTATCATGTATCATGTATCATGTATCATGTATCATGTATCATGTATCATGTATCATGTATCATGTATCATGTATCATGTATCATGTATCATGTATCATGTATCATGTATCATGTATCATGTATCATGTATCATGTATCATGTAACATGTATCATGTATCATGTATCATGTATCATGTATCATGTATCATGTATCATGTATCATGTATCATGTATCATGTATCATGTATCATGTATCATGTATCATGTATCATGTATCATCATTCATCATTCATCATTCATCATTCATCATTCATCATTCATCATTCATCATTCATCATTCATCATTCATCATTCATCATTCATCATTCATCATTCATCATTCATCATTCATCATTCATCATTCATCATTCATCATTCATCATTCATCATTCATCATTCATCATTCATCATTCATCATTCATCATTCATCATTCATCATTCATCATTCATCATTCATCATTCATCATTCATCATTCATCATTCATCATTCATCATTCATCATTCATCATTCATCATTCATCATTCATCATTCATCATTCATCATTCATCATTCATCATTCATCATTCATCATTCATCATTCATCATTCATCATTCATCATTCATCATTCATCATTCATCATTCATCATTCATCATTCATCATTCATCATTCATCATTCATCATTCATCATTCATCATTCATCATTCATCATTCATCATTCATCATTCATCATTCATCATTCATCATTCATCATTCATCATTCATCATTCATCATTCATCATTCATCATTCATCATTCATCATTCATCATTCATCATTCATCATTCATCATTCATCATTCATCATTCATCATTCATCATTCATCATTCATCATTCATCATTCATCATTCATCATTCATCATTCATCATTCATCATTCATCATTCATCATTCATCATTCATCATTCATCATTCATCATTCATCATTCATCATTCATCATTCATCATTCATCATTCATCATTCATCATTCATCATTCATCATTCATCATTCATCATTCATCATTCATCATTCATCATTCATCATTCATCATTCATCATTCATCATTCATCATTCATCATTCATCATTCATCATTCATCATTCATCATTCATCATTCATCATTCATCATTCATCATTCATCATTCATCATTCATCATTCATCATTCATCATTCATCATTCATCATTCATCATTCATCATTCATCATTCATCATTCATCATTCATCATTCATCATTCATCATTCATCATTCATCATTCATCATTCATCATTCATCATTCATCATTCATCATTCATCATTCATCATTCATCATTCATCATTCATCATTCATCATTCATCATTCATCATTCATCATTCATCATTCATCATTCATCATTCATCATTCATCATTCATCATTCATCATTCATCATTCATCATTCATCATTCATCATTCATCATTCATCATTCATCATTCATCATTCATCATTCATCATTCATCATTCATCATTCATCATTCATCATTCATCATTCATCATTCATCATTCATCATTCATCATTCATCATTCATCATTCATCATTCATCATTCATCATTCATCATTCATCATTCATCATTCATCATTCATCATTCATCATTCATCATTCATCATTCATCATTCATCATTCATCATTCATCATTCATCATTCATCATTCATCATTCATCATTCATCATTCATCATTCATCATTCATCATTCATCATTCATCATTCATCATTCATCATTCATCATTCATCATTCATCATTCATCATTCATCATTCATCATTCATCATTCATCATTCATCATTCATCATTCATCATTCATCATTCATCATTCATCATTCATCATTCATCATTCATCATTCATCATTCATCATTCATCATTCATCATTCATCATTCATCATTCATCATTCATCATTCATCATTCATCATTCATCATTCATCATTCATCATTCATCATTCATCATTCATCATTCATCATTCATCATTCATCATTCATCATTCATCATTCATCATTCATCATTCATCATTCATCATTCATCATTCATCATTCATCATTCATCATTCATCATTCATCATTCATCATTCATCATTCATCATTCATCATTCATCATTCATCATTCATCATTCATCATTCATCATTCATCATTCATCATTCATCATTCATCATTCATCATTCATCATTCATCATTCATCATTCATCATTCATCATTCATCATTCATCATTCATCATTCATCATTCATCATTCATCATTCATCATTCATCATTCATCATTCATCATTCATCATTCATCATTCATCATTCATCATTCATCATTCATCATTCATCATTCATCATTCATCATTCATCATTCATCATTCATCATTCATCATTCATCATTCATCATTCATCATTCATCATTCATCATTCATCATTCATCATTCATCATTCATCATTCATCATTCATCATTCATCATTCATCATTCATCATTCATCATTCATCATTCATCATTCATCATTCATCATTCATCATTCATCATTCATCATTCATCATTCATCATTCATCATTCATCATTCATCATTCATCATTCATCATTCATCATTCATCATTCATCATTCATCATTCATCATTCATCATTCATCATTCATCATTCATCATTCATCATTCATCATTCATCATTCATCATTCATCATTCATCATTCATCATTCATCATTCATCATTCATCATTCATCATTCATCATTCATCATTCATCATTCATCATTCATCATTCATCATTCATCATTCATCATTCATCATTCATCATTCATCATTCATCATTCATCATTCATCATTCATCATTCATCATTCATCATTCATCATTCATCATTCATCATTCATCATTCATCATTCATCATTCATCATTCATCATTCATCATTCATCATTCATCATTCATCATTCATCATTCATCATTCATCATTCATCATTCATCATTCATCATTCATCATTCATCATTCATCATTCATCATTCATCATTCATCATTCATCATTCATCATTCATCATTCATCATTCATCATTCATCATTCATCATTCATCATTCATCATTCATCATTCATCATTCATCATTCATCATTCATCATTCATCATTCATCATTCATCATTCATCATTCATCATTCATCATTCATCATTCATCATTCATCATTCATCATTCATCATTCATCATTCATCATTCATCATTCATCATTCATCATTCATCATTCATCATTCATCATTCATCATTCATCATTCATCATTCATCATTCATCATTCATCATTCATCATTCATCATTCATCATTCATCATTCATCATTCATCATTCATCATTCATCATTCATCATTCATCATTCATCATTCATCATTCATCATTCATCATTCATCATTCATCATTCATCATTCATCATTCATCATTCATCATTCATCATTCATCATTCATCATTCATCATTCATCATTCATCATTCATCATTCATCATTCATCATTCATCATTCATCATTCATCATTCATCATTCATCATTCATCATTCATCATTCATCATTCATCATTCATCATTCATCATTCATCATTCATCATTCATCATTCATCATTCATCATTCATCATTCATCATTCATCATTCATCATTCATCATTCATCATTCATCATTCATCATTCATCATTCATCATTCATCATTCATCATTCATCATTCATCATTCATCATTCATCATTCATCATTCATCATTCATCATTCATCATTCATCATTCATCATTCATCATTCATCATTCATCATTCATCATTCATCATTCATCATTCATCATTCATCATTCATCATTCATCATTCATCATTCATCATTCATCATTCATCATTCATCATTCATCATTCATCATTCATCATTCATCATTCATCATTCATCATTCATCATTCATCATTCATCATTCATCATTCATCATTCATCATTCATCATTCATCATTCATCATTCATCATTCATCATTCATCATTCATCATTCATCATTCATCATTCATCATTCATCATTCATCATTCATCATTCATCATTCATCATTCATCATTCATCATTCATCATTCATCATTCATCATTCATCATTCATCATTCATCATTCATCATTCATCATTCATCATTCATCATTCATCATTCATCATTCATCATTCATCATTCATCATTCATCATTCATCATTCATCATTCATCATTCATCATTCATCATTCATCATTCATCATTCATCATTCATCATTCATCATTCATCATTCATCATTCATCATTCATCATTCATCATTCATCATTCATCATTCATCATTCATCATTCATCATTCATCATTCATCATTCATCATTCATCATTCATCATTCATCATTCATCATTCATCATTCATCATTCATCATTCATCATTCATCATTCATCATTCATCATTCATCATTCATCATTCATCATTCATCATTCATCATTCATCATTCATCATTCATCATTCATCATTCATCATTCATCATTCATCATTCATCATTCATCATTCATCATTCATCATTCATCATTCATCATTCATCATTCATCATTCATCATTCATCATTCATCATTCATCATTCATCATTCATCATTCATCATTCATCATTCATCATTCATCATTCATCATTCATCATTCATCATTCATCATTCATCATTCATCATTCATCATTCATCATTCATCATTCATCATTCATCATTCATCATTCATCATTCATCATTCATCATTCATCATTCATCATTCATCATTCATCATTCATCATTCATCATTCATCATTCATCATTCATCATTCATCATTCATCATTCATCATTCATCATTCATCATTCATCATTCATCATTCATCATTCATCATTCATCATTCATCATTCATCATTCATCATTCATCATTCATCATTCATCATTCATCATTCATCATTCATCATTCATCATTCATCATTCATCATTCATCATTCATCATTCATCATTCATCATTCATCATTCATCATTCATCATTCATCATTCATCATTCATCATTCATCATTCATCATTCATCATTCATCATTCATCATTCATCATTCATCATTCATCATTCATCATTCATCATTCATCATTCATCATTCATCATTCATCATTCATCATTCATCATTCATCATTCATCATTCATCATTCATCATTCATCATTCATCATTCATCATTCATCATTCATCATTCATCATTCATCATTCATCATTCATCATTCATCATTCATCATTCATCATTCATCATTCATCATTCATCATTCATCATTCATCATTCATCATTCATCATTCATCATTCATCATTCATCATTCATCATTCATCATTCATCATTCATCATTCATCATTCATCATTCATCATTCATCATTCATCATTCATCATTCATCATTCATCATTCATCATTCATCATTCATCATTCATCATTCATCATTCATCATTCATCATTCATCATTCATCATTCATCATTCATCATTCATCATTCATCATTCATCATTCATCATTCATCATTCATCATTCATCATTCATCATTCATCATTCATCATTCATCATTCATCATTCATCATTCATCATTCATCATTCATCATTCATCATTCATCATTCATCATTCATCATTCATCATTCATCATTCATCATACTAGTATATCAACCATACTTTAGCTGTTTGATTTCTTATCGTTTTTTCTTAATTCTTTGAATTGAAGCGATAATTTTATTTGCGATAGTGCTCAAAACTGATCTAAAGTGTTTGATAAGCTGTACAAATTAAAGACATCGTATCGCTACTTAATTGGGCTGAATACAAATGACTGATAAGCGAACCAGTTTTTCCCATAAAATTGAAATTTTTGGCCAGATCGCCAATTATTGCCAGCAAGTATCAGTTTGCACTAAAATGTTAGCCAAGTTGAACTTCTTTCTAGCGCTGCTGCTATTGATTGCATTGCGATCGATCAGCGCTGCTCAGCCTGACTGGTGGGAGAATGCATCTTTGTACCAAATTTATCCGCGTTCCTTTCAGGACAGTAATGGCGATGGTGTAGGTGACTTAAATGGTGAGTACCAGCATTATTTTTGAACTTTTTTGAATTGACCTTGTCAACTTTCTTTAGGCATAACGCAACGCTTGACTTATCTCAAGGAAATAGGCATAACAGCCACATGGCTATCGCCTGTATTCGAATCACCCATGTCAGATTTTGGCTATGATATCTCCAACTTTACACGCATAGATCCCATATTTGGCACTCTCGATGATTTTGATGCCATGATTGCGCAAGCCAAGCGACTCGGACTAAAGATTATTTTAGATTTTGTGCCAAATCATTCGAGCGACGAGTGTGAGTGGTTTAAGAAGTCCATAGAACGCACAGCGGGCTTTGAGGACTTCTATGTGTGGGAAGATGGGCTCATTGATCCTGCAAATGCCAGCAATCGTCTGCCTCCTAGTAATTGGGTAAAATTCAAATTATTATTTTAAATTTCATAAATTTTATTTATTTACCCATAGATCAGCGTCTTCGAGGGTTCCATGTGGACTTGGCAACCTGAGCGTCAGCAATTCTATCTACATCAATTTCAGCCTAAACAGCCCGATCTGAACTTCAGCAATCCGTTGGTGCGCACTCAGATGTTGGAGGTGCTCGAATACTGGCTTGATCGTGGTGTTGATGGTTTTCGCATCGATGCAGTGCCACATATATTCGAGAAACGTAATACCGATGGCTCGTATCCGGATGAGCCTTGGGGTGGCTGGTCAAACAATACTCAAAGCTATGATTATCACAACCACATCTATACAAAAGATCAATATCCCACTATCGAGCTGCTGTATGAGTGGCGTGAGTTCTTAGAGCAATATCAGGCAAAAAATGGTGGTGAGACCAGGTAAGAACGAATCTATAGGTATAGCTGTAATTAAAACTACATAAATAATTTTTTTTTGGATATTCTTAAGAATTTTGCTCGCCGAAGCTTATTCCCCGGTAGAGATACTCAGTCAGTATTTCAGCAATGGCACTCATCGGGGCACTCAGTTGCCCATGAATTTCAATTTAATGTCCCTCACTGGCTTTTCTACGGCACGCGATCTGGAGAACTCAATAAAGGCTTGGATGGATACAATGTGGGCGCAGCATCAGACAGCGAACTGGGTGGTGGGCAACCATGACAACAGCCGTGTTGCTAATCGTATTGGGCATCACAAGGTGGATCTGCTCAATATTATTGTGAATGGCTTACCAGGTGCTTCGGTTACATATTATGTAGGTCAGGCGTAACAGCTGCAAGAATTTAAGATATCTCCAAATTATTTTTAATTTTGTTTGCCCCCAACCAACAGGGTGAAGAAATTGCCATGGAAAATGTGCCAACTGAATGCACGCCTATTTCTTGTGATAATCGTGATCGCACACCCATGCAATGGTCACCTGAGCCAAATGCTGGTTTTAGTACTCCCGGTGTCAGTACCTGGCTGCCTGTTGCAGCTGACTTTGAGCGCTACAATGTGCAGACCGAACGCGGTGTAGCTCGCAGCACATTAAATATTTTCAAAGGTCTACAGAAATTGAAGAGTACTGCAGCCTTTAAGGCTTTCAAGGAGCCAGAAGGTTTTGCTTATGGTGCAGTCTCGGATCAAGTGTTCCAGATTGTCAGGTTAGTGGTAGACGTAAGTGATAGTTGAATGATGATACTCCCATTTTGTTATCTGATGGGAAAAGATATGAAAAAATTATTGAATTTGGTTGAGATTGTAAAAATATCGAATATTGATCGATTTAATGGATAAAAAAAAGAACGTTTTATCGTAAAAATATCGATTACACTGTTCGACACAAAAAAAAAAATAACAAGGTTCTGACAACAGATTCTGGTAGAGACTACCAAAACAACTCCAGTACCGAAAGTTGTACTCATCTTCTTATTAATAGCTATTATATGTAAAGGTGTCCTTGTATGGTAACTTGTTGTGAAATCTTATGCCACACATCTTTTTCATGCAAACTAGTTCTCTCAAATGCGTTTTTGTGGGATAGCACCAATTCTGAATAAGTTCGAAATTAACCCTTAAACAGATTTTAAATTTTCAACCACATGTTTCTTGCGTTCAAGTTGAATTTTAAGTTTTTGTGGTCAGAGGTTTACAGTAGAATTTATTGAAAAATATATTTGTGGGACATTTTTACATTCTACAACCACGTTTTAGGAGTATTTTTTGTAATTTTTTGTAAAATTTTGGGCAAAAAAGATCCATGCACTGAAGAGTTAGAGGGTCAAACTGTTGTACAAAAATGCTTCTCGTAGTTTTTTACATAAATCTTGCAAACACATCCTTTAGCATAAAATGTAAGGATCGCATGGTTTCTTATTTCGCTTCACCATAAGAATTTGTCAAAAAGGGTAAAATAAAAATCCCTCTAAAATAAAACTCAGACTATTTCATCCCAAAAAAATTCATAAAGAATTTATTTTTGACAGAAAATATATCGATCATCGATTGAATCTTATTTTTTATAGGAAAAATAACGAAAAGTAATTGAAATTTTTATAATTGTGAAAATATCGGTATTGATAGATTTTAATTTTAATTGAAAAAGAACGATCAATCAATTTCTTCACGTTTTGATAGAAAAAGTATCGATCATTGATTGATTTTAAATTGGATAAAGAAATTTTGATCAATGATTGATGTGAATGTTTGATAAAAAAATAACAATTATTATAGATTTTTGTTTTTAATTAAAAAATATCGATATTTTAAAATATATGTTATTTATTTTTATAGAAAAATATCGATAGTTTATTAATTTTTATTTTAATAAAAAAATTGATTTAAAATAAAAAAATTATTTTAATATCTGAACAAAAAATACTAAATAATAATTGATTTTAATTTTTTTGCCAAAATATCGATGCATTTATTGGTTTTAAGTTTGATTGAAAAGTAATTTTAAAGATGATCGTAAAAATATCGATTAATATATTATTTTTGATGATGAGACTGATGATGTCGATCATTAATTTATTTTTATTTGTTTCAAACAAATATTGATCAATGATAGATTTTGTGTATCGTCAAAAAATATCGACTAACGATTGTATTTTTGTTTGTTGTATAATTTAATGATCAATTATATTTTATCGATTTTTTTTTTTTTTTTTGATTCAGATAACAATAAATCGTCGATTAATATTTGTTCCATCAATCTTAAAATCAATAATAAATCGATATTTTGATCTGATATAATAATTATTATTCTGATCCAAAAATATCCAAAAATGGTTAATTTTAATATTGATTGAAAAATTAAAGATCATGGATTAATTTGTATTTGGATCGAAAACTTTTATTCAATGATTTTTTTATGTTTAATCTCATGACATAAAAATAATAGAAACTTATGAGACAAAATTGAAATATTGTTCAATCGAGATATAACGTGCTTAGTATAGGTGCTATGATGAATTTATTTTATGACTCTAATGACTGGTGCCTTGGACTCACAACAATAACATAGAAAATGTATGACATCAAGAGACCCGAAGGTAACCGCTTAATGGAATGGAAATGCAACAAAAATGTGAAAACGTAGCATGCATTAATAATTTTGTGCCAATAGGCACTACGAAAAATTATATGAAGGCATTGGAATCGTCAGAATAAAAATAAAATAAGTGACGTCATAAGACCTCTGAAAGATCTGTTTTTGCCACGGAAATGCAACATCGTTGCGTGAATTTATTGAAAGGCACTCAAGTGCATGTGTGTTAATGTACCTAAGATTGATTCTTAAACCTGAAACAAAAAAAAAAAACACAAATAATACCAACAGCCAAAACAGTAACAGTAGAAGAAGAAAAATCAGAAACTGAAGCAGAACGAAATCAGAAGTAGAAACAGTAGTCGAAGCAGAAGCAGAAGAAGAAGCAAAACAGAAGCAGAAGTAGAAGCAGAAGAAGAAGCAAAACAGAAGCAGAAGCAGAAGTAGAAACAGAAGCAGAAGCAGAAGCAGAAGCAGAAGCAGAAGCAGAAGCAGAAGCAGAAGCAGAAGCAGAAGCAGAAGCAGAAGCAGAAGCAGAAGCAGAAGCAGAAGCAGAAGCAGAAGCAGAAGCAGAAGCAGAAGCAGAAGCAGAAGCAGAAACAGAAACAGAAACAGAAACAGAAACAGAAACAGAAACAAAAACAGAAACAGAAACAGAAACAGAAACAGAAACAGAAACAGAAACAGAAACAGAAACAGAAACAGAAACAGAAACAGAAACAGAAACAGAAACAGAAACAGAAACAGAAACAGAAACAGAAACAGAAACAGAAACAGAAACAGAAACAGAAACAGAAACAGAAACAGAAACAGAAACAGAAACAGAAACAGAAACAGAAACAGAAACAGAAACAGAAACAGAAACAGAAACAGAAACAGAAACAGAAACAGAAACAGAAACAGAAACAGAAACAGAAACAGAAACAGAAACAGAAACAGAAACAGAAACAGAAACAGAAACAGAAACAGAAACAGAAACAGAAACAGAAACAGAAACAGAAACAGAAACAGAAACAGAAACAGAAACAGAAACAGAAACAGAAACAGAAACAGAAACAGAAACAGAAACAGAAACAGAAACAGAAACAGAAACAGAAACAGAAACAGAAACAAAAACAGAAACAGAAACAGAAACAGAAACAGAAACAGAAACAGAAACAGAAACAGAAACAGAAACAGAAACAGAAACAGAAACAGAAACAGAAACAGAAACAGAAACAGAAGTAAAATCTAAAAGTAAAGTTTTGCAAGAGCGAAAGCAAAAGAAAAATCAAAGCAAATAACGGTTAGGACAAAGGTTTGGATGAGAACAAGAACAAAAATTAGGAAAATATAGGAATAAGGGTTACAAAAAGGTTGGTTGGCTGGTTTGAGTGATGATACAGCTACGGGCGGTATCCAATTGACTCTATTGAGCGTTTTGATGCCACTACTTCAAATTCGCTGGCGTTCTAGTATGTGGGGCAGGCTGAATGAAGTATGTTTCCCCAGGGCCATCCAGCTCGGTTAAAGAATATGAGTATGTCGCTGATCCGTATAGATGAAAGTTCCAGTAGGTTGTCAAAGAAGGGTTTACCCAGACTAAGTACTACATCTTGCTAGTGCTGGGCAAGCACATAGAAAGTGTATCACTGTTACAAAAAGGACTGACAGAAGTTCATTGGCATAAAGATGTGGACAAGGATAGGAAATACGATAAGGACAAGGAATATTACTCGACCAAGAGCAGGGAAATTTGAACACGTCATAGTGAAGACGATTAAAAAAAAAAACAAAAAATTGGACTTTGAAGAAGAATGATGAGAAAACGGGACTCTAATTAGGAATGGGACAAAAATTAGGAATGGGACTTGTACAAATATTAGAACGAGACAAATATTATTAAGAGCTACGACAATGATTTGCAAAAGCATTAAGAGAAATAAGGACAAGGATTTGAACGAGAAATACTTAAAGTATTACAATAAAAATTAGAACAATTATTTAGACAAGAATTAGTGCAAGGATGAGTGCAAAGGTGCAAATGGATAAGGATTAGGACAAAAAGTTTGAAGCAGGATTGAATTTGGATAAGAATTGAAACACTAACAAAATAAAAATTAGAGAAATAAGGAATAAAATAAGGATTAAGGCAAGGATAATGACAAAAATTTAACAAAAATTAGAACTACAAGTAGAAGAAAGATTGCAATAAGCTTTAAGACAAGGGTGAGAAATAATGATTGACAAGATTGTGACATGGCAAAAGACAAAAATTAAGATAAGAATAATAAAATTGATTAGGACAAAAGTTAAGAGCAATTATTTGGGCCAGAAATAAAACAAATTAAGACAAGGATTTGGACAAAGATTAGGAAAAGTATTAGAACAAGGGTAATGATTTTGTCAAGAATGAGGACAAATTAAGACAAGGATTTGGACTAGGGCTAAGAAAAGTAGCAGAACAAGGGAACAAGAGAAAAGTAGCAGGTTATAGTGAAAAAAATTGGTATAAAGATAGGGATAAGGACTAAAACAAATTTTTGAACTTAATTAAAACAATAATTAAGACACTTGTTGGGATAAGACTCAGTATAAAGATAAAGACAAAGACTAGAACAAATTTTTGGGCAAAAAAAAAAACAAGACAAAGAGTGAGACAAAGACAAAGACTCAGTATAAAGATAAAGACAAAGACTAGAACAAATTTTTGGCCAAAAAAAAAAACAAGACAAAGAGTGGAAAAGTAATTAAAACAATAATTAAGATACGAGTTGAAACAAGAATTAGGACAAGATTGGTATAAGGCAAATTTTATAAATTTAGACAAGGATTAGAACAAGAACTGATTAGAACAAACAAAGACTTGAGAGACTTAAAGACAAGAGATAAGGAAAATTACTTGGGCAAGTCTTAAGATAGGAATGTCGGACTTAAACTTGGGCAAGGATAAGAACAAGGAGTAGACAAAGAATAACGACAAGCATAAAGACTTTATTTAGGAAAAAGATGAGGGGAAGGTTTAAATGTCAACGTTGCTTCAGTTCTCTTTTAAGTACCTATAGAGTAGAGTTTAAACCCGAAATCCTCTTTTGGAGTGGAGAAAAAAGGAAATTGCGCGAATAGCATCATTAAGAAAACAGAAACGTTATTTACACAAGCGATTATAAATATATATAATTTATATCCTTAATTTTACATGTCTATTAGACCGGATCATTCTTATATGGATACAAAAAATTTCAACCGGTCGGGGTCTCAAAAGTTAGAGGAACTCATTAAAATGATTTCTGCATACTTTTTTTTCAAATCGGAGAAAAACCGCCGAAGCAATTTTGATTCTCCTGAAGGTCCTTTTTAGAAAAAAAAACATGTTTTTTGCTTATAACTTTTTATTTTGCACAGAACGCATGCCCAAATCTTCTTAAATGTTAAACTTCTTACTCATACTAACGTTTTGACATAAAAAAATCAAAATTTGACCATCAAAAATTGAATTTTTTGCTATTTTTAAAAAGGCATTTTTTTAAAACCGCTGTAAAAGACACATTTTTTATTAGATTAACGTAAAATTGATATTGTTGGAAAGGTATTAAGTTCTTCTTTCGTTCTGTGTTCATCAAAGCTATGTGATTAAAAACAAAATTATCGAAAACTGGACGATAAAGCAGTGAAAAAATTAAATTTATTGTTTGTATGAATAAGAAATGCTCCATTTTATCAGATTTCTAAAGTCGATTTCTCACATTCTGTCAGTTTTCGCAGACAGCTTTGATTAAAGCGATACAAAAAAAGAAAGAAGAACTTAATACCTTTCCAACAATAACAATTCCACGTAAGTCCAATAAAAAATGTGTCTTTTACAGCGGTTTTAAAAAAATGCCTTTTTAAAAATAGCAAAAAGTTCAATTTTTGATGGTCAATAAGAGTTATAATGAAACAAAATTTTAACAATTTTTTTATGTCAAAATGTTAGTATGAGTAAGAAGTTTAACATTTAAGAAGATTTGGGTATGCGTTCTGTGAAAAATAAAAAGTTACAAGCAAAAAACATGTTTTTTTTACCAAAAAGGACCTTCAGGAGAATCAAAATTGCTTCGGCGGTTTTTCTCCGATTTGAAAAAAAGTATGCAGAAATCATTTTAATGAGTTCCTTTAACTTTTGAGACCCCGACCGACGGAATCTAAATTTCGATCCGGTCTAATGTCTATCATTAGTTCGGAAAAATTTCAAAAGTTCTTTAAAAATTTCTTTCAATTTTTTAATCGACTTTTTGTAAGTATAATTCGGTTAAAGCAGGAATGAAAAGCAACTATAACCTTTTGTCCATTTGTCTGGCTCTATCAGTAATTTTAATAAAATAATATTTTCTTAAACATAACTTATATAAATAGTCAATACTTAGCTGTGTGTGTCTGGTAATTTTTCCCATGAAATTGTCATATTAATTTTTTATTTTTATTACATGTTTTTCGCTTTTACTTCATACTAAAACCACACACACTTACGCTGTCATCAACGCAGATCTGATGTTGAGCATAATGCTGAGGAGTATCGCATTCTTGTGAATCTGGGCAATAAGCTTGAAGCTGTGGAGCACTTAAGCGATAAAGTCATGGAATACGTGCTGCTGAGTCCACACTCGTCACACAATTATGGGTGAGTAGGTGTTTGTTGTTATTGTTGGTGTTGTACATGATGGCTTATATTGCTATATGTGTTGCAGAGGGTTGTTGTTAAATATATTATAACATATTACATATATTTTGCATGCCATTTTTCTGCAAAATGCTGACAAAATTATACACAGCTTTAAAATAAATTCTTTAAAAGAATTTTTTTAAGATTTTGTCTTATTTCTAAAAATCTCTTATATTTCAGTGATAAAATCGATTTGCGCGGCAAAATCTTATTGATGCCCTATGAAGCGGTTGTACTTCGTTGGACATTATAATGCATTATATTTTTATTATTGTTTTTATAAGAACGTAATAAATGTGTCACAATAAATTTTGGTTTCAAATCAATAAATACTTCGTTTTATTTTTAAAGCTCTTTTGGTCATAAATGCATAAAAGTTACGTATTCCTGATGGTTGGTTTGTTGATAACATTTTATTGCATTTTTTTTGAATTTTTTGTTGACCCATAGATAATATACAAGTTAACATAATAATCGCTTCAAGCAAGCAAATCATTGCTGAAAATATCATAAATAACTTTAAGAAAAGTAATTCGAAATCATATTCGATAAAATTAAAAATAAAATAAAAAAAATTAAAAAAAAGTGATAAAAAAAATATATGTGTCCACTGGCCATGTGCTTTAACATAACATTATTAAGTGTTAATGAAAGCTATAGCGTTCTCAAAGAGACAAAAAAATGGTTTTAATGGTTTTCACTCATGAAGTATCTTTCGTTAAATCGACTTGAGCAAAAGTTATGGACAACATTTCCGCAAAGCAAGTTTTATAACTTATTATTGAACTTATCTATAAGAACCGACTTCACTAGATTTTTTCTTAAAAGAACTACTTTTAGCTATACCTCGGAGAAGGTCTTTAAAATAATGTTTTTTTTTTGTGCTGTTTTTACACTTTTGTGCAGCTTTTACACTCGCCGAGGCAAAGTATCCCAGAATTTCAACTTTTTGGCCATCTTATCGCATTACTTATCATTTTAAAGTGAAATGGTTCATAGCATCTATAAACTATGCCAATTTTTAGTTTTTATTGCTTAACAACACTATCAGATATATGAGCATAAATAATAGAAAGAACATTTAAGGTTCTCTGTCTGTCTGATTGCCGACTTTCCGAAATTTTTTTCTTTAATTTAAAACTTGAAAACTTATTGTTCGATAAGATATAGTTTTTTCTTATAAAGGGTGATTTTTTAAGAGCTTAATAACTTTTTTTTTAAAAAAAACGCATAAAATTTGCAAAATCTCATCGGTTCTTTATTTGAAACGTTAGATTGGTCCATGACATTTACTTTTTGAAGATAATTTCATTTAAATGTTGACCGCGGCTGCGTCTTAGGTGGTCCATTCGGAAAGTCCAATTTTGGGCAACTTTTTCGAGCATTTCGGCCGGAATAGCCCGAATTTCTTCGGAAATGTTGTCTTCCAAAGCTGGAATAGTTGCTGGCTTATTTCTGTAGACTTTAGACTTGACGTAGCCCCACAAAAAATAGTCTAAAGGCGTCAAATCGCATGATCTTGGTGGCCAACTTACCGGTCCATTTCTTGAGATTAATTGTTCTCCGAAGTTTTCCCTCAAAATGGCCATAGAATCGCGAGCTGTGTGGCATGTAGCGCCATCTTGTTGAAACCACATGTCAACCAAGTTCAGTTCTTCCATTTTTGGCAACAAAAAGTTTGTTAGCATCGAACGATAGCGATCGCCATTCACCGTAACGTTGCGTCCAACAGCATCTTTGAAAAAATACGGTCCAATGATTCCACCAGCGTACAAACCACGCCAAACAGTGCATTTTTCGGGATGCATGGCCAGTTCTTGAACGGCTTCTGGTTGCTCTTCACTCCAAATGCGGCAATTTTGCTTATTTACGTAGCCATTCAACCAGAAATGAGCCTCATCGCTGAACAAAATTTGTCGGTGAAAAAGTTGCCCAAAATTGGACTTTCCGAATGGACCACCTAAGACGCAGCCGTGGTCAACATTTAAATGAAATTATCTTCAAAAAGTAAATGTCATGAACCAATCTAACGTTTCAAATAAAGAACCGATGAGATTTTGCAAATTTTATGCGTTTTTTTTTAAAAAAAAGTTATCAAGCTCTTAAAAAATCACCCTTTAGTTGAGAATGTGTAGCAACGAGAAGGTTACAATAACATCTGATGTCTAATGTAGTTTGCAAAAGATCAATCACGTGACTTGAAATGTTTCAGCAAAATTTTAAGAATGATTGGCTATTTCTTTTATATACAGACGAAAATAAGTTTTATCTCGATGTGAACGAGATGGTTATAGTTTCTACCATCATGATTAAAGAAAGCAGGAATTTCTTGTCTAGCAAAATCGTGGATTAGAAGTCAAAACACCAAAGTTTTGAAATGGCGAACTTATTTGTCGAATCTTAAAATTATAGAGAACGCTTGGAGATGTCTAACCCGAAAGGTGTACGAAAGCTGAAGGTAGTACGAGATCGAAGAAGTTATAATTCAACGAATTTAATTAGCTAGAAAAATTTTCTCATAGATAGCATTAAAGTACTGTATGGTTCCATTAAGGGGGAACATTACATTGGCGGCAGAGAAAACAGACCTTTTTTTTAAAAATTCATAACTCAGTCAAAAACAAAAATTTTTTCAAAATTGAACAAATTACAAGAAAACAACTTCAACAAAATATATTTTTCACTCCAACATGGTTTTATAGAGCTCCAAACTGGCGGCAGAGAAAAAAACGTGGCTCTTGGTTGCAGCGCTGGGAGTCGCAAAAATTGTTCCATCTGGAAAAAAAATTACTTTTTTATATCTTAACAAAATTGGTTATCGTATCGTGTGTTTTATCGAAAAAAATATTGACTTTAAAAATTCATAAATATTCGAAAAAAGCTCGTGTCGTACGATAGCGAATCATCTATAAAAAAATATATAAAAAAAAAAAAATTCGTCAAAGAATGAACCCGCTAGTGCCGCAACCAGTACGAAAACATGGTTTCGAGATAAACGCGTTCAAAGTTTGCGAACAAAGAAAAAAAAGCGCGAAAATTAATAAAGCGCTCTCACTAATCCGACTGTAACTTTTGAACCCGAACCGAAGGAATTTTTTGGAATGAAATTTTTTTAATTAATTACTTATTACTTAATTACTTTTCAATGACAATTTGTCTGGAAAAGCATTCAAAATTACTATCAGAAATCATAATCATTCGGAGCCGAAATTGAGTTTGTTTCTTGACGAAAATTTAAATTTAAATGATATTAAATTGAATAAATAAAATTGTATGATTATATCAATATTTCATGATTTTTTCTTTATTAAAACTGGGCCCGTCATTTTTGACCGGAAAGAACTAGTAGGGCAGAGGTCCGTAAGTTGAATACCTAGGTTTCTTGGCCGTTACTTAACTCCAAATGAATATTTTTCGCGTGTTATAATACCGTTCGAATGAGCATGTCATTAGCATACAACTTTGCTGAAGAAAGTAAAATTGGATTTCTTTCAAAACAAAAAAATTATAACCATTCTTCTGAAAAGCCTGAAATTCTGGAACAATTTTTTGGTCCGTAAATGAACACCCCAACAAAATCACAAAAAAAAAAAACAACATGAAACTCCAAGTTAAAATGTCTGATGACCAAAGTTTATTTTTTTTTAATATATATTAACATTAAATTTTATTATTTAAATAATGAAAAAATAATGAGTGGTTCCTTTTGAATAAAGGCAATACCTCAAAATCGTTCAATTGACTTTAAAAATTTTGCACAAGTTCACAAGTTTTTAACACAATGTTTGAATGCGTCTATTCGTTTTTTAACCACTTGAAAATTGAAGTCTACGAAAGAAAAATAAGATGATAGTCAAAATAACAGTGTTGCCATTGTCGGAATTGTCATTAATGCATGGTATTCAACTTACGGACCTCTCCCCTACATAATAAAAGGCTCAAAAGTGACCACGTAACAAGCGTCTATTATGCAATTTACCAAAGTCAGGTTGAGCTACTATGAAATATACCAATGAATTTTGTCTTTACAAAAACATTTTGCATTGTTAACCGAGGAATTTCAATGCATTTTCACAAAGCTTTCTGTATCTCCCAAAGGAAGTAATATAGAACTTATAATTTTAATTGCTAAAAGGTATAACAATATATTTTATGGTGAAACCATTTCAAATTTTTCAACCCGTGCCCACCAGAGATATTTGACCCCAAAGTTAATGATATTTGCAAAATTAAAACTTTCATGAGGGTGTATATTTTATAATAAATACATTAATTTTTTTATGGTAATAAAAGCTTCTAGTCAGCGCTAATCATCGACATAAAATCATGATATTTTTGCCATACCTATTTAAAATTTTTTTATTTGTGAATATTCTGGTTAGGTGAGGCGGTATTAATTTGTAATCTTAATTTTTATTAAATCTTAATTAAAATGCTATATGTGTGTTGCAGCTGCACAAAATATCTGACTATATAAGCGCTGACTTCGAAGCTTTTATTATCATAAAACATTATTCTCATAAACAAATTCAGTATAATTGATATCATAAGATTTCCAATTTAATAATGAATATTAATAAATTATCAAATTTGACCAAGAAATAAATAGTAATAGTAATTTAAAATTATTTTGTAGTGATTTTGAAGTAGGAATTTTTTTTTTGTTAAAAAGTTTTTATTTCTTTCTTTTTAGAGAAAATGATATATTTTAAAAAAGTGTATAAATTAATTAAACACAAATTATTTATGCTCATAATTTGGAAAATGCTTTTCCGTCGTTTCCTATTCTGTTCTTTTTCAGTATCTTTATCAGTACTACTCTTGTATTTTCATCAGTACCCCAATGTCAATATTGACTGAAATATAGTGTGTTTATAATAGTGACACGCCTCTTTGTCGAGAATATCACACTCTTTGTTATAGTGTTTTCAATAGTTTAACCCACTCTAACAATGAATTTTATCACCCTTAAGTCAATATTATGCAGTTTTTTTACACACTGCCACATCCCGTAGTCGAATAACGCCCAATTCCTCGGTAGTAATTTGTAATAGTTGTGCCTACATCTGTACTTTTTCAGTTATTAGTGTCAGTATTCGATTTAGTGTTTTCTAATATTGTCACACCCCTTTGTCAAACGACGCCCACTTTATTGACAATAACTTGTTATAAGTGTGTCTACCTCTATACTAAACATCAGTACTCTAGTGTCAATATTATTAGAGATACAGTGTGTTTCATGTATTGCCACACCCCTTTATCAAACAACGCCCACTCTATTGAAATTAATTGTTTTAAAACTGTGCCTACCCATGTAGTTAACTTTAGCACTCTTGTGTCAATATTATTCGAGATACAGAGTTTTTCTAATATTGCCACACCTCTTTGTCGACTAACGCCCACTTAATTGACCGTTATTTTTTATCATTATACCTACCCTTGCATTTTTGCTGTGAATTTTATTAACTATAGTACTTTAGTGTCAATATTTACTGAGATACAGTGTTTTTCTTATAGTGACACGCCCCTTTATCGAATACCGTCCTCATAACTGGCAGTAATTTTTTATATTTGTACCTACCCTTGTACTAAATTTTAGTATCGTAGTGTCAATAGTTATCGCGATACAGTGTTTTTTTTAACATTGCCACTTCCCGTCTAGAATATCGCCCATTTTTTTTTACAAAAATTTGTAGTATTTTTTCCTACCGTTGTAATAAATTTCTGTACCCTAGTATCAATGTTATTCGAAACACAGTAATTCTCTTATATTGCCACACTCCTTTGTCGAATAACGCCCACTTTTTTGATAGTAATTTTGAATAATTGTGCCTACCTCTGTACTTAATTTCAGTACTCTAGTGTCAATTTTCTTCGAGATACAGAGTTTTTACAATATTGCCACACCTTTTTTTAGAATTACGCCCACTTAAGTGATCGGCATTTTTAATATATGTGCTTGTCCTTGTAATTTTACTGTGAATTTTATTACCCTAGTGTCAATATTTACTGAGATACAGTGTTTTTCTTATAGAGACACGTCCCTTTGCCGAATACCGCCCACTTTCATAGACGGGCACTTCCGCGTTGGTAGTCTCTATATGTTGACTAAAAAATTACGGCAATCGGGCTAGTACTTTAGGAGTAATCGATGTACATACATTCACAAAAAAAAAAAAAAAAAAAAAAAAAACAGAGAAACCAACCAACTTGAGAACCTCCTCCTTTTTGAAGTCGGTTAAAAAGGAAACAAACTGAAAACAAAATTTTAAAAAATAAAAAATAATAATATTTTTGTCAACGACCGCTGTGGGTAAAAACCGAGGTATAATGAGTACAAATAAAAACAAAAGCAACAACTACTGTAAAACTAGCTTAAGAAACCACATACACACACATGCATCATTCTTACTCACAAACTATTGACAGCTTAATTAGAACACGTAGCCAACCTTCGATTCATGTGACCTTTCAATGATATGATTCACAACTGGTTTTTTATGTCAAATGGTTAAGTAAGTGCAGATTGTTGCAAATGGTGTGAGTCGTCGGAGCATAACCTTCACATCTCACCATACCGTACCTTACTTCACTTGAAGTTTTATGGTATATTCCGGAAAGCTTGTAGTTCGAACCTTGCAGTATTCTGCCTTTCGTCTACCCTAGCATCCGGCAAAATCTTATTCTCTGCTTGCTGCGCTGCCTGAAACTCGCTTTTATGACGCAGTTCAGCCGCCCTCACAACAAAAATATAGTTATTTTTTCAGTCTTAACTTTAGCTGCCCTCGCCGGACTGATGTTTTTTTGAAATGTCACCACCAATAGTGATGCCAGTGGTGCTTTACCACTGTTACCGAATAACGTCATTTCCGAATAATATTACTGTTACCAATGGAGCTGCTGAGTTTTACCTACCTTTTGACAAAACCAGGTCACACCACAAACGTCTAAATTGCTTTTGGTAGTAAGGCAAAATGGTCGCCATTTTGCAAATAGAGCAAAAATATATTATATTTTATATTATTATTTAATATTATGGGACAAAATTTCAATAAAAATTAAAATTACTTTAAAAATGGTCTATTTGGATTTTTTGGATCAGTTGATTTGAACTGACTCTTATGATTCATAATACTCACAACCTTGAAGCCAATTTCAAGAAACTCGAGAAACTGTTAAAATCGATCGGTTTTTGTAATTTTCAACGCACATGTGGAGTAAGAAAAAAAAAGATTTATAAAAAGCTTTATTTTTTAACGTGACGCTTTGAAACGTTATAATAAGAAAGTTTTATGAGAATCAAATAAAAAATGGCAAATTTACGGTTTTAAAAAAAAAATTTAAAGATTTTCAGTTATACAGGATTTTTACTTGTCATAAAAAATTAACAAGAATGTTGAAAACAAGAAAATTGAAGGAAGAAGAAATTTGCAAAGGATGTCGAATGAGAAAAACTAAAAAGAAAATGATTCTATTTGAATGAAAACATGTGTCTGTGTTATGTAAGGAGATTCGAACCCAAAATTTTCTGTTGTCATAAGACGGTCTAAGATCACCTACGATCATCTTCTAAAAGAACATATTTAAATATATATAATATATAAGTTCTTATTGCGGCGACCATTACTGAATGCGTTAGCAGTTCAGTGCTCGAACTCATATATTCTATTAGAGGGGATCTTAGATCGTTTAACCTCTATTCTCTAAACTTAGTGTTTCTTCGCCTTGTTGCTTTTCCTTTCTAACTTCTGACTCTACTTAGTTCATATCACCTCAACTCCCTACTTGAAAAAATTAATACATAATAAGAAAACGACTATAACTCAATTAATTTTTTTATGAAATGTTTATTTTGTAATCTCAATATACAACTTAATAAATAAACCTACATAACTTTATGATAATATACCATAATTGATGAGTATCAAATGTTTACAATTGTTTCAGTGCTTCAGTGGTTCTGAGAATGACGGCTTCCTTTGGCAACAGCAAAATGGAGTCGGCAAAAACTCTATCGCTATATTTCAAAAAGAAAATTAAAGTAAGACTTATAATTCCAAATATAAACGAGCTTTTAAAATACTAACCCGTTACGCCTGACAGACTTGTCCGTGACAACGGTATATTCCAGTTCAGGAGTTAAACCGTCAAAGGCAGCGTGTGCATTCAAGTTCTCAATATGATCACTGAGATTCATTAAAACGATGTAGATATATTCACCAACAACGAAGCTAGAGTTATAAGCAAGAATTTTGAGTATTTTGAGAGAATAGAATGTGTTAAATGTCAAAACTAACCGCTTAATACCCATAACATTGTCGCTCAGAGCCTTGACCTCGGTGTCACCATTGCGGAAAACTGCGGCACGACGCAGCTGCTGCACCTGCTTGTAGACATTCAAATGACTCTTGGGAATGCCACGTTGGCGCTTGACATTCACCAATTTGTAATCTTCGGCTACAGGTAACCAAGTACGGTTGCCCTCCGTGAAGCCAGCAAATGGTTTATCGTTCCATTGGAAGGGCGTGCGCACAGGATCGCGTGTCAGACGCTCATACTCTTCAGGACTTGAATTGCAACCTTGTGGATCAACTGACTCTTCCCAAGAG
Organism: Tetanocera ferruginea; assembly: GCA_958299015.1. Lineage (NCBI taxonomy): Eukaryota > Metazoa > Arthropoda > Insecta > Diptera > Sciomyzidae > Tetanocera > Tetanocera ferruginea. Next base: position 164,269,541 of record OY282640.1, on the reverse strand, counting down.
ATCCAGACGTCTGTCATGCCAATCTCCTCACCGTTGAAGGTAATACTGCAGCCAGGCAGAGTGAGCAGCATCATGTTGATCATATCCATGCGATCGGCACCCATGCGTGAGCCAATGCGATTCTTGTCGTGGTTGCCCATCTTTATAAGAGCAAAAATTTAGCAAACTCAAAGGTATTAAAAACTGTTGCTCAAACTTACCACCCAGTTGGCGGTTCTGCCCTCGGGCATGTTGCTGAGCCATTGATTGATGGAGTTAGCATATTGATGAGCATTCGATTCCTTGTTAAGCGTGCTGATCAATTCGAAATTGAAGGGAATCTGCGCACCCTCAGCTGTGCCATTACCATAGAACTTCATGAGATAATCGATGGGAGCATAAGCCTCAGTCATCAGAATTGGCTCTTCACCGCTATGGGTGGCTGTATGCTCATCGAGCACCTTGCGGAATTCATAGATCAGATCAACGGTTTCTTGTTGGTTGACGGTGTAGATATGATTAAGATAACCATAATCAGCGGGATCGTTATTGGCGGTATTGCGTGGCTCATCAGCCCAGTTGCCAGAGGCGTCGGTAGCTTCGAAAATATGTGGCACGGCATCAATACGGAAACCGGAGACGCCTTTGCGCAGCCAGAAACGCAGCACTTCCTACAGAAATTACATAAAAAAATTATTTTGAACTCAATACTTAAGAAATCTGCACTTGTTCAACCTACATTCATGGCCTCAACCACTTTTGGGTTGCGGTAGTTGAAATCGGGCTGTTTGCTAACAAATTGATGCAGATAGTATTCCTGACGACCTTCATGCCATTGCCAGGCGGAGCCACGGAATACGCTGACCCAATTGGTAGGTGGTTGACGCACACCATTAACCATCTTGCCTGGATGCCAGACATAGAAGTTCTCGTATTCAGGATCACGCGCTGCGGAACGTACAAACCAGTCGCACTCATCGCTTGAATGATTTGGCACAAAGTCGAGTATAATCTTAACATTTAAGGCCTTGGCAGTTTTGAGTAACTCATCAAAATCCTCCATGGTGCCAAACATGGGATCAATTTCGGTAAAGTTGGAAATATCATAGCCAAAATCAGCCATGGGTGAGGTAAAAACTGGTGATAGCCAAGTCGCAGTTATGCCGATTTCCTTCAGATAAGCTAATTCTTGTGTAATACCTGAAATCAATTGCTCTTGAGTGATTAGCATTTGCTTATCTCAGCTTAAGTTGTTGTTGTTGGCACTTACCTTTGATATCGCCAATACCATCGCCATCGCTATCCTTGAAAGAACGTGGATAGATTTGATAAAACGACGCCGTTTCCCACCATCTCTTCTCGGCAGCTTGAACTCCCAGAGTCACGAGACCCAAAAGCACTATAATTTTTGTCAACTTCAACATTTTGCTTTAGTTCTTTACGTTGCGCACTGTTTGATGTTGCAATGAAGACAGTAACGATTGCTGTTGCGGTACCAGCTTTTAAACAAGTTCGTAACGCTAGTTCGCTGTTCATGGAGGTGTGTGGCGGTGCGACAAGTGTATCAGAACAGTAACGCATAAACATACACACCTAATCTTTTCTGTATTAATCTATTGATAACCATGTCAGATTTATTGTTCGGATAGTTCAATTGATAAATTAAAAATTAAGCACCTGAGAGTATATATTTTAAACGGCGGAAAAAACCACTTTTTAGATCTTAAAAAGTAATGCGTATTAAATATATGAAGACAATTTTAATTAAATTTTTAAAACTATTTATTTACTATTTTGAGATGCTCTTTTATTTGCCTTGTACTATATTGATAGTTGAAATATTTAAGCGATCGGTAAACCAAGATTGGAAGGTAGTAATCGGCTAGGCTAGTGATCGTGTAAAAAGACGCAGTTATAGAGTTGATAGTATTTTGGGAGAGCGTTTTCTGTCATTAGTTTTGTTGAGTTAAGAGGTGTAGGTGATTTGTATACAGTTATACACAGGTGAGAATCTTTAAATTATGTAAAATAATAATATTGTTTGTATTGAAATTGAAGTAACGTTTCGAACCAAACAAGAAAAACATAGCAACATTATCTGAGTTTCTTTCATAATTTAAAGTTTAGTAACGGTGCTATTTAGTCCAGTTTAAGACTTAAGTTCGTATTCGAATATGTAATATAAAGTGTAAACAAATTTGGGTTCGAAAGTATATAAAAATGTTCCCATCGTCTCGGAACTAACAATTATTAAACTTAAAAATGAATGCCTGCAAAAATTGTGAAGGTGAAAAACTTCTTGAAAACAGCTGCGAGTGCTTTCTTTTAGCTTGAACCAACGCACAGGGGATGCCCCCTATAAAAGCGAAAGCATTGTGTTGATTAAAAAAATGGATACTAGGTTAGTTGGTGGGTAGAAAAATGAAAAAGTGACAGTGAACATATGTTTTAAATTAACACAGGTCAGCACTGCCGGGAAACACGTCCGCAATTTGATTGTACGACAGTAGAACAAACGAATGGTTCTGTTAGGCATCAAGGAAATACCATAGGGATTGGCTAAATGAGCTGACCAAGTGTACCTGGGAAATACTCGAGCTAGTATAGTCAAGTCGTGTACCTCATTTGAATACTTACCCTGGAGGTATCTGTTGAAAAGACTTTAGGAGAAAACATTACGTTGATGTCCACGATAGTTAAGAGAGGATGCCACCTTTTCATCCCAAATCAAATACATCGCATGGTCTTGAATTCGGCCCAGAAGCTCCAAATAATATCTTGTAGCCCCTGCCCAAATGTGTGAATTGTACTCTATTTTAGGCCTAACATATGAGGTAAAGATAATGCAAAGATCAGTTGAAATGAAATATTTTTCCACCGTTTTAAGAAAAATTAAAAATTTAAAATAATTAATTAAAAAATTAAGAAAAAACATTAAATAAAAATTTTTTTAATTCGAGAAGTGTTCTCGTACTTTTCGTGTGTTCAGCATGATATAAGATATCTATAAAATTTTGAAGTGAAAACTTCTTTATGCTTCTTCTTTCAAAATCATTGAGTGATTTTGATGGAGGAACATTTTATGGTTGCGTCTAATCATTTAGCGCGTAGCTTTAGCGAGAAACAAGAAGTTGACATATATAAAAGCAACAAGTACTTCGCTTTTTTGAGCACTACATTTTAGCTTGACTCTCTAAGTTAAGACACAAAACCGAGCAAAATTGCAAAGCCAAGAAATCAACCATTTGTTCCATTTTTAAATTGAAAACTTCTATGGGAGCGTATTCAATGTTTGAAGGACATGAATTCTTTGTTACAGTTTTATTTAATTTGCTGACGGTGTGAAGAAACAAATCCTTAAAAAATGCGAATTGGCCATTGCAGCACTTAAAAAGACTTTGACCGAGCTTCTAATGATCAATTGTGTTGTGTTTGTTATTAGTTGATAGTGAACTGTACCTTCATATATAATGCCGATTCCGAACGTTTTATGTTTATATTCTCATGACATATTTAGCCATTATTTGTGTACACTGAGGAAAAAATGTGTTAAAATTAAATGATATTGTGTTCATATCTAACGAATTTGTTGTTGAAATAGAGCCTGAAACAAATTCATTAAAATTAAACACAACTGTTTTTAAAGTTAAGTTCAAAACAAAAGTTTTTGTTTTTAAAACAATTGTTTTTGTTATGAAAAACAAATTTAAAACAAAAATTTTAAAATTCAAAACACATGTTTTAAAGCATATTTTTTTCTATACCATTTTCTTAACATTTCCGAGTTTTAAGCACCAGATTCACAACCAGCTACCCCCGGGACCTTCCGAATACCAAATGTTTACTCCATTAGATGAAGTTTGCATTTAAAATATATTTAATTTTTTAATTTAATATAATTAATTAGTTTTTATTTTATCATATTTTCGATATTTGTCGAACCAATTTAAAAAATTCAAAAAATTGTCATTGAATTCACATTTTTGTTTGTGTTTTCAAAGAAGTAATAAGAGAAAAATAAAAAAGAAAGTAGTTTATAGGTAGGTGAAAATTAAACATACTTGTTTTAAATTTTATTTTGTAGAAACGCAAAGGCGTTAAATTTTTATTTTAATATTTTTAGTTTTATTTAAAAGCATGTTTTTTTCTCAGTGTACTAACAAAATCTTTACTTTTTTGCTAATCTTATGCCTTCTGAAGAAAAAAATTTATGTGCAAAAAACTTGATTTTTTTACAAAAAAAGGGGTTCAGGAGAATCGAAACCACTCCATGGGGATTTATACGGACCAAAAAAACCATGTAGTAAAAATAGTTTTTAAGAGCCCTCTAACTTTTAAGTTGGTGTCCGGCGAAATTTAAATTTCGATCCGGCCTACCCTACAGTAGAGTGTATCGAAAATCTGACCTCCAATTCCGGTACCAAAATTAAATAGTACATGAAAAATCTTATTCATTGGTGTACTTTTTTTTTTTTTGAACCAATTTTGGCGTCCCCCGAATTGCATTTTTGTGCATTTTTTATCAAATTTTGTACTGGAGACTCATTAACGGCTGCTTCTGCCGTTCAAGGGATGAAACAGGGATGTAAAATTGCAATTCTGTGTTTTTATATGAAAGTAATTGATTGATTAGCTTGGTTTTCTTTTAAAATCAACCATTAGTGTATCTCTAGTACAAAAATTGATAGAAAAATGCACAAAAATACAATTCGGGTGACGCCAAAATTGGTTCAAATAAAAAAGTAGGTACACCTATGGAAAGGATCTTTCATGTACTATCTTATTTTGGTACCGGAATTGGGGGTCAGATTTTTCCCATACAAGTCGGTACAATCTACCCTACAGTAATAATAATTTAAAAATTCGTTGATCGAATGTGCATATTTTAAACACAAATTCAATGACCCTGCTTCCTCGGAGTTCAATTAAGTGTTATGCTGAGTTTTACGCATGAGAAAAGCAACTAACCTATAAAACTAAAACTATTGCTGGAGGTAAGCTATGAAATATGAGTATCATTTGAAAAGTAATATACTTCAAGATTTTAAGCTTAAAAAAAACTACTTCTCGAAAAGTAAGACTCTGCTCGTAGTTACGCTTAGATCCATGTCTTCCCAAGAGTACAACTTTTATGGCAGCAACACTTATAGTAGATAACTATTTTTTTGAGAAGAAAATTTTTTTGGAGCTTCACTTACATAAATTCTTGAATCGAAATGTAAACTTTTCTCGGAACTACCTTTATCACGTTTTGGGTTTTAGGTAAGAAATAAGCTTTACTTCGGAAATGAAAACTCTTCTCGGAGCTTCACATTTACAACTTATTTTCTTTAAATAGTAAAATTCTTGGACATCGGAACTATAAACAATTCGATGACCTAATTTACCCACTATTGTGGGCAAAAAATATCGAAGAAAAAGTTGAAATTAAAATTTTTTGTTATTATATGTTATAAAAGTGAATTTTTCGTTTTTTATAATGTCTGAAACTATGCAACAACGCTTACTTACTAACAAAACAGTTTCATTTGATTTTGTGCACAGAATGAAATTTCTGCCGAAACGCAAAAAATGTTGCAAATGCTTTCGGTGAGCAAACATTGTCAAAAACAAGAGTTTATGAGTGGTACAAAATGTTTAAAAAAGAGGGCCGAGAAAGCATTGAAGACTTGGCACGGCCAGGACGACCATCAACACCAACTGATGAGCGTCAACTGATGATATGACAACAGAATCAAAGAATTGGTGCTCCAAAATAGCCGATTGACAAAAAAAAAAAGAAAGAAAAAGACAGTTCAAGACCTTACTGCCCTTTTCGGAATATATGAAAGATCAGTAAAAACCATTTTGAGTGACCATTTGGGCCTCAGAAAAGTGAAATCCCGATTGGTCCCAAATCCTCACGATTTCATGGAAAAACAGCGCCGAGTTGATGTATGTGAACAATGCTTTCCGAGTAAAAAAAAAAACGGATTTGTGGACAGGCAATTCTTTGTTTTTGTATCACGATAATGCACACTGCTCACTCTGCACTTCTAATTCGTAGTCATTTCGCCAAAAACTCTACCCATATCGTTCCGCAACCACCGTAATCACCTGACTTAACACCATGTGACTACTTGTTATTCGCTAAACCCAAGAGACCGCTCTGTGGATACCGTTTTGAATCAACGGAAGAAATAGAAACTGAAATGAACAAGGAATTGAAGGCTATACTGGAAGAGGACTTTGCAGCATGTGTTGAAAATTGGAAAAAACCTTGGCACAAATGTATTGCATCCGAGGGGGGGAATACTTTGAGGGGGATGAAATTATTTAGAAGAATAAATAAAGCTTTTTTGATTTAAAAATAAATTCCCGATATTTTTTGCCCACAGGTAGAACATATTTTTTCGAATTTATACCAGAACTATTCTAGTCGTCTATTTTTAAACTCTGGCTTTCAGTAGTGCGAAGACATTCCATTTGTTAACCATTCATATGTTTATCGGTGATGAGTATTAACAACATTTGATCGAGATTATCAGAAAGCTGGAGCTTATTTGTTCAGACCTTCAGAACTTTCTTAAAAAATTTGTCTGTACTTTCAAATTTCAAGTAATTCAATCAAAACTATCATAATATAATAATCGCACGATATTATTCTCGACTCTTTTCAATTAAAGATGATAATTATTTTAAAAATTTTTTTTTTTCCACTTTCCACTAACGTTTGAGCTCTGAAATCATGCAAACTGATTTCTCGAACATGTGTTTGATATTGTTGATAATAATCAAAAGTTAAATGCATTTTCATATTTCTAAATATGAATCTCAGAAGATAATACCCGCACGTTGTTCCAAACTTCAGCTGATATCATCACAAGAAATGGGCTGGTTTTTTTTTCGAAATTTTTCCATTCATGCTGAATTGTCAAGTACATTCTTTTTCATTATCTATTATCAAGCATACCTCTTTTCTGACTTCAACATATGCAATCATCATCATGAGTTGGAATGAATAAATTTTGACAATTCACAGTTCATTGCTTGATTAGTTGTCTATCTATAGAAGCATTTGAATATTTAGCCCACTTTTTTTAGAGTTGGCAACGGCAGAGAAAAGTTTTAAGTTTTGCCTTAATACGTGGCTTTTTACTTTTTTTCAAAAAAATATTTTAGAATCTTTAAAGCAACAAAATCTATTTCACCATGCCACAATTTTTTTTTTTTCTTAAGATTCTTTTAATGCTTTTGCGTCATTTACGGACCTCTTAACTTTTAGAGATATAAATCAAATTTGTCCTTGAAGTGCATGCAAACGTGATCAGCTAAAAATGCTTGAAACACTCGCTGAACACAAGCAATGCATTCGCTAACTGCGTGATTTCATGCGTTAGCAGGTGCAATAAATGTAATCGTCTAAATCTACTTCTAACCAGCCACTTATCAAATCCATCCACTTTACATAAAGCGGGGCCAATCAGCTTATCGCTGCGTGGAACCCGCCTTCCGACCCCCCAAACTTTAAATAGTAATCGGCAGTGCTTATCTGAGTGCAATAAATAAGCTTAACATCCGAAACTTTTTTATTGCCCGAATAAATGAAACGCCTGGAGCGCGCAATTGATTCGTTTGGTATGTGGTTCCATATATATCGAGCCTTCGTTCAGACGTTTTTGGTTCGCCTAACAAAATGCGTCTTTTATTTACGAGCCTCTTGACAGCGCTACTGTGCTTGTGCACAGGTGCTGAGAAATCCTGGTGGCAAAGTGCCTCCTTCTATCAGATCTATCCACGTTCATTCAAGGACAGTAATGGCGATGGTGTGGGCGATTTGAATGGCGTCACAGAGAGTTTGCCGTATCTAAAAGAGATTGGTATAACCGCCACATGGTTATCACCTTTTCTAAAATCACCCATGGCCGATTTCGGCTATGACATTTCAAACTTTACCGAAGTGGATCCACTTTTTGGCACCATGGAGGACTTTGAGGCAATGATGGTGAAATCCAAACAGCTAGGTGTGCGTATTATTCTAGATTTTGTGCCGAATCATTCGAGCGATGAGTGTGAGTGGTTCATTAAGTCGGCGGCACGTGATCCGGAGTATAAAGATTTTTATGTCTGGCATCCGGGTAGAATGGTGAATGGTGTACGTCAGCCACCAAATAATTGGGTGAGTGTATTTCGAGGCTCTGCTTGGGAGTGGCATGAGGGCAGACAGGAGTACTATTTGCATCAGTTCCACAAAAAACAGCCGGACTTCAATTTCTGGAATCCCAAAGTTCGCGAGACATTGAATGTGAGTACAAATTATGGCTTTTTTTGTATTAAAGTGTTATGTAAGTGGTTATCTTTTCAATTATTTCATTGATACGAAGTATTATACGTATTATAGTTTTGAGAAAAAACCGTGGTATATAGCCATGATGAAAAATGATATCATGGCAAACATAAGTTAAATTTCAAATAGTTCAAAAACTTAGAGTTCCAACCATGACCCATTTGAAACTCGAACTCAGTACTTCTGTCATGGACAGTAGTCTACATACTCCAGGCTTTTTTAAATTTATTGATGAATTTTGAAGTTTATCTGGTTAGAAAAGAGGAAAAAAAACTGAGAAAAGTGAAGATCTAGAATCATAGTCTAGCTGAAATTCAAACGCAGAACCTCTAGGTTGCCAACCAGCCTGTGTCTTCCCATGATTATTAGATCGCTTAAGAATGTCAATCGTATCCGCTTTTCATCGCGATCAACAATAATATGCAAAAACATGAAGCTTCAGAAATATACCTCATTGAATAATAAATTGGCATGCATTCTTATGGGATATTTAGCTAAGTCTAGGACTCGCAATTTTTTTCGAGCTACCAGGGTATTCTGGTAAACTCTCTACCCTGGCATATGAAACCTGAAAAAAGCTGAGGTAACTCAAAAGCCCAGGCATTCTGATATAACTCCGTTAATTTGATAGAAAGAATTCGAATTAGAATTATAATTATAAAGTAGAATTAGAATTTCTTTTAATTTTCAGTTCGTAAAATTTTTTTAATTTTGACTCGGAAAAGGGTAGCTGAAAAACTTCTAAGCTCCAGAGTATTTTGAGCTTCTCAGATCAAGCTGCCTGGATCATGTGGGGATTTGAACTCAGGGCCTATGTGATGGACTTAATTATGAGTCTTAAGCAACCAAAAGTTGGCTAGTAAAGCGTTTAAATTTATGTAAGTATTTAAATTTTATATTGAAAAAAATCTAAGGTTCTATGAAAAGCTTCAAAACTTAAGAATAGTGATGGGATTAACCATATTCTCGTGGAAAAAAAAGAAATTTAAAAGATTTTTAAAAAAAAAAACAGGTTGAAAATATACGTTATGAATGGTTAAGGTAACATAAATCTGATAAGTAAGTAATAACTAAAAGAGCATGCGAACAGTCTAAAATTTTAAGACTTGGTTCATGAAGACGTGTCAGATTTTCTAGCAGAATGGTCGCGTAGGCCTCTTTTAGTCATTGTCAGTTACTGAAATTCTAAAAATTATCAAGCATCGCATATGTTTTAGTTGCGATTTGAAATGTAGTTCTGGATTAAACTAAATATTCTTTTTCGAAATTTTTCAAACAAATTTTCTTAGACCCGTCATTTAGACATCCATTAGTTTTATTTCTCAAAATCAATGTAAACACAATGCGACAACGAACGCATTGAAACGAAGTTGAAATCCCTGGGAGATATGTTATTTTTCTGATATGTCTTGTCGAGTTAAAGAATGTTCTATACACCAATACCTCACTTTGCGTCGTGGTAACGTTTCAAAAAAACAGGACGCAAATTGAAACGACGCAAAGTGAATGATGATTTTCTATAGCAAACCATGTAAAGATCGAAGATAGGTTCCAGGGTTACGAAAATACAACTTTTTGAAAACAAAATTGAACAAAGTAAACATTTAAAAAACAAAAATACCCAGCAAACATTATGACTCTTAAAAGACTCTTTCAAAGCTCTTATATATGATGGTTTATCATCATAATGCGCTCAAAAAAAAAGACTCTTTTATGAGTACATTTTCATATGTTGTGGGCCCCAAAATATGATTCATAAAAATGATTGTTTTATAAGTCTTTTTGGACTCATAGTAATGACGGTTGTGAGACTCATTTTTGATACTCTTTTAAGACTCATATTGCGTACTCTCTTAAGACTCATATTAAGTACTCTTTTAATACACATATTTAATACTCTTTTAAGACTCATATAAGAAGTCTTTTTGCAACGAACATTATAAAAAAAAAACAACATAAAAACATATAAAAATAACATAAAAATTAATCACTCTCAGATCAGTCCATAGTGGCTGTTGTCGTAAGCCGGCTTTCTTTAAAAAAAAATTGGTTCAATGTTTGTTGAACAACTTTTTTCCAACGTTAAAGAAATATCCTTGTAGCAATTGATATTCGTAGTTACCGCCTGAGACACTTTAAACCTCCTTCCGCTGTCAGGATCGTTTTTTTTTAGAAAATCTTCATAGCTTCGTTAATCAAACACATCGCTTTGTAAATTTGTTTGGAGGTTAAATTTTGTTGTTCGAAGATTTTTATTGAACGGTCACTGTCATCTTGTTCATTACCAAATTGCAATTCAAGTTGCAATAGTTCTTTATTTGACAACTCTTGAACAATTCACTTATGTCAGTTTCCTCCATATCATACTACCAGCAGAGCCATTTCCACTGATTTGGTTAAAAAAATTACAAGTGTATGTAAAAAAAAAATTATGTAACACTGCCAATAAATAAATTAGAAAAATATTTACCTCTTTTATAACCCGTTTTAGAAACAACCCGAAAAAATTTATAAAAATTTATTATTTTCTTTTGAAAAAAAGCGTAACACACTAATTGAAACTGAACTCTAAAGTTAGCAAAACAAAGTGAAAAAAAAAACTGTATTTAAATTGCGATGGTTTTTTAGTTTGAAAGGGAATCCCAGAGTTTTGATGGGATGGCGCAATTAGAAACAAAAGTCATGCCATCTTTTAAAAAAAAATTAAAGACTCGAACCCAAAACAACGCAACTTAGAAAATCTTAATACGCACAGTGAAAATTAGTATTAATTCAGCAACGACGCAACTTCGAAAAAACGCAAAACGAAAAGACGCAAAGCGAGGTATTGGTGTACTTGAAATTTGCCGAATACCCCAAAAATCTGGACATATGGTCAAAAAACTAATTTTGCTAACCATTTCCGATTGTCAACCGGTTTTAAAAATGTAGCTGTATCTTGAAAGACGAAATACGATTTTAAATCGGTTGACAATCAGGTAAGTTAATGTTGGCATAGGTAGGCAAAACCGCAAAACCGTTTTTTTATCGTGAGTCAAGATTTTCCGGTTGTCCTACATGATAAAAACTTTTTAACAACAAAAAAAACCTACTTCAAAATCACTACAAAGTAAAAAATAATTTTAAATTACTTTTACTATTTATTTCTTGGTCAAATTTGATAATTTATTAATATTCATTATTAAATTGGAAATCTTGTGATAACAATTATTCTGAATTTTTTATACCCTAAACCTGAACGGTCAGTCTTAGGGCCGTCCGTCCGTCTGTGTGTTGTCCGTATACACAGGATAAGAAGAAGGAGTAGAGATAATTGAATGAAACTTGGTACACATGGTCACATGTACCCAAGGATCTGCACTATTGAATATTTTTGGAATCCGCCCACGGACACGCCTACCTCCCATACAACGCAAAAATTGAAAACTGCATAACTCAGCTCATAGTTAACCTACAACAATAAAATTTGACATGTATGTGTTTTATACCAACACAAAGATGTCTTCGAAAAATGGACGTCATCCGCTCACTGACACGCCCACCTCCCATACAACCCAAAAATTGAAAACGCAATAAATAAGCCTGTGTTTAACCTAAAGAGCTAAAATTTGGCACATATGTTTTTTATGACAAGACAAAGGTGGTTTTGAAAAATGGACGTCACCCGCCTACGGACACGCCTACCTCCCATATAGCCCAAAAAGTTGAAAACTCAATTAATAAGGTTATGTTTGTCATAGAGAAATTAAATTTGGTATGTATGTATTTTATACCAAAATTAAGATGTGTTCAAAAATTGGGAGTAATCCGTCCAAAAACTCGCCCACCTCCCATAGCGAAAGCACAATAAAGGCATTAACTGTGAGCTACAGGAATAAAACTTGGTATGTGTAAATTTTTCATCAACATTTAAATGCACATAAAATATAGGCTTCATTAGCCCATGGACACGCCCATTTACAATAAAAATTTTTTTTGTTTTTGAAAAGTGGGTTTAGGGTATTTCATAGTCGGCCTAGACCGACTTTAGACTTTCTTTACTTGTTTATTTTTATCAATAATATATTAATTTTTTATATGTTGAAATTTTTGAAATTTCATTTATTTGTGAATGAAATTTTCTCTATTTGAAATTTTTTTATTTGTGAATATTCTGGTTAGGTGACGCTGTATTAATTTGTAATCTTAATTTTTATTAAATCTTAATTAAAATGCTGTATGTGTGTTGCAGCTGCACAAAAAATCTGACTATATTAGCGCCGACTTCGAAGCTTTTATTATCATAAAAAATTAATACATTTATGATAAAAATAAAAAAAAATCAGTACAATTGATATCATAAGATTTCCAATTTAATAATGAATATTAATAAATTATCAAATTTGACCAAGAAATAAATAGTAAAAGAAATTTTAAATTATTATAATTAATTAAACACCAATTATTTATGCTCATAATTTGGAAAATGCTTTTCTGTCGTTTCCTATTCTGTTCTTTTTCAGTATCTTTATCAGTACTACTCTTGTATTTTCATCAGTACCCCAATGTCAATATTGACTGAAATATAGTGTGTTTATAATAGTGACACGCCTCTTTGTCGAGAATATCACACTCTTTGTTATAGTGTTTTCAATAGTTTTACCCACTCTAACAATGAATTTTATCACCCTTAAGTCAATATTATGCAGTTTTTTTACACACTGCCACATCCCTTAGTCGAATAACGCCCAATTCCTCGGTAGTAATTTGTAATAATTGTTCCTACATCTGTACTTTTTCAGTAAGTAGTGTCAGTATTCGATTTAGTGTTTTATAGTGTTTTCTAGTAGTGTCAGTATTCGATTATGTGTTTTCTAATATTGCCACACCCCTTTGTCGAATGACGCTCACTTTATTGACAATTACTTGTTATAAGTGTGCCTACCTCTATACTAAATATCAGTACTCTAGTGTCAATATTATTCGAGCTACAGTGTGTTTCATATATTGCCACACCTCTTTATCAAACAACGCCCACTCTATTGAAATTAATTGTTTTAAAACTGTGCCTGCCCATGTAGTTAACTTTAGCACTCTAGTGTCAATATTATTCGAGATACAGAGTTTTTCTAATATTGCCACACCTCTTCGTCGACTAACGTCCACTTAATTGACCGTTATTTTTTTTAATTATACCTACCCTTGCATCTGCTGTGAATTTTATTAACTATAGTACTTTAGTGTCAATATTTACTGAGATACAGAGTTTTTCTTATAGTGACACGCCCCTTTATCGAATACCGTCCACATAACTGGCAGTAATTTTTTATATTTGTGCCTACCCTTGTACTAAATTTTAGTATCGTAGTGTCAATAGTTATCGCGATACAGTGTTTTTTTAACATTGCCACTCCCCGTCTCGAATATCGCCCATTTTTTTTTACAAAAATTTGTAGTTATTTTTAGAGATACAGTGTTTTTCTTATAGAGACACGTCCCTTTGCCGAATACCGCCCACTTTCATAGACGGGCACCTCCGCGTTGGTAGTCTCTATATGTTGACAAAAAATTATGGCAATCGGGCTAGTACTTTAGGAGTAATCGATGTAAATACATTCACAAAAAAAAAAAAAAAAAAAAAAAAAACAGAGAAACCAACCAACTTGAGAACCTCCTCGTTTTTGAAGTCGGTTAAAAAATAAACAACAATACAACAAGACCTACAAGAAAATAGTAACATATCCCAGGGTTTTTGGACTGTCGCACCGTGTAATGACTCAAAGTAGATACGTTACATGTAGACTTAAATTAATGTTCTCCATTGAATGGGACCGAAACATTGCGTAGGCCAACGCCACTCTGAGTTAACAAAGGTATTAAATTAGATTTATGTTGTGATGTCAAAAACTTAATGTGGGGTGGATGTCTATCGAACAAATCTTTCGTACTCTTTGGAACGGCACCCGGGCAATGAATGCAATTCTACACCAAGCTATTCGTAGATGCTCTGCCCATGATATGGTATAATCAAAGTCAACGATTCATCCCGAAATGTCAGCCTGGCATACGGCAATGGTTGCTGACTTCCCGTGATACCAGTTTTCACTTCTTTGGCCCCACTTCGAGGCAAGCTTATGCCAGTTGAGCTCATCACAGCTTCAGACTGGCAATCAAAAGGCACCCGTATATACTAGCATAAAAATAATTTTTAGCTGAAATTTCATAAAGTGCAGTAAAATGAACAGTTTTTAAATTTTTTCCATATATTAAGGACTTATTAGTTAAAGGAACCATTCCCATTAATTATGGGGTAAAAAGTCGTTTAAGTGGCTGACTCGACTAGCTTCGCAGTAGCGCATTCTGTCATTGCAATTTTCCCCAGACCTTGTTGATGGTTTCAGGCTGTAGCTTACGGATTGCTTCGATCATATTGGCCTAAAGTGCTTGAATCGTTCGCAGATTGTTGGCGTCAGATCGGACCTTGACTGTTCCCAACAAAAAAGGCACAAAGGGGTCAAATCACAGCTCCGAGGCGGTAAATTGACATCACTAAGGCGGCTGATAGCACGATTTGAGACTTTGGTGCGCAAAAGATTAAATGGGCTGTGAGGCATGGCGCACCATTCTGCATAAACAAGAGATCCTCCAAATTCTTGTCTGCAATTTAAGTAAGAAAAAGTCGGTTAACATAGCTCTGTAACACCCAACGTTGACCAAACGTTGTTCCCAGCCTCTTTTTCGAAGAAAAATTATCAAATGATGCCACCACTCCACAATCCACACTAAACTTCACGATAATAACGTGCGGGTTTTCCGAGCCTCAGATGCGGCTATTTTGTTTGTTAACGTAGCCGTCGAGATGAAAATACGCCGCGTCAGAAAAAATGGTTTTTCGCCCAAAATCATCATCCAATATCGCGATATCGAAGCGGATGGGCGTGCGTCTTCAATTTCTGAGTCATTTAGACCTTGTAAGTGAATAATCCGAGATCTTCAATAACATATTTGCTGTAATAATATTTACTGTAATTGTGAAGCGTCTAGACTTCTATTTATTTATTCACAAAACCGTGCTAGATATCATCGTTTTGAATATGAACGCAATTAGTTCAGTAAGTTAAATTTCATCATGGTGAATATAATTTTCTTTTTCTCATCTAGGACATTTTGCGTTTCTGGCTACACAAAGGCATTGACGGTTTTCGCATTGATGCCGTTTATCATGCCTTTGAAGTACATCCCAATGCCACTGGTGATTATCCCGATGAGCCACGTAATGATTGGAACAATGATCCAGAAGATTATGGCTATGTCCAGCATATCTATACCGTAGATCAGCCCGAAACTCTGACACTGGTGCATGAATGGCGTCAAATTTTGGACGACTTTCAAAAAGAAAATGGTGGCGATGAGCGGTAGGTTTACTTTGACACATAAATATTTTTTATAAAATCAAAAAATGTGTATCTATTTATTTAATAGCATTTTAATGGCTGAAACCTGGTCACCGCTGAACATAACGCTACAATACTATGGCAATGCAACAGCTGAAGGTGCACAAATACCCTTCAACTTCCAGCTGATACTCTTTCTGGATGCCAATTCGAATGCGCATGATTATGCACAGCGTATCAATTCTTGGTTGGATGGCATGCCCAAAGGCAAGACAGCCAACTGGGTCGTAAGTAGTGCAAAGATTCTTTCATTAACTAACTTATAGTTAAAATCTATTCTCAATATTTTCAACGTTAGATTGGCAACCATGATAAAAATCGCGTCAGTGCACGCTTCGGCGCCGATCGTAAGGATCTATGGAACATTCTTTTGCTCACCTTGCCCGGCTGTAGCATTACGTATAACGGTGAAGAGATTGGCATGTCTGATGTTTGGATTTCTTGGAAAGACACTGTCGATCCGCAAGCTTGCAATAGTTTTGAAGAGAATTATGAGCAGAATTCTCGTGATCCCGCTCGTACTCCTTTCCAATGGAACGATGACCGTAATGCTGGTTTTACTACAGGACGCAAAACATGGTTGCCTGTTGCTAAGGACTACAAGCTGGTCAATGTAAAACGTCAGCGTGGCATTCCTTTAAGTCATCTGAATGTCTACAAACAGCTACAGCTGCTGCGTAATCAACCAACACTACGTGATGGTGACAGCTTGGTGAAGCCAGTGAATCGTAATGTTCTTGCTGTGCAACGGTAGGTTTTCGACTCAATGATGATACATAAGAAGTTTTTTCTTGAATATATCTGTTCTTATACTCACAATCAGTACGCTTTCTGGTGATCATACCTATATCACTTTGTTGAATATTTTCAATCAAATTGAGTACTTTAACTTGGAGGACATCTTCAGTGGTGTGCCTCAAGAATTCGAGTATGTTTTGGTCAATGACAAGTCAGCTAGAAGGAAGGGGTATGTTGTTGTATTTTAAACGTAGCTATAAAATTCTTTATTTCTCTCTCTCTCTCTCTCTCTCTCTCTCTCTTTAGTGATAAGCTGAACATTAATAGTGTTACTTTGATGCCTAATGAATCGATTGTTATTCGTTCAGTTAACCGGATTAATTAGATTTTACTGAATCCGAAATATAAATTTATTTCATACAAAATTTGTTTTAAAATATTGTTAAATTTAAATAAAGAAAATTAAAAGCTCTCGTATGCTATACGTTAGTCAAATATTGAATTAATTGCTTTTTTTTCTTTCTGGGCTTAAAAGAGATGACCAGTTTGGGAGAGCGAAAATAAGCTCTAAACACCCACTGGTAAAATTGTTCGTACTGTGAGCGGGATACGAAGCGGGTGTGTTTTAAGTTCCTCTATAATTCTCGGCTTTTTTTATTATCAACGGCATAGTTTGTTGATATAGTCATAGTTTAAGAAATCAGTGAAAATTTTTATTCTGGTTGAGAGTTTGATAAATTATTGAAATCTTTGATCATCATTTAAATTATTCTCTTTCTTTTAACAGAATAAAAAACTGAGCAGATGAAATCTGTATCTTCGTCTGATGAAAGCATTAGTTGTAGTTTTGATTTAGAGTATACATTTTGAAAATTAAGTCAAAATATATTTTAATGCTTAAACTAATGCCATGGTCAAAAACAAAAAAAACGTAACAATTATACAACGAATAACTGAGTTAAGTTACCTGGATGGAAAGTTTCTTTGGCTTCTATAGGAAATTGAATTTTTCATTTATGCATGCCAATAAGACAACAAAAAATGGAACAAAACAAATTATATTTAAAAAATAACTTATCAGTTATAAGTATTTTATAAAAAAAATATGATAACCGGATTTGACGTTAATACTTAAAGATTTGATTGCAGATTATCTTAATATATAAAAGACAAGCGTCCTGCTCCGTGCCCTATATCGTAAAACATGTTTAGCCTGGACCAGAACCTATATCGTAAAACCTGTTCAGCCTGTACCAGAACCTGTTAGAAAATTATCCATATGAAATGTTTGTACTTACTAAACCTTTTGCTCTATATCGTAAAACATGTTTAGGCTGGACCAGAACCTGTTGTAAAATTATTCATTTGAAATGTTTGTACTTACTAAACCTTTTAAGACCTGTTCACAATGGACCAGAACCTGTTATTAAATTATGTATTGGAAATCTTTGTACTTTAAGACTATCGTCATTTTCCTCAACATTCTATACATCAAACTATACAAATATACATCAAACATCATGTCTTGCTATTACAGTGCTTCTTAATTAACAGAACCGGAACCTATTCGGTCTGCATAAACAGCAATTATTACATTCAGTGACGTTGGTGTCAATTGGAATTGCTAGAATTAAATCACAATGTTCGGTCTTCTGATCCAAGTTTTAGCGATTGGCTACTCAAGTTAGGAAATGGAGATGAAGATATCATAGAAATTCCAGATTATTTTGTTTGTAAAGGTTCGCTATTAACCCTTTCAATGGCTTGCCTAGAATAATCGTGGACAATTTTTTTGAGCTTATATTCCCATCATTTAAGCAATAAAAAGATTAAAAAACTTCCCTCTGATTTTTACATGAGCTGCTTTGCTTTTGGCAGGCTGTCTAATATAATGGAAAAAACCACGATAACGTTGTATTATAATATTTTATAAGTTAAATAAGTTAAAACTCGAAATTGGAAGTATTATAATACTTCTTCGAAATTTCAATACCAAAAGAGATATTTGTAATGGAAGTTGGTTAGTTTTGAAAAACCTAAAAACTTAATTTATCATCGCACAAGTATTGACAGGTGCACTGGCGAACATTAAATAGTTTTCATACCTAGAATTGATTTGGCCCCGACAAACACAGATTTGCCTTTCACTCTCCGAAGCCGTCAATTTCCAGTTAAACTGACATTTTCAATGACCATAAATAAATTGCAAGGTTAAATATTGCAAAAAGTAGGAGTTGTTCTAAAAGTACTGGTATTTAGTCATGGGCAGTTTTAGCGGGCTGATGATGTAAAACTAAGCATTATAGATGGCAAGGTACAAGGTTAATTGGTTAAAATTCTAAAGCATGGTTTTCACTATGTCAATTTTAATGGTCAGTTGTTGTCAGTCACATGAAAAATGCCAACACGTTGTCATTTTTTTCTGTTTGACAATGGCGAAAAATAGGAAAAACTGATCCCTTCACATGTTTATAGCAAAAATTGCAAAAAAAAATGTTATTTATGTGATTTTTTAAACTTTTAAATTTCCTGTCAAACAAAAACGACTAAGGGCCAGTTTTTCAGTGCGGGTTGAAACTCGAGTCAAATTAAACTGAGATTAATTCACCAAAAAGAGATGTGAAACTCTGTTTAACTAGATATTGTAGCATTCGTTTAAGTTGAATTGACTTAAATTATCATATGATGTGTTGTTTTTTGCTTAAACCGATTAAAACATCCAATTTTGGTGAGTTAACCTTGGTTTAATTTGACTAGAGTTTACACCCGCACTGAAAAACTGGTCCTAAGTGAAAACCAAGCATAAGAATTTTTTTACTAGAAATGTTGTATTTACGGATGTTTTATAAAAATAATTTGATAAACATGTTTTCAAATAAAAACCTTTGTATATAAATCCAATAAATTTTTTGTCGCATTTTGAACTCCAAATGGTTCCTTCCCGTCGTAGGACGGGCTTTTACACTAGTAATAATATATTCGATTATTATTAACGTCAACATTAAGTGTGTTAATTTTAAAAAAAGGTGTGAACAATTGAAATCCATAATCAGTTTATATAAAATTAATCTGATAAAAACTCATAATCTTTATTTAAATATTTCTAACCAAATACTATTGCGTAAAAAGAAGTCCTTGAAGATTAAAAATTAGTTGAAAAAATTTAAAATTTATCAACGAATTTTTTTGGTGTTAGTAGGTACTATCGATAAATCGGACAATTAACAGAAGTGTTAATACCCGGGGGAGGTTACTTTTCTCACCCATCACACTTGAACTTGAATAAAACTATTATTTATTTATTTTGGAATAATGTCGACATGTAAGATAGAGTCTTTTAAATGCACAAGTATGAGTATAATTTTTCAGTATAATTTTTTAATAACACTATTGGCAAAAACTGATTTAATACTACTAATGACAGATACAATATACAATATATTAGTTCATTAATTAACTAAACTTATCGTGTTGACATAAGTAATTCTAGTCCAGATACGAAAATTGTAAATTTAATCAGTATATTTGGTTTCGTTACAAAGTTGTATTCTGATTTGGTATTTTGCATGTGAATTTTGTCTCTCTTAAAATGTTCTTGTATCTCAAAATAAAGAATCTGATAGAAATTAATTGCATTTTTATGTTTGATGGCGTGAAAGTGGAAGTGAAGTATCCAAACGGTTTCCCCCGCACGTTCAAGTCATCCGAAATTTAGAAATAAAAAAATTTTATAAATACCATGATATATATTTGAGCTTGCATCTATTATCATATAAAAGTCCATCAATAAAAAGTTGAGAATTATAAAAATGGAGGACATGTGAATTTGAAAGTAACGTTTTTTTTTTGCTCTAAAAAACAAAAAAAAACGGCAAATCATCTGAATTTAGATTAAGAATTCTATTAACTTTGTCCATGTTCTTAGAAATAAAAAAAAATTCGATTCAATCCATACTCGTTCTTCAGATATCGTAGAGATCAGTTGGAAAATATGATTTTTCAGAAAACGAGTTGGGTTGACGATTTGTTCGCGTTATGTATTCGACCATTCCACGCCTAATTGAAGTCGTGATATGAGGTCAATCACTCTTCTATTTGGCTCGAATTTTCCACTTATAGGAATATAGGTTAATTTTTTTTATTGCAATTTTATGCTAGAAGTCAAAAACATGAAAGTGGAATCATTTGCAATAAATCGTGTATCCATCAACTGTTATTCTTTTTTGGTAAATGAAGTATCGTCAGAAAGCTATTGAAAAGCGAATTTAAAAAAGCTTGCATTCTTATCAGTGGAAAAGCAATCTATAGCCAAATTTCGAGCAAATCGAATATCATGATGTCAATCACGAGTTTCTTTAGGCGTGAAATGGCCCTATTGATCTGATTGTTTTTTTATAAACACATTTTTGTTTCATTTTCTATTTCAGTTCAATAACCTTGAAAAAAAATTTTAACTGAGAAATATTTGGCGTTTATTTTAACATAACGTCGTCCTAATTCAAATATGACGTATGTCAAAATTTTTAAAAATAATGATTATTAGCGATTTGGGTAGATTGATCAAACTACATCTCTGCTCTTATTTAGTTTTTAGCGTTGGAAACAATACATTGCTTGAGCAGCCAGAAAGAAACAAAAAACAATAATATATGTTAACGATGACAGAAACTTCCTTTTCTCGTATGTCACACTAGAATTATGTAAATTGAAGCTAACGCCAAGGAAATTCAATGTTGTTTCTCCAAAATTTCGCCCTATAAGAAATACACGTAAATTTAAAGTGACTCGTCGCATGCAATGTATTCAGACTATACGTCTTATTTAAATTAGGCCGACGATTCTGCTTTAATAAGTTGCGTTTATAAGTTTAGTAAGTTACAAAAAGATCCCAAATGAAGAGTTCCAAAGATGGTCAATAATTGACAGAATTCCTCATATAGACTATCTGGCCTTAGTATCAGTGTTTATTTACTTATTTGCTCTAATTGCATTTAATACATATTCCAAATATTGATAACGTTGTTGTAAGTAAATAACAAGAAAATTTTAAATAAATTTTATCAGTTAAATTCTTATCTAAAAGAAAACAATTGATTATAAACAACCATAAAGCAATAAACACATCCCAGTGAACTAAAGGTGGTGGTCGTGGCATGCAGGTTAAGTGTGTCCCCAGTCGCGGCGAAAAGGTTTTTCAAAAAAAAAATTTTTCTGATCGGTCACCACCTCTCTGCAGACAATGGCAAACCTCAAAGAGTAAATAATGCCATGTAAAGCTTCTTAATAACATGAACTTTAGCCATTCAGAGTCGGCATAAAACATGTAGGTCAAGTTCTTGGTCAATTGTGTGTAAACATTTAATAACACACACAACACAATTGATCATAAGAAGCTCGGTCAAAGTCCTTTCAAGGGCTGAAATGGCCAATTTGTTTGTTTGTTTTTTTAACCAAAAGTGAACCAAACAAACAATTTTGAAATAAAGTTGTAAATTAAAAATCTTCTTATATTGCTTGGCGTTCATTGTTATTTTCGATTTGACAAGAAATAAATTACTTTTCATCACATATTCATTTTATGCGATTTTACTATAAAAATATGTCAATAGATCAGCTTTTCTAATTCTTTGACTTTATCCAATGAAAATATTTGACAACGTGTTGCTATTTTTTATTACAATGAACATCACTGACCATTGAAAATGACAAAGTGAAAACCACACTTATGTTGGTAAAAATTTTTGAACACCAACATGTTCTATGCTCGTACATGAAGAAAAAAGGCAAGTTCGTAACTGACCTGAGTCTTAACTTTAATGTACCCGAAACATACCCAACAAGTACTTCGAAAGTTACCTGAAATCGTACAGAAGTTAGGATGTTTTTATCAATACAGTGTTAAAAAACGAGGCACTATATTCGGACACAACCAGCCAACAAGTGTCCGATTAAGTCTTCGTTCATACACTGTGTCTGCCCAAAGTGTTCCTGAACAAATACCTACTTTTTTCGCTGCAAAGGTCGGACATTCACCGACATGGGCGCTGGACATAAATCTTTTACTTTTAGGGTATAAGGTATGAAATTGGTTCTCAGGATTTATGATTCAAGTTTTATTGATGATTCATTTGCGAACTTACTTATGAAAAAACTGTGTTTATTATTTGATTCAACAATGTATCATTTTACGAAAGTTAATGTGAAACAAAATTTAATTTCATTGTGTTGTTGCAAAATCTTATTTTGGCTTTTAATGTTATGAAGGTGGAAACCCTAAGTTTAAATACAAAATTTATAAAGAACAAAATGTCAACTTTCAAGCGTTTGCAAAGCTCTCACCAAACTTGCACTGATTGTTCAGTGGGATGTTGATAATCTGAAATGCGAAATACAAAGTGACCAGATGTAGTAAATTATTGATAGATTTGATGTTTATAAGCCTGATAAAGGTATAGAGAGTGAGTTCTCAATTGTATAAGACGCACGTAATATGCATTGAATTAATTGTTTAATGACTTGTTCAATGACTCAGTGCACAAAAAAATGCCAAGTTTTAGCAGTACTATCAGACGAATGTATAATAAAAAACCTGTTGATAAAGAAGGGAATCTTGAGATTTTATATTGTATAGAGGGCAAGTAAGAGAGAGTGTAAATAACACTAATGTTTTGGCACTATTATGTATTCATTGCTGATAACTACTCATATAATTAACATATTTGTAAATTGTAGTTTTGACAAGTAAATATTTTGCATAAATATAAGATTATTTAAGACCGATGTTCAGGAATGATGTTGCTCGCTACATTTTCTAATGAAAACATTAAGTACATATCATAGACATGAAGACAAATGATCTCTACTAAATTTATTAATATTATATACGTTGACACTATAATTCATTTAAAATACTAGGGACATTAATAATATTGTTTCCATTTTCTTAAGTTAAAAGTTTTATTTTAAATTATAAATGCTAAAAAATTATTTTTACTGATTTTATTGAATGCATTTTGAAATTGTAGGTAGTTAGTTAAAAATCTTGAAGGTGATTATTTATTTAATGTCGGTTTGTATTTCGTGATTTAAATATCATAGCGCAATTTATAGTATTTAAAATTCAAAACTTTTTTGTTAAATAATGCATATTAAAGTTTTGAAATTATCTTGAATAACAACTGTCTTCCAAAATTTATGTCTCAAATTTACTTTAAACAAAAGATAAGTTAATTTTGCAAGTAATTTTAACAAAGCATATACAATTATATTTCATTGAAAAAAGCATTTGAAGAAGTGAAACGTGAGGGAAGAGGAAGCGTTTGAAGTTAACGAGAAAAAGTAAAATACGGCCTGATAAAAGCGGAGAAAAATATAGAGAAAAACTTTAGATAAATCAGAATTTTTATAGGCAAAGATTTTTACAAAATAAATTTCTTAAAGTTTATATAATGAATTATTTGTTAACTACATAATATTTTACAAATTCCTCTTTTACAATTTTTTTTTTAATAAAAATGCCATTAGTCTTATTATAAACTTTTTGTTTACAAAATATTATTAGAAAAGTGCATCAGATTAACCACGATGCCAAAAAAAGAAAATTAAAATTGTCTTGAAACACCTAAGTAACACCTACGGGAAACGTTAGTGGCAAAATTAGCACATGAAAAAAATCTTAAATATCATAAAAAAATGTAATTTTTTGCATAGTTAAATTCTATTCAATTTCATAACAAAATTGTTCTTTAAATTAACCAAAACAATTCGCAGATTTAAAGAAATTTGTGTGAAACTTGAATAATGAAAATCGTTTGGAAGCGTGACACCCCATTTAAAGATAGTTTTTTCAAAATGTGTACATATAGTATATAAAACCTTTTGCAAGAACTAATAATTATATGGAATGGGAATAATTAATATAATACTTACCCTCAAACTTATTAGAAACATATAAGTTTATGTTAAAAACTTTAATGTTTAATTCAAGTTTACTGCTATGACTGAAATATGAGTGGCACTGAATTTGCTGATAAATCTGAATTATACGCTCCAAATTTTGAAAATTCTATGTACATGTCTTAATTAAAACGACTTATGCTGAGTATAGCGCATAATTAGAAATTCTATTCTTAGCCAGAGAGAGATTAGAAGAGATGGTAAAAAAAATATGCTCATAATATGGAAAATTTTACAGCTGATTGGACTATAATCCAAAATATATGAATAATTCGTTTGTTGAACTTAGTTTTCGTACCTTCCCCAACCACGCTTTTTCTTCTACTTTCCGCTTCAAATCAGCCACTGCAGCGTTTTCATAAGTTGTTAATTTGAAAAAAAGAAAATCATTGCTTTGGCTTCTTTTTTCTACTCTCCATTAAGTGCAGCAGAATCAACAAACAATGGGACAACAATAATAAATACCGCACTCTGAGCACTCGAGCAGCGCCAACAATTTGCTCCACATGCGCTCATTTTAACAATGTTATTGTTCACGAATCAAGTTCAAAATTAGTCTCCCGCCGTCTTTAAACGTGTGTGGATCGTTTTTGAAAAAAAAAAAAAAAATTAAAAATTTTAAAATTATTGCGTCGTTATGTTAACGCAAATTTTGGCACTCTGTTGCCTCGTCAGTTTTGTCCAGGCTGGCGTTTATCCAAACTATCGTGCGAATTTGGAGTTCATCACGTGGGATGCTGAGAAGGTACAGCATAAACTGGGTGCTACAGCAGATCATAAATGGTGGCAGACAGCATCTTTTTATCAAATATATCCAAGGTCATTTAAAGATAGCGACGGCGATGGCGTCGGAGATTTAAAAGGTGAGTTCGATAAGAGCATGAATGTGGTAGTTTTGCGTTCAGGGAGGGTTTGTTCGAAGATGACTATGGATTAATTCAATATTGTACGCTTTATGATAAACAAAATTTTACATATTGTAACATTCGCGACAAACGGTACTTGAAGTCAACATTATTGGTAGGTTTATTTATAAGTCAACCTAACTAAGATAAGGTTTGTATATGGCTTTTGTTAAGCGTACGTTGAACCTTAAATTTAATTAATTGAAATAAACAGTGAGTGATAAATATAATCGCCAAAACAAATAATGCCATTTGTTATATATAAATAATTTGTTGGTCTGCGTTTTCGTTTCCATATTTATACTTATATACATAAACATACATAAAAACATGTTTATATTCAAACTAAAATTCATATTCCTATTCAAATTGATATTTATACTCATACACAAATTCATATTCATACTCACATTCATAAACATATACAAATTTGTCTGCCTTCATATTCATGTTCATATTCATATTCATATTCATATTCATATTCATATTCATATTCATATTCATATTCATATTCATATTCATATTCATATTCATATTCATATTCATATTCATATTCATATTCATATTCATATTCATATTCATATTCATATTCATATTCATATTCATATTCATATTCATATTCATATTCATATACATATTCATATTCATATTCATTTTCATATTCATATTCATATTCATATTCATATTCATATTCATATTCATATTCATATTCATATTCATATTCATATTCATATTCATATTCATATTCATATTCATATTCATATACATATTCATATTCATATTCATTTTCATATTCATATTCATATTCATATTCATATTCATATTCATATTCATATTCATATTCATATTCATATTCATATTCATATTCATATTCATATTCATATTCATATTCATATTCATATTCATATTCATATTCATATACATATTCATATTCATATTCATTTTCATATTCATATTCATATTCATATTCATATTCATATTCATATTCATATTCATATTCATATTCATATTCATATTCATATTCATATTCATATTCATATACATATTCATATTCATATTCATTTTCATTTTCATATTCATATTCATATTCATATTCATATTCATATTCATATTCATATTCATATTCATATTCATATTCATATTCATATTCATATTCATATTCATATTCATATTCATATTCATATTCATATTCATATTCATATTCATATTCATATACATATTCATATTCATATTCATTTTCATATTCATATTCATATTCATATTCATATTCATATTCATATTCATATTCATATTCATATTCATATTCATATTCATATTCATATTCATATTCATATTCATATTCATATTCATATTCATATTCATATTCATATTCATATTCATATTCATATTCATATTCATATTCATATTCATATTCATATTCATATTCATATTCATATTCATATTCATATTCATATTCATATTCATATTCATATTCATATTCATATTCATATTCATATTCATATTCATATTCATATTCATATTCATACTCACATTCATATACATATACAAATTTGTCTTCCTTCATATTCATTTTCATATTCATATTCATATTCATATTCATATTCATATTCATATTCATATTCATATTCATATTCATATTCATATTCATATTCATATTCATATTCATATTCATGTTCATATTCATATTCATATTCATATTCATATTCATATTCATATTCATATTCATATTCATATTCATATTCATATTCATATTCATATTCATATTCATATTCATATTCATATTCATATTCATATTCATATTCATATTCATATTCATATTCATATTCATATTCATATTCATATTCATATTCATATTCATATTCATATTCATATTCATATTCATATTCATATTCATATTCATATTCATATTCATATTCATATTCATATTCATATTCATATTCATATTCATATTCATATTCATATTCATATTCATATTCATATTCATATTCATATTCATATTCATATTCATATTCATATTCATATTCATATTCATATTCATATTCATATTCATATTCATATTCATATTCATATTCATATTCATATTCATATTCATATTCATATTCATATACATATTCATATTCATATTCATTTTCATATTCATATTCATATTCATATTCATATTCATATTCATATTCATATTCATATTCATATTCATATTCATATTCATATTCATATTCATATTCATATTCATATACATATTCATATTCATATTCATTTTCATATTCATATTCATATTCATATTCATATTCATATTCATATTCATATTCATATTCATATTCATATTCATATTCATATTCATATTCATATTCATATTCATATTCATATTCATATTCATATTCATATTCATATTCATATTCATATACATATTCATATTCATATTCATTTTCATATTCATATTCATATTCATATTCATATTCATATTCATATTCATATTCATATTCATATTCATATTCATATTCATATTCATATTCATATTCATATTCATATTCATATTCATATTCATATTCATATTCATATACATATTCATATTCATATTCATTTTCATTTTCATATTCATATTCATATTCATATTCATATTCATATTCATATTCATATTCATATTCATATTCATATTCATATTCATATTCATATTCATATTCATATTCATATTCATATTCATATTCATATTCATATTCATATTCATATTCATATTCATATTCATATACATATTCATATTCATATTCATTTTCATATTCATATTCATATTCATATTCATATTCATATTCATATTCATATTCATATTCATATTCATATTCATATTCATATTCATATTCATATTCATATTCATATTCATATTCATATTCATATTCATATTCATATTCATATTCATATTCATATTCATATTCATATTCATATTCATATTCATATTCATATTCATATTCATATTCATATTCATATTCATATTCATATTCATATTCATATTCATATTCATATTCATATTCATATTAATATTCATATTCATATTCATATTCATATTCATATTCATATTCATACTCACATTCATATACATATACAAATTTGTCTTCCTTCATATTCATTTTCATATTCATATTCATATTCATATTCATATTCATATTCATATTCATATTCATATTCATATTCATATTCATATTCATATTCATATTCATATTCATATTCATGTTCATATTCATATTCATATTCATATTCATATTCATATTCATATTCATATTCATATTCATATTCATATTCATATTCATATTCATATTCATATTCATATTCATATTCATATTCATATTCATATTCATATTCATATTCATATTCATATTCATATTCATATTCATATTCATATTCATATTCATATTCATATTCATATTCATATTCATATTCATATTCATATTCATATTCATATTCATATTCATATTCATATTCATATTCATATTCATATTCATATTCATATTCATATTCATATTCATATTCATATTCATATTCATATTCATATTCATATTCATATTCATATTCATATTCATATTCATATTCATATTCATATTCATATTCATATTCATATTCATATTCATATTCATATTCATATTCATATTCATATTCATATTCATTTTCATATTCATATTCATATTCATATTCATATTCATATTCATATTCATATTCATATTCATATTCATATTCATATTCATATTCATATTCATATTCATATTCATATTCATATTCATATTCATATTCATATTCATATTCATATTCATATTCATATTCATATTCATATTCATATTCATATTCATATTCATGTTCATATTCATATTCATATTCATATTCATATTCATATTCATATTCATATTCATATTCATATTCATATTCATATTCATATTCATATTCATATTCATATTCATATTCATATTCATATTCATATTCATATTCATATTCATATTCATATTCATATTCATATTCATATTCATATTCATATTCATATTCATATTCATATTCATATTCATATTCATATTCATATTCATATTCATATTCATATTCATATTCATATTCATATTCATATTCATATTCATATTCATATTCATATTCATATTCATATTCATATTCATATTCATATTCATATTCATATTCATATTCATATTCATATTCATATTCATATTCATATTCATATTCATATTCATATTCATATTCATATTCATATTCATATTCATATTCATATTCATATTCATATTCATAATCATATTTATATTCATAATAACTTGCCTTTTCCTATTGTGTTCATATTCATATACATTACGTATTTATTTCAATTCTAGTTTTTATTCTTATACCTTTTCCCACTCCACTTCCAACTGCTTAATTTTTTCCAATGCTTATATGGTGACCATGGCATGCAGGTTAAGTGTGTGGCTTAGCATGCTCGGAGCCCGGGTTCGATCCCCAGCCGTGGCGAAAAGTTTTTTCAATAAAAAATTT
Organism: Tetanocera ferruginea; assembly: GCA_958299015.1. Lineage (NCBI taxonomy): Eukaryota > Metazoa > Arthropoda > Insecta > Diptera > Sciomyzidae > Tetanocera > Tetanocera ferruginea. Next base: position 164,239,695 of record OY282640.1, on the reverse strand, counting down.
TTCTGATCGGTCACCACCTCTCTGCAGACAATGGCAAACCTCAGAGAGTAAATAATGCCATGTAAAGCTTCTTGAGAACATGAGCCGTTCGGAGTCGGCATAAAACATGTAGGTCCAGTTCTCGGTCAATTGTGTGCAAAAATTTAATAACACACATAATAACACACACAACACAATCGATCCTAAGAAGCTCGGTCAAAGTCCTTTCAAGGGCTGAAATGGCCAATTTGTTTTGTTTTTTTTTTTTTTTTATTCATATTCATATTCATATTCATAATCATATTTATATTCATAATAACTTGCCTTTTCCTATTGTGTTCATATTCATATACATTACGTATTTATTTCAATTCTAGTTTTTATTCTTATACCTTTTCCCACTCCACTTCCAACTGCTTAATTTTTTCCAATGCTTATATGGTGACCGTGGCATGTAGGTTCAGTGTGTGGCTTAGCATGCTCGGAGCCCGAGTTCAATCCCCAGTCGCGGCGAAAAGTTTTTTTCAATAAAAAATTTTTTCTGATCGGTCACCACCTCTCTGCAGACAATGGCAAAACCTCAGAGAGTAAATAATGCCATGTAAAGTTTCTTGAGAACATGAACTTTAGTCGTTCGGAGTCGGCAAAAAATATGTAGTTCCAGTTCTCAGTCAATTGAGTGCAAACATTTAATTTAATAACACAACACAATTGATCATATGAAGCTCGGTCAAAGTCCTTTCAAGGGCTGAAATGGGCAATTTGTTTTTTTTTATGCCTATTCCTATTTCTTTTTTTTCTAATCCTATGTCAATGCACATTCTTTGGCTATTCATATTTATTTTCCTATTTAAAATCTTATTTCTGTTCCTAGTCTTATTTTCCATATTGATTTTCCTATTCTTATTTTAAATTCTATTTATATTTCTATCTCTAACTTCATTTTCATTCATATCTTCCTTCCTCATTCGTATTCTTATCACTATTCTCAATCATAGTCCTAATCCAACTGATTTTTTTATTACATTTGTATTAAGCTATTTCTATTCTTATTCTTATTTTTATTATTTTTTTATTTTTATTAAAATTTTCATTATAATTTCTAACTTTATTATATATCTAATTTTTTTATTTTTATTTGTATTTGTTTTTGTATTTGAATTTGAATTTGTATTTTTAGTTTTAGTTTTATTTTTATTTTTATTTTTATTTTTATTTTTATTTTTATTTTTATTTTTATTTTTATTTTTATTTTTATTTTAATTTTAATTTAATTTTAATTTTAATTTTAATTTTAATTTTAATTTTAATTTTAATTTTAATTTTAATTTTAATTTTAATTTTAATTTTAATTTTAATTTTAATTTTAATTTTAATTTTAATTTTAATTTTAATTTTAATTTTAATTTTAATTTTAATTTTAATTTTAATTTTAATTTTAATTTTAATTTTAATTTTAATTTTAATTTTAATTTTAATTTTAATTTTAATTTTAATTTTAATTTTAATTTTAATTTTAATTTTAATTTTAATTTTAATTTTAATTTTAATTTTAATTTTAATTTTAATTTTAATTTTAATTTTAATTTTAATTTTAATTTTAATTTTAATTTTAATTTTAATTTTAATTTTAATTTTAATTTTAATTTTAATTTTAATTTTAATTTTAATTTTAATTTTAATTTTAATTTTAATTTTAATTTTAATTTTAATTTTAATTTTAATTTTAATTTTAATTTTAATTTTAATTTTAATTTTAATTTTAATTTTAATTTTAATTTTAATTTTAATTTTAATTTTAATTTTAATTTTAATTTTAATTTTAATTTTAATTTTAATTTTAATTTTAATTTTAATTTTAATTTTAATTTTAATTTTAATTTTAATTTTAATTTTAATTTTAATTTTAATTTTAATTTTAATTTTAATTTTAATTTTAATTTTAATTTTAATTTTAATTTTAATTTTAATTTTAATTTTAATTTTAATTTTAATTTTAATTTTAATTTTAATTTTAATTTTAATTTTAATTTTAATTTTAATTTTAATTTTAATTTTAATTTTAATTTTAATTTTAATTTTAATTTTAATTTTAATTTTAATTTTAATTTTAATTTTAATTTTAATTTTAATTTTAATTTTAATTTTAATTTTAATTTTAATTTTAATTTTAATTTTTATTTTAATTTTTATTTTTATTTTTATTTTTATTTATATTTATATTTTTATTTTTATTTTTATTTATATTTTTATTTATATTTTTATTTTTTTTTTATTATTATTTATATATTTATTTTTATGTATATTTTTATTTTTATTTTTATTTTTATTTTTATTTTTATTTTTTTTTTATTTTTATTTATATTTTTATTTTTATGTATATTTTTATTTTTATTTTTATTTATATTTTTATTTTTATTTTTATTTTTATTTTTATTTTTATTTTTATTTTTATTTTTATTTTTATTTTTATTTTATTTATGTTTATTTTTATTTTGTGATTATTATTATTTTTATTTCTATTTTGCCTCAATCTCTAACTCTTACTCCATTTGCGTTTTCATTGTCTATGCTTATTGTTTCTCTTATTTATAATCGTATTCATAAGCCTACCAATTTTTCTCTTTCAATTTTTTTTTAATATTCCAATCTCTGTTTCCATTTCTTTTCCTATTCTTAATCTTATTCCAACTCTTATTTCTGTCTCTATTCCTACTTCTATTCTTATTCCTTTTCATAATCCCATTCCTATTCGTCTACTTAATCTAATTTTTATATACATTCTCTCACAGAGGAATGGCAAAATTCCTCTTCCTATTGATTTGTTTAAAATTCTACAATACCATTTTCACAATTTTTTTGTAAAGTTTTTCTGCCTCCTTTTTTTCGCTACAGGCATTACTCAACAGTTGCCTTACCTTAAGGAAATTGGCATTACCGCGACATGGCTGTCACCAATCTTCACCTCACCAATGGCAGATTTTGGCTATGACATTGCCAACTTCACCGAAATTGATCCCATCTTCGGCAACATGGCAGATTTTGAGGCCTTGATGGCGCGAGCGCGCGAAATAGGTGTTAAGATTATACTCGACTTTGTGCCAAATCATTCGAGTGACGAGTGTGAATGGTTTAGGAAATCAGCAGCGCGTGATCCCGAATACAAGGACTTTTATGTTTGGCATCCCGGCAAGTTGGTAAATGGCGTACGACAACCACCCACAAATTGGGTGAGCGTATTTCGCGGTTCGGCTTGGCAGTGGCATGAAGGTAGGCAGGAATACTATTTGCATCAGTTTGTAAGCAAGCAGCCGGATTTGAACTATCGTAATCCGAAAGTACGACAGGTCATGCAGGTAAGCAGCGTGTTCTGGGCGCAGACTGTTGACTTGTTAAATTGAAAATTTTTGTTCTTCCTACCTTCAATTCGTAGAATGTTTTGCGTTTCTGGCTGCGTAAAGGTGTAGCAGGCTTTCGCATTGATGCCATACCGCATACAATGGAGGTGGCACCTGATGCCTCTGGCAATTGGCCAGATGAGCCACGCAACGATTGGGTAACAGACCCAGATGATTATGGTTATTTAAAACACATCTACACGGTTGACCAACCTGAAACAATAGATTTGGTCTATGAATGGCGCAAAGTGCTCGATGATTTTCAACGTGAAAACGGTGGCGATGATAGAGTCATTTTGGCTGAAACCTATTCACCTATTGAAGTTGTTATGAAATACTATGGCAATAGCACAAATGAGGGTGCACAGATACCATTTAATTTTCTAATAATTAGCTGGCTCACCAACGACTCGGATGCCTATCATTATGCACAGACGATAAATACGTGGTTGGACAATATGCCAAAGGGACGCACCGCCAACTGGGTGGTAAGTCTTGTTGCTGTCATAATCTTAAGATTTATTTTTTAAATTAACTTTTTTTTATTAATTGTCATTAACAGATTGGTAATCATGACAAAAATCGCGTTGGTTCTCGCTTGGGCGCCGATCGCATGGACATGATGAACATGCTAATTTTTACGCTGCCCGGCTGCAGTGTGACCTACAATGGTGAGGAAATTGGCATGACAGATGTTTGGATATCCTGGAATGATACTGTGGATCCATCAGCCTGTAACTCCAATCCGAGTATTTATGAAACACTCTCACGTGATCCTGAGCGTACACCATTTCAATGGAGCGATGAAAAAGATGCAGGTTTTAGCTCAGCAGAAAAAACCTGGCTACCCATAGCGACCGACTACAAGTCGGTTAATGTAAAACTGCAGCGTAGCAATCCGCTGAGTCATTTAAATATCTTCAAGCAGTTGTCGCTGTCATTGCGTACAGAACCAACAATACTGCACGGCGAAGTGCAGGTGAAGGCCGTAAATAATGAGGTGTTGGGCATCAAGCGGTAAGAAGTTCAGTTTTGAATTGGTATTCATGATTATTTAAAATATTTTTAATTTTATTTCAGTTTTCTACTCAATAACTTTACCTTTGTTACACTTATGAATATTTTTGACAACACACAGACAGTTGATCTGTCTAAGGCTTTTGACAATTTACCCAAAGAGTTGGAGTATGTGGTGGTTACCAACAAGTCTACTGCTAAAAAAGGGTAAATTTTGAAGTTTAACAGAATAGTTTTAATGTTAAATTTTATTATTACTTTTTTTTATATATATATAGTGATCGTGTCAACACTGCCGCTGTGAGTCTCTTGCCAAAGGAAGCAGTTATACTACGTTCTCCTATCAAGCTGACCACTACTTTTGGTTACTTTGCTTATTATCCAGCAGAGTCAACTGCTAAGCACTGATTATCTTTAATTTTGTTTTTTTAGATTGCTTTGAAATGATCTTTACAAGTTAGTTTTAAGAAATGTTCATACATATGATATTAAATACATGTTCTAGAAAGTTTATAGAAAATATGTACACTCAAAGGTTTTTGTAAATCGTAACTCAAAATGAACAGTTTTCTAGGTTTTATATTAAGCATTGGATGTTGAAATGAAATAATAAATAGAATACAAAATGTCTACTAAACCATGTTTTCGTTTCACATCGAATGTATTATTTTAATAAAAAAAAGTAAGTCGTCTTCAATATTGTTTATTCAAATAAATAACCATAAAATTTATTTAATACGTTTCTAACTTGCATTTTTGTAGCAGGGTAGTATTATTATTTTTTTTTAAGGAAAAAATTATTTAATTTATCAACAACTACTGCAGAACTAAGCAAAACATTTATTGAGAATATTTTATTAAAAAATGAAGAGAAAGTCGAAAAGAAGTATTTCGATTTGATTTGTCAAAAAACAAAAAAACGTTTTTAAAACAGTAGTAAGTAGCTACTACTATATTATTGAGTTATATAAAATTTAATATATTTATAATACAAAATAAATGCGTAGCCTTTACTTAAGTTAATGTTAAAAGACAGCTAAAACACAAATTGTATTTTGATCATGAAACTACTTTATTTGGGTAATTGTTTTTTTTTGTAAAAAAATATCTACTAAAAAAAAAAAAACTCAAAAATTTGCAAATTTTATGAGTGATACATATCTACAGAACACGATTTTTTCAAATTGTTTTTGAATTTTTTATTTTTATTACTTCTTTAACTCTATTTGCCTTGCTTTCTGACCGAATTTCGTTATGATCGGCCAACTTTTGTATGTCCCTCCTATATAAAACCATGTAAACAATTTGTATTGGTCTATGGGAGTACCCTTAGGTTCTCGATCATTTTCAGTACACTTCTATCAATCCATTTGCCTAGCCATTTGATCGAGTTTTGTTAAGATCAAACAACTTTTAAATGTGTCTCCCACACAAAATCATGTAAAACTTATTGGTACAAGGTCCATTGGTCCAATCGATTTCGACCATTTTTAGTATCTTCTCTATTTGTCTAAATCTTATTCTCTATTTGTCTAGCCTTCTGATTAAGTTTCATTAGAATCGGCCGATTTGTGTATATATCTCCCATATAAATCTTGTTAAAACTAAGTGGAGGTTCAAGGTAGGTACCAATAGGCTCTTACCGGTTTTGACCATTTTGAGTAAACATGTAATTATCCATTTTTTTAGCCTTCAGACCGAGTTTTGTAAAGATCAGACAACTTTTGTGTTTCCCTCCCGTACAAAATCATGTACAACATTAATATTGGTCCAAGTGAGGTTACCCCTAGATCTAATCGATTTCAACCATTTTCAGTGCACATATATAATTTTATTTTTCTATCTTTCTGAAAGAGTTTCATAACGGTCAGCCAATTTTTGTATATAACTCCCATACAAAACTATGTTAAAACTTAATGTAGACCCAAGGAAAGTAATCTTAGAGTCTGACCAATTTCAACTAGTACTATTAATTTTTTTTTTTCTAGTGTTCCAACCAAGTTTCGTTAAGATCGGTCGTCTTTTGTAGGAACCTCCCATACAAAATCATGCTCAAAATTAATAAGAGGTCCACGGGAAGTACCCCTTGACCAATTTTGATTTTTTTTTTTAGGTTTTTTCTTAAATGTAAATGTGATGAAGGGAGACTGGGTTTTATAACATTTTCTACCATCAATACCGTCAATATACATAGGTTACTTTTAATATATTCACCGACAACTTTTTATGAAATCCGTATTAGTAATGTTATTAAACTGAGCATCACTTTTTAATTGAAAAAATTTGAATTTCTTTACGTAAAATCCATTATTGGAGTTAATTCTTCAGAAAATGTATTATTTTGAAAAATTTTGACAACATATTGGATTAACCATTAAGTTTAATAAATGAATATACAAATTACATTTTACTTCTCAAAGCATTTTGAATAGTGAAGTAATCATAAAAATAGTTCTACCGCTTATCGATCGACTTTGAGATAACAAACAACACAGATAAGAACAAGAGATAAGAACAACACAAAAAATATCGGTGAAATCGCTTAACGCGACTCCGGCTCCGTTAAATCAAATTTAAAAACTCCAATTCTCTCGCCGGTAAACACCGTGGCATCCCTAGTTGATCTAATATAAACTTCCACTCAAAAAAGTATATCCTTTGCATACGACGAAGAAACAAGAATCAAACCAATTTTGAGAATTGACACAGTGAAAGGAGAAATGCTTTATCCAATTCAAATGAAAGTCAGGCTACTCCTCAGTCTTGGTTTATAACAAAAAAATACTAACCGTTTTAATCTTTATTCTTTCGCATTATGACTGAGACGAAAAAATTTTTCACTGTGTTTTTCAGTATGCGATTCATTGTAAAGTGCTCTTGTAGTGGGCCCAATACACTTATTCATAGTTTAACTTATTATATTAAATATAATCTTAACTTAATCAAATTGATAGAGAAATCGGTTGAGTATAAATTTTAGTTTAATTTAAATTCAATGGCACAGATTCTTATCTTATCACGCTTTTGTCAAAAATTTGATTAGTCTTGCGACTAAATTAGTCGTGTGCGGATCGTTTGAAAATTAATTAAATTCTTGAATGCTTAGCGTCGTAATGTTTACGCAAATTTTGACACTCTTTTGCCTCGCAAGTATTACCCAGGGGTCTTGGGATACGGCAAAAGTACAAAAGATTACAGCTGCTGATCATAAATGGTGGCAGACGGCAACTTTTTATCAAATATATCCAAGGTCATTTAAAGATAGCGATGGTAATGGAATCGGCGATTTAAGAGGTAAGTGTACCCATACCGAAAGTATTGGTTGGGCAGAATAAAGGCATAGAAATCATTCATACACTAGTAGATAAAATTACAAATTAGACATAATAGTTTTGTCTACTACTTTTGAAAAAATCTACTTTTGAGTTGACTTTTCAACAAGTTAACATCAATATTACTTCTTTTACTAGCATTCAAGTTTTTTGTATCATGTGATTGAAACAGAAATCAATTAAACCTGCTTCCACGTGATCACATGTATCCTGAATTCCTACTCCTATTACTGAACTTTTTCTTCCTCCGCTCTCTTTTTCTCCATAGGCATCACTCAACAGTTGCCTTACCTTAAAGAAATTGGCATAACCGCGACATGGCTGTCACCAATATTCACCTCACCAATGGCTGATTTCGGCTATGACATTTCCAACTTCACCGACATTGATCCCATCTTCGGCAACATGACAGATTTTGATGCTTTGATAGCAAAGTCACACCAACTAGGCGTTAAGATTATAATTGACTTTGTGCCAAATCATTCGAGTGATGAGTGTGAATGGTTTAAGAAATCAGCAGCTCGTGATCCCGAATACAAGGATTTCTATGTTTGGCATCCGGGTAAGTTTTTAAATGGTGTGCGACAACCACCCACAAATTGGGTGAGCGCATTTCGTGGTTCGGCCTGGAGTTGGCATAAAGGTAGGCAGGAATATTACATGCACAAGTTTCTCAAAAAACAGCCAGATTTGAATTATCGTTATCCAAAAGTGCAGCAGGCTATGAAGGTACATAAGTAACGTTGGCTTTGTAGTATGTGTGGCTAAATAAGAATCTCTCTTGACTGATTTAGGATGTATTGCTGTTTTGGCTGCGTAAAGGTGTGGCAGGCTTTCGCATAGATGCAGTTTCACATTGTTTTGAGGTGGCACCTGATGCCGCTGGAAATTATCCCGATGAGCCACGTAACGATTTGGTCACAGATCCTGATGATCCCGAATATGTGAAGCACATTTACACGTTGGACCAACCGGAAACATATGAACTGGTCTATGAATGGCGCAAGTTGCTCGATGATTTTCAACGTGAAAACGGTGGTGATGATAGAGTACTAATGCTGGAAAGCTTTTCCTCCATTGACATGGTTATGAAATTCTATGGCAATGCCACTAATGAGGGCGCTCACTTGCCATTCAATTTTTTGCTTATTACATCAGTGTCGAATAACTCCGATGCCTTTCATTATGCGAAAACTATAAATACTTGGCTAGAAATGATGCCCAAAGAACGCACTGCCAATTGGGTGGTAAGTGTTAGAGGAACCTAAGGTTTTAGATCAATTACTAAAATAAAGTTTTATTGTGAATAGATTGGCAATCATGATAGAAATCGCGTCGGTTCTCGTTTGGGCGCTGATCGCATCGACATGATGAACATGTTAATTTTTTCGTTGCCTGGCTGCAGTGTGACCTACAATGGCGAAGAAATTGGTATGACAGATGTTTGGTTATCATGGAATGACACTGTCGATCCATCAGCCTGCAATTCGAATCCCAATATTTATGAGTCGCTCTCACGTGATCCTGAGCGTACACCTCTTCAGTGGAGTGATGAAAAAAATGCTGGTTTTAGCACAGCTAAGAAAACTTGGCTACCCGTAGCTGAGAATTACAAGACAATCAATGTAAAGCTTCAGCGTGGTATTCCATTGAGTCATTTCAATGTCTTCAAGCAGTTGTCTGTGACACTGCGTAAAATACCGACAATGATGTATGGTGAGGTGGAGGCAAAAGCCGTTAACAATGCAGTGTTGGGTGTCAAACGGTTTGTACATACATAGTTTGATAAGTGTTATTTTTATGAATTTTTATTAATAATATTTTTAGCTTTCTTTTGAATAACTACACCTACATAACTCTTATGAATATTTTTGATAATATTGAAACATTTGATCTATCTGCAAGTTTCGCTGGTTTGACTGAAGAACTGGAATATGTTGTGGTAACCGATAAGTCGGTAGCAAGAAAAGGGTAAATATATTTGACATTTTATTGCTTTCGGTTGATTTTCTATCAACGTCTTTTTTTCTGTACTTTTAAAGTGATCGTATTAAGACCGCTACTTTGTGTCTACTACCTAAGGAAGCAGTTGTGCTGCGTTCTCTTACGAAGCTGGCCACCTAACTTGAAATCACTGAGTCACGATTCGATTGTAAGAACACTCGTAGTATTTATGATATGTTTTGATATTGTCTATTAAAGCGAATCATAGATGCACATTTTTTAAAATTCTTATAGTTTTAATAAATTTTTTGAAATTTCTATCACTTCATTTTCGACTAGCGGCACTATGATGTTAGAAAAATTTAAATGTCAAATATTTGTGTAATTTTGAAGGTCTGACAATAATGGGCCACACAGACACTTAACCAGTGTTAAATGTTCTACTAATTCTTTATATGCAAGCTCAAAATTTGGCGAGTATTGCTTTACTAACTTATGTACTTATATGACGCTTACAACTGTTGGTCGGTTTTGACCTGGTCTAAGAATTTGCGCCAGCCTCTTTTGTCGTGCGCTTGCTGGCGCCAGTTGGAAACTCCAAGCGTTGTCAGGTTATCCAATGCCTGGTCTTTCCAAAGGAGATGCGGTCTTCCTCGTCTGCGTTGGCCACCGCTGGGTACGGAATCCAATATCGTTTTCGCTGGAGCTTCGTCGTTCATTCTCTCGACATGACCTAGTCAGCGAAGCCGCTCTATTTTAATACGCTTGACTATATCGATGTTGGCATATAGCTCATACAACTCGTGGTTCCATCGTATTCGGTACTCGCCATTAACGCAGATTGTACCATAGATCTTGCGAAGGATTTTTCTCTCGAACACTCCCAAAGTCCCTTCATCAGAGCTACTCAACGTCCAGGTTTGTGATGCGTATAGTAAGACGGGCATGATCATTGACTTATAGAGCGTCAGTTTTGTTCGTCGAGAGAGAGCTCTTCTTCACAATTCCCTACTGAGCCCAAAGTAACACCTGTTGGCAAGAGTTTTCCTTCGTTTAATACTAATACAATACTAATAGTATTGAGAGTATTGCTTTACCTCATCAGGTTTTTGAGAAATGTATGAGTTCAAACAAATAACGCCCAAATTAAAAAAAAAAATAAATAAATAATGGCCGAAATATTTTGGGTTTTAAAAAATTAAATGACTTCCAAAGTAAAATAAAATAGGTACAGCCCAAAATGGCGAAACAACGTCTTAATTAAAAAAATTCAGTAAAAACCAATAAAAATTAATAAAGATCAAACAAAAATAAATAAATTAATTTCAAAGCAAATGATTTAAAATATTTTGGGTCTTATTTCATAAATAAACAAAGTTTGTATAAAAAATTTCATAAATTCATAACGCCCAAAATTTGCATGAAAATTATTTGGGCGTTGTTTTTTTAAAAATAAATAAATTTTGGAAATTATTCTTATTATAATCTTATTCTATTAAACGAGCAATATTTGTATATATATTTGCAATTGCGTTCTCGAAAACGGCACTAACGATTTCGATGAAATTTACAATATAGATGAAGAGGGGGCTGAAAAATCGATCCAGCTAGGTCTCATCTCTGGGAAAAGCTGTTTTTCCGAGTTTTCACGCATTTAATAAATAAGTTAATTTTCCTGCCGAATATGTTATGTTAAGTTTGCACATGTTTTTGTAGCGGTGATAGCTCAGAGAATAGAGCTTCAGTCCAATAATATCGAGGTTGTGAGTTCGAATCCCGCCGTGCACATTAATTTTTTTGTTTTTTTTTTTTATTTTTATGCTTCACCAAACAGTGATTTAGTGAATTTGTTATATTTTTTATTTATTTTTTTATAGAAACGTTTTTAGTACAGTTTTGATGCACCAATTTTTGATATAAAAAGAAATCTTACAAATAGAGTAATTTACACCAAATCTTAAACAAATTTAAAAAAGGAAAATATTTTTGTAAGAGTTTCCTATGCTAGAGTTTCCTACGTTTTGAAAAAAAAATCTAATTTGCTCACATCTCAAAAAGTGCACTTTTTTTGTAATTTTAAGAAACAAATTAAGTTTCCACCAAAATAAAATATAATGACCAAATGTTATGCTTTTCGGAATTTCAATTTTTTCTGATATACATTTCACTTAACCGTTCAAAACTTCTATACCGTTTGAGATATTGTTGTAAAATCTGGAGCAAAAATGTTTTTCTTATAAGGTCAAATAATTATTTTGTATATAATAAAAGAATCTTGGACCATAAAACTGTAAAAAGCTTGAAGAAAATTTTAAGTTCCTTCTTTTTTATTTGCAGTAAGTTTACAAAATTTTAAATGCCTTATAAAAATTCGAAATAAATTAGGATCAAATTTACTCTAAGAATTTTTTAATCGGTCTTAAAACAAAACAAAAAGGTTTAACGTTTTTCAATCGGCCGTCTGGGGAGGATGAAGTGACAAATTCACATTTTGTAAATATCTTAAGTGTGAACATAGTGTGAACAGACCACATGTACTTTTTTTTAGAATTGATACGATTAAAAATACTAGACATATTTTTAGTCAAAGCTGTACGTAAATTTCATAAATTGGGAATAAAATTTGAATTATAGTAACTTAGGTTAAAAATTGAATACAAAATAACTAAAAGAGTAATAAAAGCTGTATTTTGCTTACATCATGCTATCGCAACAACAGGATGTGACAAAAAATAATGCAATCGTTACATTAAAAAATTAATAAAATAAGATTATAATAATATAAAATTAAAAAAAAAATTCATTGTTGATCAAGGCTAAGAATCGAACCAGGCTGTTTTGATTTAAAACGTCAGTTCGACAACATCTTAATCGACTGAGCCAAGGCTCTACTGCTGTATCTTCAACCCAATAACAACCGGTTCCTGTTTTAGATGCAAAGATCATATTAAGTGAATAGAAAGCGACATCTATTGGGTAATAGCATGTAACGAAATATAATGTCAATAGTTTTTTTCATAAGTGTTAAATCTAATCGGAACACCCTCTTAACGTGGAGTAGAGCACCAATGCTGCGAGTCAGTTCGTTCAAAACAAAACCAACACAAGCAAAAATAACAAAACAAAAACAAAGAAAGCAGCAGACAGAACATGCAAGCAGCTAATGATTGATTTTCTTATATAAAAATCTAGATTATTCTTCTAAGCTTTTGCTATTTTGTGACTTTAATATAATAGAAACAAAATCCAAAATTAGATATTCGTTTAGCGCAGGATATATCTGATACTATTGTATATATGTATGATGTTTGAACGATGAGTAATAATGGATGTAGGTATGACCTTAAAAATTTTTTTAAAACGACTCCATACAAACCGCGCTGTAAGACGTAATTCTACGTAAAAAAAAAACACCGAAAATGCATTTTTTGAGATATGAACAACTTACTTTTTTTTGAAAAAGTAGGCAACTCTAGCAAAAAATTCCAAAAGTATTTTTTTTTTTGTTAAAAATCGCTTTAAAATTGCTTTCTAACGATATTTCATTTACAAAAATAGGGGTAACAAATGACAAAGATATGATTTATTGAAAATGACTCCATTTTCAAGATTTTTACTTTGATCAAAAATGGCTAGGTACTCCATAACTTTAGAAAAAATTGCGACTTACAAAAAATTACTTCTATTCTTGAAAGTGGAAAAGGAGCATGAGGTAAATTTTGGGAAAAAAAATTTGCTTAGGCTTGGAATGGCCGGCATAAGTTTAGCATAAGTAAATTTTCGAAATAATTTAGTACTTGTTAAGGGATAAAAAAACCAAAACAAATTTCTTTTAGTTGAAAAACGAAGTTATCATAAAATAAAAATGAATTTCAAGTTTATTGAATAATATGATTTTATATGTTGTTTCTAAGATAAAGTTGGCATTTCCAATACATTAAAAACCGTAAAACATTTGAATATACGGTAGGAATCTGAGCGGAGCTCGGTCGCCCAGGTACTAATTATAAACTTTGTTATTTTTATCAAGCATGCCAAATTTCAAAACAGGATCTACCGCAGATCAGTTCGAAAAAAAGTGTTTCATAAAGTTGGGCTAAGATATTCCTTGACTTCCCAATCTGCAATTAAACCAGCGCTCTTCATACGATAGAGCCTGCAAATACTGCTACTTTTGAAGACAAAACACATGCTTACCTCGCTGCTCTTATTAGCACTTCTTAAAGGCCTTCTTATTTTGCACAATAGGCAGCACAACAAACCTTTTTTCCCTTCAAAAACTGACTTTTCATATACTTCAGGGCAACTTTTTCGATTAAAGTTAGAATATGTATCAGTTTAAAAATATGACACAATAATGGCCCTTCTTACTGCTGTATCAAAGATTATAGATTGAAATTAATCTGACTTAAAAAACATAGGCGAGAAGATAAAATCATAGAATATGTAATAAACAGAAAAAGGTTTAAAAGTAAAAAATATTTTTTCAATACTTTTAGCCATTTTTAAGAAGTGCTTCTATCAGGCTTCTTTAGAGTCGCGACAGAGGAAAGCCTAGAAAATTTGCTCGTTACATATAAAAAAGTTTATGGGCTTGGATATGAGTGTGGAAGGCCTACAAAATCGATATGAAGGCCTGCTAGTAGCGCTTTAAAGCCCTGCTTTTGCCAACTGGGTTGGCTTAAGGAAAAATAAAACTTTGTGTGTGAAAATTTGTTGTTTCTCAGTATTGTCAAAACCAAAACATGCCAAAAATGTTTAATTAAAAAAACCATGTATTTAAAAAAAAAAATCGATCATTTTAGCATGGTCTTCATTTATGTATTAAGGCTGAACAAATTTTATGAAACTCCACCCTTGAGGCTAGAGCACACTTACCATAAAAATATTTGAAACCGATGTCAAAACGTGTCACATCTTCCGAAATAATTTTATTATATATAAATGTTTTAATCATTTTAAAATTTTCCAACTCTCCGGTTTTTGTAGAAATTAATCCAGTGAAAATTACGCATAGAATGCACGTTATGAGTTAAGGTATAAAATACTTTTTCTTTATTCGCGGTTATACTCAGTGTTGCTGCCACAATTATAATAAAACAATCCACAACGTTAAACATTAATTAATGAATTAAATTTTTCTCACAGCAGATAAATACATGTCACTGTTTAAAAATTATTTTATAAACCACACAACCACGAAATCGACTCTTGAAAAAAGCTCAAAAATTTCTTTAGTCAATATAACATAAATCGAAATTGCTGCACAAGATGCATGAAGAGTAATGTTCGTGCAATAAAGAGGCAGAGACGTGTCTCTTTATCAGCACTTAGATTGTTGTTTTTAATCATTCTTCTTTTTGTGATCTGTCGTCGTTGTGCGTCGGTGTTGTGTTTTAGTTCAAGTGTTGTGAGTAAAGTATTTCTTAATAAATAAATTAAAAATTGATAAAAAAATTAAAGTTAAATTAATTAATAATTTCCATCACTTCAGTGCAGAATATAAGCGTCGCCCACAACCATAATAACAACGACAACACCAAACAAAACCTGTTTAACAGAGAGCAGTAGCAACAACAAAAACATCAGGATTTTTCTCTGTTTTTAGTTTTGCTGATGCATGCGAGAAGCTTTTTGACGCTCCTCGTATAGTAAGTATTGTTATTTATTTTATGTTCATCAACAATCAGGGCTGCCATTTTAAATTTTTTTAATTCTAAGTACATAATTTAATTTTTGATTTTGGTAAGTATCTATAAATTTTGAATAGTAAGTACTAGGTCGTTTTATTAATTTTTATAGTTTTAACTTGAATAAAAAATATCATATTTATACCCCCACGCGTACTGCGTAAGGGGTATATTAATTTTGTCACGACGTGTGTAACACCCAAAAGGAGGCGTGGTAGGTATGGAAAAGTATATATATTCTTGCTCAGCATCACCACCTGAGTTGATTTAGCCATGTCCGTCTGTCTGTCCGGCTCACAGTGGGAAATTAGTGGCATTAAATATAATTTTTCAACATACGAAAATGGTAATTTTTCTTTAAGATTTGCAAACAAGGAATATTACTGAATAGAGCACCATAATTTTTTTCTCAGGATTTGATCATTTTGTTATAAAAAAAGGACATCAAACTTGAAAAATATAAAAATTTTGAAAAAACTTGAAAAAACTAAAATGCATATCTTTAAGGTCAATTATTAACCAAACCAAGCATTACAAATTGAAACTACTATTGGCTTCTCATAAAACAATGTTTGTTTAAGTTATATCCTCCAAAATATAAAGCCTATGTTTGCTTTGTTTTAAGAATTTTACATAGAAATATTCTTGTATTTTAAAAAAAAAAAATATAACTTATGTGGACCCGATCTTTCGTGCGGCTCATTCCGGCAAATGGTGACATATATCTGGATAATAATTACGATATATTTAAATCAACTCATATGTTTTTAGCTGCTTCTATCTGCCGTTTTGGCGTAAAAATTAGTTTTAAGAACCTAACCTCAATTTCAATCACTTTTTCTATTCAACATAATTGCTATGCAATATAGCACAATTCATTAAAACTTAACACGAAAACCCTTGATTTTGTGGAGTTTGATCAAAAAATGAATAAGTTAATTACTGGAGGAGGTAAGGAGATGGTTAGATTCTTGCTTGCATTTGTTGAAGTTAGTTTTAATTTGTCATTCACTACATTCAGAAGTGAAAATAGCTCAGTTTCTTAATATAAGCAAGAACAACTTTAATAATATGCGAAAATAATGCAGTAATAACGATTTTCGGAAGTTTTATCGTTTACAAAGAACGTATATTTGATTCATAGGAACAAAATTAAACAACACGTGCAAGCAAGACACAACTGTTTTTGTGTGTATCTGGATAATATAAATTTTTTTAAAGGCAAAGGTACAATTTCCTTAAGTAAAGGCAGTAATAGCTTAAACCTTTATTCATACGAGAATAAACCGGTTATTTCTTGGCTAAGCTAGTGCTAATTAAGCAATACCTTAAGCTTATAATGAATTGCTTGTAAGGAATTGCTTATTTTTTTATTCATTAGGCTCATTGACTTATCGGTCTGAGAGACCAATGCGCGAGTATAGGATGGTAAATTATGTTTGTTGTTCGTACTATTGCTATTCACTATTGTATAATTTTAACTGTTACTGTTACTGCATTTAAATTTTGGTTTTTAATTCATTGAAGCCAATAGAAAACATTTGAAAAACCAATGAATTTGTTGACCAAATCTCTATATTTTGTGAGTATTGTGATAAATAACTACAATTCGCGTATAAACTTGGATCAAATACTTAAATAAAACACTTACTTCGTTATATATTGAAATTTCAAAATGAAAACATAAGTTTTAATGCATGAAGCAGTAGGCGGATAATCATAATTTTTAGTACGACAATGGGTACACAGCACCTAGGCATGCTCACGAAATTTTGTTGAAATACCTTAACGGGGCTCAAAGTTATTGATTTTTTTCCGCCTCTCCATACAAACTTTCCCACTGTGCGGCTGTCCGTCTGTCTGTCGACACGATTACAGCCGTAATTTTGAAGCTATCGTAATGAAATTCGATATTTAAGCTTTTTTTAAAAAAACTAAGGTCAAGTTCGAGAATGGGCTAAATCGAATGAAAACCACGCCTACCTCCCATACAACCCCAAAATTGAAAACTCTACAAAGAAGCTAATATTAAAGCTACAATACTGAAATTTGGTATATGTGTATTCTATGTCAAAACTGAGATGTCTTAGAAAAATGGGCGTCATCCACCCACTAACACGCCCACCTCCCATACAACCCCAAAATTGAAAAATCTATAAAGAGGCTAATAGTAAAGTTACAAGACGGAAACTCGGTATTTGTGTATTCAATGTCAAAACTGAGGTGTGTTAGAAAAATGGGCATCATCCACTCATTAACACGCCCACCTCCCATACAACCTCAAAATTGAACAATCTATAAAGAGGCTAATATTAAAGTTACAAGATGGAAACTCGGTATTTGTGTATTTAATGTCAAAACTCAGGTGTGTTATAAAAATGGGCTTTCTCCACCCATTAACACGCCCACCTCCCATACAACCCCAAAATTGAAAAATCTATAAAAAGGCTAATATTAAAGTTACAAGACAGAACCTCGGTATTTGTGTATTCTATGTCGAAACTGAGGTATGCTAGAAAAATGGGCGTCATACACAATCTAACACGCCCACCTCCCATAAAACCCCAAAATTTAAAAATTTATAAAAAGGCTTATATTTAAGCTGCAGGAAAACAATTTGATATGTTTGTATTTTAGACACATAAAAATAATAAAATCTCTCAAAATCACATACAAAAAGCTCATAAATTTAAGATTCTTCCACTTTTAAGAATCGGCCGTGGGGGTATTTTAACTTCGACCAAGTCGAAGATATACCTTACTAGTTTTATTTAATAGGCTAAGGTCAAATAATTATGACTTCTTAAATTTTAATTTAAACGTTTTTTTATTTCCATCAACCGAACTTAGATATTACTTAATAAGAAAGTAAACCGTTCTTAGTTCCAATATATCAATATTGAAAATATATTTGAATATATAAAAAATAATCCCCAGCCGCGGCGAAAAATTTTTTCAATAAAAAAATTTTTCTGATCGGTCACCACCTCTCTGCAGACAATGGCAAACCTCAGAGAGTAAATAATGCCATGTAAAGCTTCTTGAGTACATGAACTTTAGCCGTTCGGAGTCGGCATAAAACAAGTAGGTCCAGTTCTCGGTCAATTGTGTCCAAACATTTAATAATACACACAACACAATTTGATCATAAGAAGCTCGGCCAAAGTCCTTTCAAGGGCTGAAATGGCCAATTTGTTTTTTTTTTTTTTTTATAAAAAATAATAAATAAATATTTATTTAAAATATATTTATAATTAAAATACTGATATATTAATACATTTTATACTTAAATATACAATATCATATATCGATGGTTAAGTTCACTAAAGTGATAAGTAACCTTTTGACAAAAATAGGTTTACTGGATTTTCCAAATCATCAATATAATATCTGCCTTATGTAAATTTTTTGTGTTGTATTGAAATGCATTGAAATTTAGAAATAAAATCGACATATCTAAACATTTAAAATTTTTCACTTATCACTTTTGTGCACTTAACCCTCGATATATACGAAAAATATTAAAAAAAAAATTTTTTTTAAATATTTATACCCCCACACGTACTGCGTAAGGGGTATATTAATTTTGTGACGACGTACAGTGTAAGGAGAGGGACAAACTGCAAAATATCGACTTGTTTATTTGAGAAAAAAAAATATCAGGATGTGTTCAAACATTCCAATTAAGTAAATTCAAAAAGGGTTTTAAGCTATTAATTTTAGCTTAGCCGTGAGAAGCTACGAAACAATGATTTTCCATAATTTTGAGCTTTTTGGTTGATTGATTAAAAAAATTGCAAAACAGACGTTAGGATTGATTTTTTTTGTTTTTATTATATATTAGTAATATATTGTAAAAACTAATAAATTTAAATTTGAGTGAATATTCAAACATTTATAATTTAATTTTAATAAAATTCTATGAAAAAATAGAAAACAAATGTTTGGAAATATGGAAAAAACCTCACCTGCTACTGCATTAGCACTTTGCCCAAATATGTCTCAAAATATTTTAATTAAGAATTAATTAAATTATTAATTAATTAATTTAATTAGCTGCTACAAACGTGCACTTTTTTTTAAATAATTTTTGTTTGATTTCAGCATGTGTGCAAACGCCAAATCGCACATGAGAAGTGTGCGACATACATAACAAATATTTCTTTGAATTTTTATAAAAAATTCGCATTATAAAAACTGAAAACATTGTTATTACATTTTGTGAGTAATGAAAAATATAAGTCATTTAAAAATGAATACAAATGGTATTCTTTTAATTATCCAAAAATGCACAAATTACTTTAACTCAGCAACACCATTTTCTCTTTTGTTTATTATGTTTTGTAAATTGCCGTTACTTTTGCAAAGCATTCAATTTGTTGGTTTTATGGGCGTTCGCCAAGGGTGCAGGGGAGAAAAGTTTCCCCCAATGGCCTAAAAGAATGAAGCGTCAACGCGAGTAATGTTGTATGTTTTTTCGCTGTTAGAAGTACTCTTCCAGATGTTTTAAATGAAAAACTGAAAACAAGCTTTTTTAAGATTTATGTCAAATTTAAAAACCCTGTGTACTTAAAATAAAAACTTTGTTTTATTTTTAACTAGCAGGCCACAGTCGTCCGAGGCTTCGCCACGGACATTTTCTTTTTATCAATAATACCTTTCTATATTTGAAAAATTTCAATAATAAAAAGGTAAAATATTTGCATATTATTTGTATTTGGAAGCAAATTATATTAAATAGTATAATTATAATAATGTGAAGATATTTCCAATTTAGTTATATAATACTTCAGTATTAACAACGTTTTTTCAATTCATTGGCATTACCAGGAATAAGAAAAATCTGATTATCTGCTGTACCGACTCGTTTACCATAATCTACTTGTACGTTTTTCAAAGTTTTGCATTAAATATTTATTATACTCCACCCGCAAAGCGTAGCGGGCACAATAATTTTGTCACGAAATTTTTTTCGCGACCATGAGTCGATTTAGCCATGTTCGTGTGTCTATCTGTTCATTGGTTTGTCCACACGATTACAGCCGTGTCTTTATTGCAAATCATTTTAAAGTCCATAATGAAATAATTTTCATTATTTGAGATTTGTCATACAGTGGTGCTCCAGTTTAACGAAAGATGTAAAGTCCAGGGTCGTTCGGTAAATCGAAAAGTTCATCAAATCGGTAATACTATTTTCGAGTTTTTTATCCTATAAAAAAGCTTATAAATTTGTCAACTTGAAACAAATATCCTTACATTTTTTGTTTTAATTATGTACTCCAATAAAGTTGAATTTTTGAACTTGTTTTAGGTATTATTAATTATTATTATTAAATGTTTAGAAAGCTGCTGATTAAAATCTGTTCACACTCCAAATGAAAAATCCAAGATTACGTCAATACATTCCTATAATGTTTTTTAAAAAGGAAACCCTACAATATGTATATTAACCCGAGGGGACTATTTGAGAATTAGATAAGTAAATACATATTAATGTTATTACAAATTCAAAAACAAACGAAGCACGCTCAGAGAAGCAATTGTTTACGTTAAATCACTGTTCGCTAAATTGGAGCACCACTGTAATGCTTAAATTGAAACATATACCCTGCAGTTGAAATTCAACAAACAATTTTGTGAATACTTCCATAGAAAGTGACGTCACCAAAATATCAAAACCTTCATAATTTATACAAAAATGAATGTGTTGAATTGAAAGATCATACATAAGTCTTGTTTTCTTGATAAATAAAACGTACTCTGAGTTTGAAATATGAAAAATTGGATAAAAATATAACCTAAATAAATCCGAATAACCTTCAACCTGAGTATTTTGACTTCGGGCAAGTCAAAGATCATTTTTTAATGGTTTTTTTTTATTAATTATATTCATTAAAGTGATGAATTTAAGTATATTCCTATGTATATTAGATTAAATCGACTTGTATGGGAAAAATCTGACCCCCAATTCCGATACCAAAATTAAATAGTACATGAAAAATCCTTTCGATTGGTGTACTTTTTTTTTATTTGAACCAATTTTGGCGTCCCCCAAAATGCATTTTTGTGCATTTTTTATCAATTTTTGTACTAGAGACCCATTAATGGTTGATTTAAAAGGAAAATAAAGCTTATCAATCAATTCCTTTCATATAAAAACACAGAACTGCAAATTTGCATCCCTGTTGACATTTGCTCTTACGAGATATAACAGATTTTTTTCAAAGTGAATCTACTTGTTATTTAATATTTGATATGTTTTTATTTATTGCATGACAGTATTTTTTAACTTCTGTTTTGTTTTTTATTGCTTAATGTAAAAGCAACGTATTTTTGTAAACTATTACAGTTAACCAAATAAAAACAATAATTTTTTTAGATTCTGTAAAGGCCTAAAAATCCCTTTTTGTTTCGAATTTCGGTTTTTTTGAACGGCTCTCCAACATAGAAAACATTATTCCTTTTCTTCGTTCTGCAGAAGCAGCAGCCACTGACGCCTCTGTGACGAGCTTATCTGAAAAAAACTGTTTTATCTCGACAGAGCATTTGTCAACAGGGATGAAAATTTGCAGTTCTGTGTTTTAATATGAAAGAAATTGATTGATAAGCTTGATTTTCTTTTTAAATCAACCATTTATGGGTCTCCAGCACAAAAATTGATAAAAAATGTACAAAAATGCATTTCGGGGGACGCCAAAATTGGTTCAAATAAAAAAAAAGTACACCAATCGAAAGGACTTTTCATGTACTATTTAATTTTGTTACCGGAATTGGGGGTCAGATTTTCGATACACTCTAATGTATATATTCCTCACTTTATATTCCATAAAGTTTTTTAAAAAAGCTTTTATACTTCAAATATTCATCTTAAGAAGTGCTGAAACTTAAATTTAATCCGTAATCCGTAATAAATGCATTCATATCAACTTGAAAGTTGTTATTCAAGTATTAATTTCGTGAAATCAATTATAAACCAACCGTTGTAAGCGCTTAATCTTTTCAAGTGACAGTGCTTTCGATTACCTCTAATGACTGGCTATAAAAAAAAAAAAAAGGGTTTAGTAAGCGAGAGGGTAAGCGATGAATGAAATTTTCTGGATTACTTTTTCGATTTTATGTAAGCGAAGATTTTGCTGGGATGTTCTCCAGCAATACATTTCTCCAGAGCTTTTTAGAAAAACGGGCTCGTGTCATAAATGTCAGGAATAAAAATATACTTTATAATTTTGTGATTACTAAGTTCTAAGACTATACATCGACAAACAAACCTTATTTGCAGCTCATAACCTGCTAGAACACAATTTTTAATAGTAATATGTTTTTCGGTGTCCTGTTACATAAAAAAATTTAAAAGCTCAATTTATTACTTACTTCAAAATTTCTAAAATAAATGAAATTGATTAAAATTCATTACATTTTGTATTTAAATTAAATAAATGGCGTTTTATAACAATTTTATGAAGTTCTGATGTATTTTCAATTTATTTTGAAAATGTCTATTTAAAACTCTATGATGGTTTCCTAACTCCTTTAATTTACTAAAATACATAATTATTGTTCTGTTCAAATCAACTAACAAAAACTGTAAAAAATACAGTTTTGAAGAAAAAACTATTCTAAAAATTATTCTAATTTTCATGACTCTTGACCTTGTTCTCCCAGAGCAAGTTTGCTTTGGGAATTATGTAGATAATGACTATGAAAGAAATTTCTGATATCAATTTGGTATCACTGTGATATTGTGATATTTATGGTCGAGAATATGGGAGTCAAATGTTACAGACCTCAGTATTGTCTATTAAAGTCGAATCTAAAATGTATAAAGAGTACTATAAAGAAGTTTATAAAAATTAGAAAAAAGTTTTTTAAATTAATTTTAATATTTTTTCTAATTTTCACTTTTATAAAGAAGACGTGGATTGATTTCGAAAAAATATTTAAATTGATAGTTATTCAGGGTCACTGAGGGAACATTTGTTAACGTTTTACTTCCCGGTCCTATTTTTTCCTCAATTATGCAAAATTATTCAAAATAGATCTTTGGGGATTTACTCACTATTGCTAGTCAAAATTTTGAGTAAACAAAACATTTTTGAAAAATTCCTTGATTGCGGAAAATTTTTCAGTTTTGTATAAGTTACCAAATTATTTTTCAAATGATATCAAATATATTAATATCGATGAGATTAATTTTGTATATTGTTAACAACTTTTATAAATAATACAATGAATTTTAATATATCTGTTTACTCATTTGCACTTTAACAAAATAGTCATAACAGCAAACTATTATTTAAAAAAATTATATTAATTTTGTAGTACTTTTTAAGCATTGCTTTTATGAGGTTAAGTATGTATAACCTTCTTAAAGGGTGCACAATTTAGTTTTCAACCCGGGTGCCAGCAACCCTAGCTACGCCACTGCCTCACTCTGATTGCAGTCGTGAAAGCAAATAATTGCATGCTAAATTTACCAACAATTTTCTCTTTGAGTCGCTGCTCTTGCTCTCCTAGCGCGGAGCATCGCTCTTGCATTTTCTGTTAAACTTGTCAAACTTATTTTACGTCGAGGCATTTATTTGTAGCTGTGTTTGTAGTTTAAGGGAAATACGAACACATCATTTTTCAAACTTTTAATTTATCTTTAATCTATACAAAATATGCAATCACACCTGTGAATGCCACATTTTGAAATATCTTTCTTTCTCAAGTGTTAATTAAAAATTTGGAAAACTACAATTAAAATATGTGTAAAGAAATTGTATGCGGCGAAACAAATATGCACACATTGGTTTACAGCTCATCATTCCACAGCAACAACAACACAGCAAGCTTTATTTAAGTTGTATTCTCATCACGTCAAAGAGCGCCGACTGCTTTTGGTTACGCTTCGAATGAGTGTGGGGAGCAGTGTTGCCCCGACGGTTCTAAAAAAAGTATCCATAAAAAGGTCAGAAATGTATCCACTTAAAAAAAAACAAGTATCCAGTAGGTAGATTCCAGGATTTGCTATCGCTAAATCTCGATCGCTACAAAATGCTTACGTCAGTTTTAGCAAATTTTAGCGACAATCGCGATTCTGATTCACAGATCATCTCCTATTTTCGTCGCTTAAATTAAGCAATGAAAAAAATGAGCCGGATAAAAACAGCTGATTTTGACATTTATTTATTGCTAAAAAGTTGCTAATTTGCGATTCTGAGTGTATTTCAATCGCTAAAAATCGCTAAAATTATCAAATTTAAAATTTTGAAAAACCTTATAGTACTTATAATAGGAATGAAAACAAGGCAAATTTCAGTTATCAACAACGTAACGCTGTCTTTTTCTAATTTTATTTCATAAAAATATTTTTTAAGATATGTACGCCAATAGAAAACGTATAAACAAAAAAGCAAAATTTTTTTATTCCAATGTTTAGAACGCGAATTTAATAAGACACAGTTGATAAGACACTTATACTGTTATTATAATTAATAATGTTTCGTATTTAATAAATTTTACCGACACTGAAGCGCACAAGAATTTATTATTTTGACTTTAACCTCAATGCTTACACACACAAACAGAAAATTTGACAGCTCTCGTTGAAAAACTTGTGCGCCACTACGGTGGATAAAACAACTAGTTTTTAGCTAAGCGATGTGAAGTTCAGAATCGCGATTTAGCGAAATCGCTAAAATTTCGGATAATACAAGATTTTTAGCATTTAAGCGATTTTTAGAGTTTTAGCGATAGCAAATCTTGGAATCCACCTACAGCCAACAATTTATTCTAAATAAACTTGACAAATCTAACTCATCTCGACGTTTTGCATGCAAGCAGCATCGACGTAGAGTCACCGTTTTTTAACTTAACGAAAACCCAAACCGAGAGTTAACTCTGCATGTAAAGATATTAATATACAATCTACTATTCATGCAAAATTTCAACACTCTATCTTTAATAAGAAAAAAAGTTATCGATTTTTTATGCATTACAGACCTTTATTTTCGATTGTGCGTTAGTTGGAGCAAAAAGTGAGAGTTTTTAAGTGAGAAAATGAGAGAAATTGTTCTAAATTGGAAAAATCCATATTTTTCAACATTTCATGTTAGTTTTGTTAATGAAATCGTTGTTTTTAGTAGTAGGAGTTTAAAATATAGTATAAACATATATTTGGATACGATGCTTCGTAATCTATCAAAAACTCGATTTTGAATTTTTGGTAACTTAGAGCTTTTTTGATTTCATATGACGATATTTTCATATTCAAACGATTTTTCAATAAAAGTATCCAAATTTCCATTAAGGCTAAAAAATAAGTATCCATCAATTTTCGAAGTAAGAAAGTATCCAAATGGATCCATTTGGATCCAAACGGCAACACTGGTGGGGAGCGAGATCAATAAACTTTAAAGAGAAGGGTTGATAGCAACATGTAGTCGAAACTCTCGTAACACAAACGCGTGAAAAGCAAACGACCAAGCAATGCATAGCATCGGTGGTAATTTCCTAAAAAACTTAACAACTTAATTAAATATATTTATTGTTTAATTTTTTTAAATAAACTTCGCTTATGGAATTCTGTAGCACAAATATGATATTTTAAAATTTTATTCATAAAAATCGGTCCAGTAGTTTTGAAGTATCTAGCGCACTTAATATTTCCACTTCAATTTTATATAATAGTATAGATATAGATAATAATTTTAAATAAATGCTTTCCAAACTTTATTTTTCTTGCCCATGTGTGACACTTTTTATGACGTTGAATCATTATGGGAATCATTATATGGGAAGTGGGCGTGTAAGTAAACGAATTACGCCAATTCTTTGTAAAGTCTTATTTTTGATGTTATATTCACACATACCAAATTGCATCCCTGTAGCTCAAGTATATGCCTCTTTATAGAGTTTTACTCTTGTGTGTTGTATTCGAGGTGGAAGTCGCTGTAGCTCAAATATTTATAGAGTTTATAATCTTTACAGAGTATTGTGGGTTATATGGGAGGTGAGCGAAGAGCGAGGCCGATCTTGATAAAATTTTGTGTGGTGTGTTATATTTAAGAAATAATGATGCATGCCAAATTTCATGTTCCTACGACAACTCCTTTTATTTTTGTCCCTCATCTCATAGACATCCTTACACTGTGCGACTTGTGTAACGCCCATAAAGAGGCGTGGTAGGTAACAAAATGTATATATTAGTGTTCATCATCACCACCTAAGTTGATTTAGCCATAACTGTCTGTCTGTCCGTCTGTCTGTCTGTGGACACGATTGCAGCCGTCATTTTAAAGCTATCCTACTTGGACTTGGTCAGCATAAATAGTATTCAGAAAATTCACTTTTAGATATATAACAAGGTCTCTCTGCTGCAAAAGACGCACTCGGACTTTGTTATCTATGTGAAGTTCTCTCTAATTTTAATTTTCTACAAAATATAATTTATATTAAACAACTTTTTAAGAATTATGACTTGAGAGAAATAATTTTTCTTGGAATTAATGGCGCACTTAGCATTTTGACTATGAACTTGTGTTGGATTCATAGCAGCGCGAGTTACAATTAATCAATTTTTATCAGATACCTGTTCAACCAAAGTTGAATCTCAATAACATGTCAGTAATACATATTATCAGATGGAAGCAACTTCGTGGTGGTTTCATAATATTGACATTTTGTATTATATTATATTTGTTTTTTATTTGTTTTAGGATTATCAAGTTCAAAGATAATTTAATAAAAAAAAAAAAAAAAAAACAGAGAAACCAACCAACTTGAGAACCTCCTCCTTTTTGAAGTCGGTTAAAAAAGTGAATGATTGAAAAATTAAAAATTTTTTTGAATATATCTCATTCATTGGAAGAACTATGCATTGGATCCCATTGGAACTTTATATCCTGAGTTAAAATTTCTGAACTTGTTTTTAAGTGTTTCGATATCATTTCGATACCAATTTTTTTGCAAGAAAAGTACATTTTTTTAAAAGACTTGCAATCCTTTTACATTTTGTCAATTTTTCAAAAATAAATTTATTGAAATTTTGATGACTTCACACTATATACAAGAAGTCTCAAGACACAAGGGAACTTAAGCTGATTACTACTGACTAAATATAAAAAAAGAGTGCGTGTCAGCTCCGACGCGCGATTGGAGTTTACTTCTCATCGATTGTCTTGGAATTAAATAGAACCATGTACAATAGGCAAAGTGGGGAAATATATAAGCTCATCATGTATAAACAGTTAAAATAATAAATTTCATTACCAATATGAAATGTCGTTACCACAAACTGAGGAAATAAAATTGAAATAACTAAAACTCGAAACGTGAAAGTGTGAAGTAAAATTTTTTACAAATCGTGAGGATTGAACCAAATCTAGAAGTCCCAGTGTTCTTCCAAAACTAAATCTATATTATGCTTATGACTCAAAAATTTTAAGACCTCACGTAGTTAAGTTACATCCGCATGACCACAGAATCATCCATTTATGTCTAAATACTTCGTATAACTCATAAAAGTGACAATGACCTCAGACAATCCCATTGCATACGATTAGCTATAGAATCATCAATTTTGTTCGAAATGTTCCATGGAACCCATAAAAAATCCAATGAACCGCCTGTGACCTATAAAAGTTCCAATAACCTTCCTATGACCTCAGATAATCCCATTGCATCCGATTGGCCATCGAATCACCCATTTTAGTCCAAATGTTCCATGGAACCCATAAAAGTTCCAATGACCCGCCTGTGACCTCAGATAATCCCATTGCATCCGATTGGCCATAGAATCACCCATTTTGGTCCAAATGTTCCATGGAACCCATAAAAGTTCCAATGACCTTCCTGTGACCTCAGATAATCCCATTGCATCCGATTGGCCATAGAATCATCCATTTTGGTCCAAATGTTCCATGGAACCCATAAAAGTTCCAATGACCCGCCTGTGACCTCAAATAATCCCATTGCATCCGATTGGTCATAGAATCATCCATTTTTGTCCAAATGTTCCATGGAACCCATAAAAGTTCCAATGACCCGCCTGTGACCTTAAAAGTTCCAATAACCTTCCTGTGACCTCAGATAATCCCATTGCATCCGATTGGCCATAGAATCACCCATTTTGGTCCAAATGTTCCATGGAACCCATAAAAGTTCCAATGACCCGCCTGTGACCCCAGGTAATCCCATTGCATCCGATTGGCCATAGAATCATCTTTTTTGGTCCAAATGTTCCATGGAACCCATAAAAGTTCCAATGACCCGCCTGTGACCTCAAATAATCCCATTGCATCCGATTGGTCATAGAATCATCCATTTTGGTCCAAATGTTCCATGGAACCCATAAAAGTTCCAATGACCCGCCTGTGACCTCAGGTAATCCCATTGCATCCGATTGGCCATAGAATCACCCATTTTGGTCCAAATGTTCCATGGAACCCATAAAAGTTCCAATGACCCGCCTGTGACCCCAGGTAATCCCATTGCATCCGATTGGCCATAGAATCATCTTTTTTGGTCCAAATGTTCCATGGAACCCATAAAAGTTCCAATGACCCGCCTGTGACCTCAAATAATCCCATTGCATCCGATTGGTCATAGAATCATCCATTTTGGTCCAAATGTTCCATGGAACCCATAAAAGTTCCAATGACCCGCCTGTGACCTCAGGTAATCCCATTGCATCCGATTGGCCATAGAATCACCCATTTTGGTCCAAATGTTCCATGGAACCCATAAAAGTTCCAATGACCCGCCTGTGACCCCAGGTAATCCCATTGCATCCGATTGGCCATAGAATCATCTTTTTTGGTCCAAATGTTCCATGGAACCCATAAAAGTTCCAATGACCCGCCTGTGACCTCAAATAATCCCATTGCATCCGATTGGTCATAGAATCATCCATTTTGGTCCAAATGTTCCATGGAACCCATAACAGTTCCAATGACCCGCCTGTGACCTCATATAATCCCGTTGCATCCGATTGGCCATAGAATCATCTTTTTTGTTCCAAATGTTCCATGGAACCCATAAAAGTTCCAATGACCCGCCTGTGACCTCAAATAATCCCATTGCATCCGATTGGTCATAGAATCATCCATTTTGGTCCAAATGTTCCATGGAACCCATAAAAGTTCCAATGAAGTTTGCCTGTGACCTCAGATAATCCCATTGCATCCGATTGGCCATAGAATCATCTTTTTTGGTCCAAATGTTCCATGGAACCCATAAAAGTTCCAATGACCCGCCTGTGACCTCAGATAATCCCATTGCATCCGATTGGCCATCGAATCATCTTTTTTGGTCCAAATGTTCCATGGAACCCGTAAAAGTTCCAATGACCCGCCTGTGACCCCAGGTAATCCCATTGCATCCGATTGGCCATAGAATCATCTTTTTTGGTCCAAATGTTCCATGGAACCCATAAAAGTTCCAATGACCCGCCTGTGACCTCAGATAATCCCATTGCATCCGATTGGCCATAGAATCATCTTTTTTGGTCCAAATGTTCCATGGAACCCATAAAAGTTCCAATGACCTTCCTGTGACCTCAGATAATCCCATTGCATCCGATTGGCCATAGAATCATCTTTTTTGGTCCAAATGTTCCATGGAACCCATAAAAGTTCCAATGAAGTTTGCCTGTGACCTCAGATAATCCCATTGCATCCGATTGGCCATAGAATCATCTTTTTTGGTCCAAATGTTCCATGGAACCCATAAAAGTTCCAATGACCTTCCTGTGACCTCAGATAATCCCATTGCATCCGATTGGCCATAGAATCATCTTTTTTGGTCCAAATGTTCCATGGAACCCATAAAAGTTCCAATGACCCGCCCGTGACCCCAGGTAATCCCATTGCATCCGATTGGCCATAGAATCATCTTTTTTGGTCCAAATGTTCCATGGAACCCATAAAAGTTCCAATGACCTTCCTGTGACCTCAGATAATCCCATTGCATCCGATTGGCCATAGAATCATCTTTTTTGGTCCAAATGTTCCATGGAACCCATAAAAGTTCCAATGACCCGCCTGTGACCTCAGATAATCCCATTGCATCCGATTGGCCATCGAATCATCTATTTTGGTCCAAATGTTCCATGGAACCCGTAAAAGTTCCAATGACCCGCCTGTGACCCCAGGTAATCCCATTGCATCCGATTGACCATAGAATCATCTTTTTTGGTCCAAATGTTCCATGGAACCCATAAAAGTTCCAATGACCCGCCTGTGACCTCAGATAATCCCATTGCATCCGATTGGCCATAGAATCATCTTTTTTGGTCCAAATGTTCCATGGAACCCATAAAAGTTCCAATGACCTTCCTGTGACCTCAGATAATCCCATTGCATCCGATTGGCCATAGAATCATCCATTTTGGTCCAAATGTTCCATGGAACCCATAAAAGTTCCAATGACCCGCCTGTGACCTCAGATAATCCCATTGCATCCGATTGGCCATAGAATCATCTTTTTTGGTCCAAATGTTCCATGGAACCCATAAAAGTTCCAATGACCCGCCTGTGACCTCAGATAATCCCATTGCATCCGATTGGCCATAGAATCATCTCTTTTGGTCCAAATGTTCCATGGAACCCGTAAAAGTTCCAATGACCCGCCTGTGACCTCAGATAATCCCATTGCATCCGATTGGCCATAGACTCATCTTTTTTGGTCCAAATGTTCCATGGAACCCATAAAAGTTCCAATGACCCGCCTGTGACCTCAGATAATCCCATTGCATCCGATTGGCCATAGAATCATCTCTTTTGGTCCAAATGTTCCATGGAACCCGTAAAAGTTCCAATGACCCGCCTGTGACCTCAGATAATCCCATTGCATCCGATTGGCCATAGAATCACCCATTTTGGTCCAAATGTTCCATGGAACCCATAAAAGTTCCAATGACCCGCCCGTGACCTCAGATAATCCCATTGCATCCGATTGGCCATAGAATCATCTTTTTTGGTCCAAATGTTCCATGGAACCCATAAAAGTTCCAATGACCCGCCTGTGACCTCAGATAATCCCATTGCATCCGATTGGCCATAGAATCATCCATTTTGGTCCAAGTGTTCCATGGAACCCATAAAAGTTCCAATGACCCGTCTGTGACCTCAGATAATCCCATTGCATCCGATTGGTCATAGAATCACCCATTTTGGTCCAAATGTTCCATGGAACCCATAAAAGTTCCAATGACCCGCCTGTGACCTCAGATAATCCCATTGCATCCGATTGGCCATAGAATCATCCATTTTGGTCCAAATGTTCCATGGAACCCATAAAAGTTCCAATGACCCGCCTGTGACCTCAGATAATCCCATTGCATCCGATTGGTCATAGAATCACCCATTTTGGTCCAAATGTTCCATGGAACCCATAAAAGTTCCAATGACCCGCCTGTGACCTCAGATAATCCCATTGCATCCGATTGGCCATAGAATCACCCATTTTGGTCCAAATGTTCCATGGAACCCATAAAAGTTCCAATGACCTTCCTGTGACCTCAGATAATCCCATTGCATCCGATTGGCCATAGAATCATCCATTTTGGTCCAAATGTTCCATGGAACCCATAAAAGTTCCAATGACCCGCCTGTGACCTCAGATAATCCCATTGCATCCGATTGGCCATAGAATCACCCATTTTGGTCCAAATGTTCCATGGAACCCATAAAAGTTCCAATGACCCGCCTGTGACCTCAGATAATCCCATTGCATCCGATTGGCCATTGAGTCACCCATTTTGTTCCAAATATTCTATGGAACCCATAAAATTAAAATGACCCGCCTGTGACCACAGATAATCCCATTGCATCCGATTGGCCATAGAATCATCCATTTTGGTCCAAGTGTTCCATGGAACCCATAAAAGTTCCAATGACCCGTCTGTGACCTCAGATAATCCCATTGCATCCGATTGGCCATAGAATCATCCATTTTGGTCCAAATGTTCCATGGAACCCATAAAAGTTCCAATGACCCGCCTGTGACCTCAGGTAATCCCATTGCATCCGATTGGCCATAGAATCATCCATTTTGGTCCAAATGTTCCATGGATCCCATAAAAGTTCCAATGACCCGCCTGTGACCTCAGATAATCCCATTGCATCCGATTGGCCATAGAATCACCCATTTTGGTCCAAATGTTCCATGGAACCCATAAAAGTTCCAATGACCCGCCTGTGACCTCAGATAATCCCATTGCATCCGATTGGCCATAGAATCACCCATTTTGGTCCAAATGTTCCATGGAACCCATAAAAGTTCCAATGACCCGCCTGTGACCTCAGGTAATCCCATTGCATCCGATTGGCCATAGAATCATCCATTTTGGTCCAAATGTTCCATGGATCCCATAAAAGTTCCAATGACCCGCCTGTGACCTCAGATAATCCCATTGCATCCGATTGGCCATAGAATCACCCATTTTGGTCCAAATGTTCCATGGAACCCATAAAAGTTCCAATGACCCGCCTGTGACCTCAGATAATCCCATTGCATCCGATTGGCCATAGAATCACCCATTTTGGTCCAAATGTTCCATGGAACCCATAAAAGTTCCAATGACCCGCCTGTGACCTCAGATAATCCCATTGCATCCGATTGGCCATAGAATCACCCATTTTGGTCCAAATGTTCCATGGAACCCATAAAAGTTCCAATGACCCGCCTGTGACCTCAGGTAATCCCATTGCATCCGATTGGCCATAGAATCATCCATTTTGGTCCAAATGTTCCATGGAACCCATAAAAGTTCCAATGACCCGCCTGTGACCTCAGATAATCCCATTGCATCCGATTGGCCATTGAATCACCCATTTTGTTCCAAATATTCTATGGAACCCATAAAATTAAAATGACCCGCCTGTGACCACAGATAATCCCATTGCATCCGATTGGCCATAGAATCATCCATTTTGGTCCAAGTGTTCCATGGAACCCATAAAAGTTCCAATGACCCGTCTGTGACCTCAGATAATCCCATTGCATCCGATTGGCCATAGAATCATCCATTTTGGTCCAAATGTTCCATGGAACCCATAAAAGTTCCAATGACCCGTCTGTGACCTCAGATAATCCCATTGCATCCGATTGGCCATAGAATCATCCATTTTGGTCCAAATGTTCCATGGAACCCATAAAAGTTCCAATGACCCGCCTGTGACCTCAGATAATCCCATTGCATCCGATTGGCCATTGAATCACCCATTTTGTTCCAAATATTCTATGGAACCCATAAAATTAAAATGACCCGCCTGTGACCACAGATAATCCCATTGCATCCGATTGGCCATAGAATCATCCATTTTGGTCCAAGTGTTCCATGGAACCCATAAAAGTTCCAATGACCCGCCTGTGACCTCAGATAATCCCATTGCATCCGATTGGCCATAGAATCATCCATTTTGGTCCAAATGTTGCTTCAACCCATAAAAGTTCCAATGACTCCCCTGTCACCTCCATGGAATCCATGGAATCCATTAAGGTGCCAATGACCAGCCTGTGCCCTCAGATAATCCCATTGCATCCGAATGGCCATAGAATCATCCACTTTGGTCCAAATTCTCCATTGAATCCATTTAAGTGCCAATGATCTGCCTGTGACCTTAGATAATTCCATTGCATTCGATTGGCCATAGAGTCATAGAATCAAAGTTGAAAATTCAAGCATAACGCAAAAATAGTTGAAAATTCAAACGTAACGAAAAAAAGTTGAAAATTCAAGCATAACGCAAAAAATAGTTGAAAATTCAAACGTAACGAAAAATAGTTGAAATTTGACTTTACCCCCTAATATAATTTCTTTTCATGCAAATCGATTCTAAAGGAGTAAACTCCAAAAAGTTTTTTTGTCAAGCTCTGACTTTTCATTCCTTTAATCTTAAGATCCATGTTGCGGTGGTGAAACATGATTTCAAAGCTGTTAGAAATAGTAATACTACCGGTTATCTAAATTAATATGGCTTAAAGACTTTTAAGGCTAAGATAATCTAAGGGCCCTTTGGACATTAGGTGCTCATAGTATACGAGGCTCAATCACATCAAAGTAACTCCGAAACTCTTCACTCCTAATTTGGTGTTTTAAGGACATCTTGAGATTTGGAGTAGAATTTGAAGATTGAAGTAGTAGAAACGTAGAATATTTTTTTAAAAAAAGAGTTGGAATAGAATTAAGGTCTTAGCTTTTTTATCAGGTGGTCTTTCAACATTAAATATTTCGGTTTATTTCAGTTCATTCGAGAAGTTATTTCCAAAACAAATTACCTGCACTAAGTGTATTGGCCCATTTGGCTAGTAAATTTTAGTAACCGAGCTTTTCTAAGCGGTTACCCAAGTAGAACTAGAGAAAACTGTATGTTTCTGGTTTCGAGCTTTTCTAAGAAATTACCCTTGTAGAACTAGAGAAAACTTTATGTTTCGGGTTTCGAGCTTTTTAAAAAGGTTACCCTAGTAGAACTAGAGAGCACTGTATGTTTCGGGTTTCGAGCTTTTCTAAGCGGCTACCCTAGTAGAACTATAGAAAACTGTATGTTTCGGGTTTGAAACTTTTCTAAGCGGTTACCCTAGTAGAACTAGAGAAAACTTTATGTTTCGGGTTTCGAGCTTTTTAAAAAGGTTACCCTAGTAGAACTAGAGAACACTGTATGTTTCGGGTTTCGAGCTTTTCTAAGCGGTTACCCTAGTAGAACTAGAGAAAAATTTATGTTTCGGGTTTCGAGCTTTTCTAAGCGGCTACCATAGTAGAACTAGAGAAAACTTTATGTTTCGGATTTCGAGCTTTTCTAAGCGGTTACCCTAGTAGAACTAGAGAAAACTGTTTGTATCGGGTTTCGAGCTTTTTTAAGTGGTTACCCTAGTAGAACTAGAGAAAAATTTATGTTTCGGGTTTCGAGCTTTTCTAAGCGGTCACCCTAGATACATCCTGTAATCTCAAAATCCCACCTAAACTCCTAAAAACCCACTTTCACGAGTCAGCAAACGGAGCGGGAAATACCGGAAGACCGAGAAAATGCAGGACATCGCAGGACAACAGGAAGATTAGTTATTATAGTCGAATAATAATAGTTGAATAAAAAGAGCAAAATAATATAAATGAAATATTAATCAAATTTGTAATTATAACATTAATCAAAGTGAATTTATATAATAAACCAGATCTTTATTAGTTTTAAAAAGCGCATTTGGTCTTAAATATATAAATATTTTTGTACAGAGCCCTAGGTAAACGGCGGGATATTCCCCGGCTTAAAAACTTCGTTACAAATTCCCAAGAATTATTCCATTAACTACCACTTGACTGTTCTCTTCTATACAAAAAAGGGTTTTATAAATATTTGTAGTACTACGACTTTAAGATTGTAAAAACCGGAAACCTCAATGTTAATTATTGAGTATCATAAACATTTGATAGGGAGAATACTTGAAGATATTTTATAGTTTTTCAAAAAAGAACAATACATGAAAGTAAACAAACACGTCATGTAACAAAGTGAAGAACCTCAAATCTTCTGCCTCTCCTACTGAGTACTGTCGTGTATGTTAAAAACAAAAAGTTTCCACTACAATGACCACAAATAAGAGATAACAATTAATACAGCAATTTCAAAATACACAAATAGTTGACAAATTAAAAACTGTCATCTACAAAACTAACCTCTTCAACAATGAATGAGAATTAAGCTCGTTGGTGACTTACATGACTGCGAATCAAACACTTGAATTCCAAGCTCATGTTTTATAAGTAGATGCACTCAATGCAAGATTGTTGAAAGATAAGCTTTATAGAGATAGCAATGAAGGTGAAAAGTTTTAAAAAACCTGCTCACCAGCAGCAAGCAGTGTCAGTTCAAGCAAAAGCCTGCAAATGAAGGCAGGTTCAAATTAATAAAGTGCAAAAATTAATTAAATATTAAGTGAAAATACAAGTTTATTGGTTGAAAAATTTCAAAAAAATGCGTCTGTTATATAAAATTTTGGCATTTCTGCTAATCGCGCTGTGGCAGCAACAGTGCGCTGTGCGAGCCTGCACCGGCACTGGTGAACAGACCGTTGCAAGTGAAACGCGTGACTGGTGGCAAATAGCACAGTTCTATCAAATCTATCCACGTTCCTTTATGGACTCCAATGGCGATGGTATTGGTGATTTGAAGGGTATAACCTCACGGCTAGACTATCTGAAGGAAATCGGCGTAACGGCAACATGGCTTTCGCCCATTTTTAAATCTCCCATGGCAGATTTTGGTTATGATATTGCTGACTTCTTTGACATACAGGAAGAGTATGGCAACTTGGAAGACTTCGATGAGTTGATGCGTGAGGCTAATGCTAGAGGTCTGAAGGTCATACTTGACTTTGTGCCAAATCATTCGAGTGATGAGAATGATTGGTTCATCAAGTCGGTAAATCGTGAGAAGGGCTACGAGGACTATTATGTATGGCATGATGGTTATCTGGCAGATAATGGCACGCGTATGCCACCCAGCAATTGGGTAAGTTTTTCAACGACTGCTAATTTTGTATTCCAAATAATGCTGACATGCATTCACGTGGCTCTTTTAGCTACAAGCTTTTCGCGGCAGCGCCTGGGAATGGAACGAAAAGCGTGGCCAATACTATTTACATCAATTTGCTGTCAAGCAACCTGATCTCAACTACCGCAATCCGGCCGTGGTAGCACAAATGAAACGTGTTTTGACCTATTGGCTGGATCGCGGTGTGGCCGGTTTTCGAGTGGATGCTGTGCCCTGGTGTTTTGAGGTGCTACCCGATGAGACTGGACGTTATCCTGATGAGCCACTCAGTGGCTATACCAATGATCCCGAGGATTCGTCTTATCTTAAGCATATCTATACCCAAGATCAGCCGGAAACAGTCGATATGGTCTATCAGTGGCGTCAGCTGTTGGATGACTATCAACGCGTTCATGGCGGTGAGACACGCGTGCTTATGATCGAAACCTACTCGCCACTGCCATACGTCATGAAGATGTACGGCAACAATACCACAAATGGCGCACAAATACCGTTTAATTTCCAATTTATTGTGGACGGAAAAGGTGATAAAAACAATACGCAGCTGCCGGCGGGTGACTTTGTGCGCATTATCAAGGATTGGCTGAGCAATATGCCGGCTGGCAAGACAGCCAACTGGGTGGTAAGTGCGCGACTAAAAGTACACCGAAAGTGACAAAATTTTACATAGAAAATTATATTTTGTCTAGATGGGCAATCATGATCAGCGTCGTGTGGGCAGCCGCTATGGTGAGAATCGTATTGATATCATGAACATGCTGCAAATGTTTTTACCAGGCGTCAGTGTAACCTATATGGTAATGCTTCATCGTAAACACAAATTAGCCTTATGAGAGTTTTTAATTTTTTTCTTCTTGTTATAGGGTGAAGAATTGGGCATGACGGATCTTGACATTTCCTGGGAACAGACACGCGATCCCGCCGCCTGCAATTCAAATCGCGATATCTATGAATCGTTTACTCGCGATCCTGCCCGCACACCCTTCCAGTGGAGTGCCGAGGCTAATGCGGGTTTCTCCAGCAATAGCACAACATGGCTACCTGTTAATCCAAACTATGTAACCCTTAATGTGGAATCGGAGCGTGCGGATACCAAGAGTCATCTGAGTGTTTACAAACAGTTGGTAGAGCTGCGCAAGACTCGCACTCTCCAATATGGTGATCTGGTCTATGGAAATATTGGTGACGATATTTTGGCTGTCAAGCGGTAAGTACAAATTTTTAAAATTTTACAAAAAGATAAGAGAATTGGGAACTTTACTAATATTTAGGGGTATTCAAATAACATGTTGAATTTAAATTTCATGAAGAAATCGTGCCTAACAAAACAAGTCTGCCTTGGTTCAAAAATTGGGCAATAGATACGTAGGAGTGAAAGAAGGAAATCAAGTATAAGAAGTGCAGAATAGACTGTATCGACAAAAAAAGTTGACATGGTGTCTGAAATCAGAGTTTAGATCGAAAAAACATAAAAAAAAATATTTTGTTTTTTTTTTTACTCCTCGTTAGCAAAAATGTTTTTAAGCTCTGGTCGAAACAAATTTTATGAGAACCCCCACAATTCCCAGAAAAAAATTAAGGTTAAAAATTAATTAAAAATTAATTCTTTTTTTTCTTAATCGTAAAACAATGAAGGTTATCACATTTAATATTATGAAAAAAGTATTGCATTTATTCAAAAAAGCTTTTCTTAACATTTTGAAATATAACGTATTATATATTAAGAAAACAAAAATAACGTTTGGCCATTTTTGGTTCCTCTTGGCGTTACAAAAGGGTGTCTTCTAAAAGTTGATTTTTAGGTCAACCATGATTTTCCGGAAAAACTGAATATGATAAAGAAAAATTTCAAAATGGAATCACTTCATTAGATGCTTAGGCACTGAACGTGCCAAAAAAAATTGGATGTTTTTGGTTGTTTTAATGTTTTTTCTAATATTTTCGTAAATTTTGGGTTTGTTTTTTTGCAAAATTGCCAAATAAAAATACTCAAAGTGAATGTTTTTGGGGTTCAGTCGTTATCAATTATAATACAGAATATTTGTACTTTGGTTTTTTAATATCCATTGTATAGATCTCGAGATTCTTAGTGGATGAGTTCCAAAAACATAGTTCCATATTTGTATTTAACTTTTTCTCAAGGCCGAATTTTACAAAGTGGTTTAAGGAGTGTATTTTTACGATATCTAGAACATTTTTATCGAAAAATAAAAATCGATTTTGTTTGGACTAAGAAAGTAAGGTCACCTTAATCTGTCTTTTTTTATAAAAAACAAAAATTGTAAACAAAAATAATTTGCGACGCACTATTTTCAAAAAAAAGAATTTATAAAAAAACACGGCCCTCACAACTGAAGCCTTTTGTGGGTTCCCCATTAAATTTTTTCGATCAGGTCTTAAAATAAATAGTTTTGCAATTTTTCTAATTATTCTTAAAAGATTGTTAAATTGTCTTTCAAATGTGGTAATAATCACTATGAAGCTCTAACCAAAAGTATTTTGAATACATTTTTTTGGTATGCAATTAAAAAAATTTATAAAAATGTTACCATTAATTTTTTGTATATATTTAATTATCTATTAAAAAGATACCACAAAATTTGATCTTTTCCCAAAATATGGGGGTAAAAATGATTTTTGTTGTAAAAAGAGAAAAACTCAAATTTGCATTTTTGATTTTTTTAAAGTCTATAGCCCATTAAAAGTTAATTTATTGTGTTTCTTTAAATGATGTACTATTTTTGATAAAATTAATAAAATTCAAAAATAATTTATTTGAGCTATAAAGCTAAAGCTTATATCATCAATTAATTTAAAGTTGTGGCCTCGAACTTTTTTTAACCATTATATATATTTCCTCATAAAAAATTGGTCGTATTTTCGACCCCAGACTAAACTAGTAGTTATAAATAGGCAAGCAAAAAATTGTTCGAATTTCGACCACAGAAGATGCTAATATTTTTGAAAAAATCGTTTTACAATATTCCATGGCTCAATGTTTGTATTACCCGACTCGAGCGGAGTCACTCAAAAATCGAACTAAATCGTTCAGGAAAGGTTTTTATCATTCAATATTTATATATTTAATGTATTCAATATTTAAATATTTAAAAATTCATTTTAATAGCATTTCCATAGTTTTCAAGAAAATAATGGTAACTTTTCAGAATTTATAAACTTTTTTTAAAAAAAGTAACAATGTAAAAATATCCTCACTAAAAGATTTTGATCATCACTTTGAATATTTTTGTTTTATTACTGTTTTTAAATTTTTTTAAAATTTCATTTTAAATAGTATTATCCTAATACCTTTTGAATTTCAAATATTACCGCAATTTAACAAAGCCTATGACCATCCCAAAATTTGAAAGTTCTTGATAGTAAACTTTACATTAAATTCTGTGCAGTGGTTTTTGAATTTACCCCGAACATAGCAAGTGTATCAAAAATTGCAAAATTTGTTCTTTAATTTAATAGAAAAAGATTTTGATTGGTATGTGTTCTGGTTTTTTCAAAAAATTTTCGAATCTTATTTTTAAATATTAATGAATTTATTATTTTTATTATTAGTTTTTTTACATTTATATCGATATACTATTTTGCGGTTTGTTAACTTTTTTCTTTCTCATCTTAGCTTCCATTGATTTATTTCCTTATTTTTGTTATATTTTAATTATTCTGGACAAGTTATTTTTTTATATTTCTCATATAGTTCTCTGGCAAATGAGAAAACCTACGTTCTTTTGGCAAATGTGAAGAATGAAAGAATTACTGGTGATGTTTCTTCTGTACTAAGAATTAATGGCAATCTGAAGACACTTATACCAAGCACATTATCAGCAAAACAAGTCGAGTAAGTAATGTTGAAAATACAAAATAAAAATTTTAAAAATGTTGGGCGATACTCATAAATTCATTTTTTTTTTCAATAAAGCGACATACTATCCGCATCAAACTTTTTGCTGGAAGCGAACGAAGCTGTCATTTTGGAGGCTTAATTTGTGGTATCTTAACAATAAATTCTACAAAAAAATTATTATATAAGGATAATAAAAAAATTTTAAGACCAAATTGATAAACTTTTTTTTATTTTATTTAAAAATAATAAAGTTTTCTTCTCTAAAAATAACATATTTTTATATATTTCTCTTTTTCATAATAAATAGATCAAAGTTTTTGCTTTTTATTTTATTGCGCGCGTTTAGGAAATAAAGGAAGGCTATGGCTGCATGTGTAAAACTACTAAAAGTTCTTATTTATATGAGATAAAGAACCCTCTCTGAGTCTTGGAGGCTGTAGAGTGGAGCAAATTTTTGATCTCAATAGCTCCATTCATTTTTAGAAAATGCTCATTGAAAGACTATTTTTTACATCTTAAGTCTTTTTCTGCTATACAATTTTTGACGTTGACCGAGCCTTTGAAGATTCCTTGACTCCATACATTTCGTTGCACTCTACTTTACAGGCAAATATATACTTGCAAAAAGCTGCCAGAATTGTTTGTTATTCTGTCATTTATTCATTTCATTCATATTATCTTTATGTCATGTAATGCTATAAAATATGGACAATTTTTCAATAGATTTTCTGCAACTTGATTTTTTATCTAAAGTTTTGACTAGGAATGAATTAGATGTTGTGTAGGCACTCAATTTAATGGAATGCAAATGTAAATTTCTGTCTCAAAAAGTATAACAAAATGTTAATTTTCCCGAAAGTTTTGTAGTTACCAACCAAAAACCTGCTGAAAGTGTATATTTTGGTGCAGCGACAAAAACGTGTACATTTTTTTTAATAATACAGAACTTTTATAAGAAAGGCATTCAACTTTTTTTTTATGTTTTTTTTTGTCGATATGAATAACTTGAAAAATTATATTTCAAATCATTTTAAAAACATGGCACAACCCAAACTAATTTAATATGCCACGTTCGTTGCGATGTCAGACACCTGCATGTCAGCTGTCTGCGGATGAATTGCTGCTGGCGGCTTTTTGCCAGCAAGTTACAAACCTGCACATTCCTCAAGTCATGACACGGCCAGAGTTCTCTGTATCAACATTTTAAAGACATGTTAAAGTTTTATTTTTTATTTTTATCTTTTTTTTTTTAATTTTTTGCCGCTTAATGAGGTTTTTGGCTGGAAGGTTTGCCTAAGGGCAAGTGGGCGGTATAATATTACAACACATTGATGAGATTTTTTGTTGTAATTTGACGACGTTTTAAGTACTCCTAGCTGTAGTCACTTAATGAACACATGAGAGAAAACACAGCTTAGAGATATATGAAGACATCTTGAAGGATTTTAAATATAATTAAGCATTTGATAAAAATTTGACAAAGTGCAGTAAAAATCTACCTACACGGTTTAAAATCTTGAAGTAACTTTAAGACGTATCGTTGGAATAATGCATTTTTTAATCTTTATATTATTAAAATTGATACTTTTCAAAATACTAGAAATTTTTTTAATCAAAGCTGTACTTAAATATATTAATTTGGGAATAAAACTTGAGTTTTAGTAACTATGGCTTAAAATTTAATACAAAATAACTAAAAGGTAATAAAAGCTGTATTTTGTATTTTTTTACTCTAGCAAGCAACAGATAAGCCCAAGTTTAGAACGCGTGACTCCAATGTGATGGTTGCCGTAGTCCACGGTTCGATCCTTGATTGTGGCAAGAAAATGTTACACAATGCAATTTTCATATTAAATAATTAATAATATATGATTATAGTAGTGTAAAAATAACAAAACATATAAAAATGGTCTGACTGAGGATCGAACCAGACCCACTCGGTGCATCAATTCAAATAGACAACTTCTTAACCATTTCAGCCACGGAATACATTATTTTGCGTCTGCTAATTGTATATTTCATTGTTAAGAAAATTAAATTTGAATATTATTCGACAAAAGTATTGACTAATTAAAATTTTAAATCCATGTGGGAGAAAACCTAGTTTTACTATTCGACGTGGTTTAAATGTAAATACAATTTCGGTGTCGTCATACATATATACAGTACATGAGTGACTAAAATTAAGTTCACAAGTTCTAACCGTGTACATAACTTATTCTTGTATTTTATATGGCTTTTGTATGAATACACTCAAGCCATGTATAATTACTTGAAGCTTACGTACAAGTTCACATTAAAAAGCTCAAGACTCATGTTGGTGTTTTAAGAACATAAACACTGTAACGAGTGTTTTTGTTTCGAAGGCTGAGGTATGTTCAGCCGCTCCAGGGTCCGTCCAAGGGATCTCGCAACCCTTGGGCAAAAGTAAATTTTTCTTAATCAGAAATTAAATAGATTAATTAATCGCAGAATTAGTCACGGTTGACGTTAAGGTCAACACAATCACTAAACCTCAAAGGTTTTAGCTCGACACGATTAATAATCTATTGTGTTCTTTTTTTTATTTTATTTAATTACTAGCTGGTACCCGGCGCGTTGCTGCCGTCCTTGTCCAATGCCTGTTCCAGATTGTCAATAGACAAACTCCACTCTGAGTTTCAATATTCTTTGACTATTATTTTCAAAGTTATTAAATAAAAAAAAATTTTCTTTTATGGGTGGAGCCATCCGTTTTAGTTTGCGAGTATATTCGAGTAGTAGGATATCACCAAATGGTTACTCCAAACCGAGTTTATTTGATCTGTGACTTTTATTTCCAAAGCGATTCAATTTAAAATTGTGTCTTATATCGGTGGAGCCACACCCCCTGTACAATGCCCATTCTAGTCTTCCAGTAGCAGGACTCCACCAAATAGTAACTTCATTCTGAGTTAAAATGTTATGTGAATTTTACTTCCATAGCTATTCTCTATCGAAAATTCGAGTTGTATGAGCGTCGCCACGCCCCGTTTTCCAATGCCCGTGTCTTTTTTATAATTGAAAGACCTGACCAATCAGTTATTTCAAACT
Organism: Tetanocera ferruginea; assembly: GCA_958299015.1. NCBI lineage: Eukaryota > Metazoa > Arthropoda > Insecta > Diptera > Sciomyzidae > Tetanocera > Tetanocera ferruginea. The sequence goes on along the minus strand of OY282640.1, from coordinate 164,195,874 downwards.
GTGCTTTACTGTTATACGACATCAAGTTCCAAATCTATTCGATATCAAAAAGTTTAATTGTGTAGGCGGTGCCTTGGCCCCCTTTTCAAAGATCGCTCAAATTTGACATTCGAAGGGCGCGTGTCAACAGTAAGTTCGTACCGATTTTCATTTATGTGCGATTTTTGAACGAAAGTAAAACCGAAAATTTGTTTTCTTGAAAAACTGCCACGCCCCTCGTGGGTAGGAAGATAAAAATTACTTTATAACCTATTCTCATACCTACTTAATATACAAAAAAAAATTTCATTAAATCGGTCCAGCCGTTTCGGAGGAGTTCATACACTAACACCGTGACACGAGATTTTTATATATTAGATTTTGTTTTTTTTTTATAAAAATATTTATTTCAAACTTAGTGAATACCTAAAATTAGTTCATATGCGGTATAAACATTAGTGGCAAAGTGCGCACGGTGGCAGAGGGCCAACTGATTCAGGCGTACTTAGTATATACTTAAAATTAGTTCAAATACGGTATAAACATTAGTGGCAAAGTGCTCACGGTGGCAGAGGGCCAAACTGATTCAGGCGGTAGACGGCAGAAGACCGTCTGCAAAACAGGCCTTCACAACGTAGACCTACTTAGAGTACGGTGAGTTGCTGAACCCGAAAAGCTGGAGCTTGAATTTGACCGGAGTCGAAAAGCCGGAGCTTGAATTTGACCGGAGTCGAGGTTAGGTGGCTTGATTACCGAATTCTGTAATCAATTTTTAATTCCCTGACTTTATCACCAGCCGAAAGTTGACTTACAATTAAAATATTAATTGAAATCAACTTGGATGTCAAGCGAACTCAACATGCCTTTACCCACATTTTGCGCACTACTTATTCAATGTTCACTGCTAACTGCATGTGAATCATATCGTTGTTAGCATGTCAACAAGCGCTACAATGCAACGTTGCTATAAATAGCCCGGCTGCTTACATTGCTGCTAATGCTGCTAAACGAGTTCTGTGTGTATGTGTGCTGCACTGTGTTTGATTAAGCAGCCTTCACTTCGGTTAGTACTTAGATGGGGGACCACATTGGATCCTCCATCCGCATTATTATTATTTTTTTTTTTTTTTTTTTTTTTTTTTATATTCTACTCTACACTCTAAGAAAAAATGGTGAGATTTCACTACAATTATTGCTGGCAACACTTTAACAGCAATTATTGCAGTAAAATCTCACAGCACGATAATGAAAATATTTCACGCTATAAATGCGTGAAAGCTCTCTTCTGCAATAATTTCTCTCTAATAATATAGTATGCCTCCCGCTCTTTTATTCATAGAAAAAACGCTAGAAATGCGTTTAATCTCTCACGCTTCTCTCTCTTTCACGGTATATCCAGCTAATGCAGTGTTTTCTGAAGCTTTTTATGAGTTAATTTTTCATTATCATTGTAAAAAAAAAAATTGAAACAGAGCAGTTTATCCCCGATTTCAGAGAGATATTTTCATTATTATTAAAAACTATTTAAACTACATTTAAAACTACTATTAAACAAACAATAAATAATTGTGATTTGATGCGGTTTCCGTTTAAATCTTCGCATCAAGAAATCAATAAAATTAAAAAAAAAACCAAAATAAAACACATCAATTCAGGATTGCATGATACAAAAATTTTATTTTTATTAATAAATAAATTTGATTTCTTAAATATAAAATGTTTGAATATTAAAAATGTATAAAAAGACACAAGAAACAAGATACATATATTACTTTAAAATATAATTTTTTTCCAAACGGCACTTTAATCAATTTTTTATTTATTTTTAAAAAATGTTGTCACATTACAAATTATTTGATTAAGGGAACATAATTTCAATATAAATTTAAAAACTTTATTTGCTATTTAGACCGAAAATTTTTAAATACGGGCTTTGGTTAAATGTTATCGCGTGTGCAACTCAAGTCGAACTGAAGAAAAATATGTATTTGTTAAAAAATAGCTCTTGCAAAAACCCGCCGAAATAGCGTAAAATATCGCTTCAGCAGCTTTTTATGAATTGATGAGCGAAAAAACGCTGAAGTAGCGTGAAAAAGAGAGAAAATATAATTTTTTTGAAAAACACGCTTAATTTTTGGCATAATTGAAAGGTCCCACTGCGATGCGTGTTATTTTTTAAAAATCGCAAATATATGCGTGAAATTTCACAGCAATAATTGTAGTGATTTAACAATCAGTTTTTAGAGTGTATTTCATTTATTAATTCTTCTGTTTCTTTTTCTTTTTATTTATTCATTAGTATTTTTTTAAGTTTAAATTAAATGTTTGGCTATGGCGATTCCATGGTTAGCCAAGGCATGCAGTTGTTGGTGTTGTTAAACAATGCGGCAGCTGCATGATAATTAAAGCGGCGCATGGAATTGCCGTCGGCATTTAAAACTACTCTTTTTTTTTCTTATATTATACGAATCTATATATATTTATTTTAATATTAATTTGTAACGACTTCAGTCGTTACAACACACTTAAAAAAAACACCTATTTTTCTATAATAAAAAATTTTTGTATTTTCGATATATTCTGTTTTTGAAATTAAATTTTCTTTAATTATAATAAATGTTCACATTTTCGAATAAATATTTTTTCACTTGTGGGAAAATTGAAATATTTCATGTCTCCTAACAATGATAAGTATTTTTCTCGCACAAAAAAATTTTTCATTTATAGAAAAAACTTTAGTAAAAACTAAAAGTTGTTTCTTTATTTTTATAAAAAATTCACTATGCGAAATATTTTTTCAATAAACACAAATTTTTTCTCAAAAATAAAAAGTTTTCTTCTCTAAAAACGATATATTTTTATATATTTATTTTGACGTAGTATTACGTCTTACAGCGCGCGGTCGTTTTAACAAATGTTTTCAAGGCCATGAAACTTTTTTGACGAATAATTTAGGGTATACCTATAGCCTTTAATACTCATCGTTCAAAGATAATATATATACTTAAATATCAGTTATATCCTGCCCTGAATAAATATCTAATTTTGAATTTTGTCACTATTATATATAATTCACAAAATAGTAAAATATAAGCAGAAAAATTCATGTTTTTACATAAGAAAATCAATCATCAGCTGCTTATGCTGTGCCTGCTGCTTTCTTTGTTTTTGCTTGTATTGTTTTTGTTTTATACGAACTGATTCGCAGGCTTCTTCATTGGGTTCTTGTATGTTATACTTCGTTATTGTGTTCTTGTTTGCACTACTTAGAAATGAGTGCTATATTTTAACACAAGATGTCAATCAAAACCTCTTTTCAACTCAGTCACTGAACTCAAACTATCAAACTTAACGAAATGGTTCTGTGATCCGGTTAGATTTAACTCTTATTTAAAAAAAGAGTTGGATCATATTTCGTTGTATGCTTTTACTCAATAGATGACGTAGAATTTTAATTCTTGTTTTTAATACATATTATTTTGGATCCCACATCCCACTAGCACTAGCGAGTATAGCTCGCAAACTATGCATCGGACAGAGACGAAAGTGTAGTACGCAAACTAAACATCGGACTGATACGAAAGTGGCAGTAATGGAAAACATATGTGCTCAGAGTGAGATGTAGTCACCATATGATTTTTTAAAAATATTGGCGTCTTAATTTTATTTTGATATAAGTAGTTAAACTGACTGTAGCTTGAAAACTATATATCGGGCAGAGACGAAAGTGACACCAATGGAAAGTGCATTTGTTTTGCTTTTTTTTCAACTAAGTCAATGAACTCAACCTGTCAAACTTAACGAAATGATCGAAGGAATTTGACATTTTGCTTGTTTCTTTTTGCTTGCTCATTTTATTATGCTTACTTTTTAACTTTTTCTTTCTTTTGGTCTCGATAAGTAGTCTATAATTGAGAGTTATTTATATATGTGCTAATTTTCGGAAGATCAAGAAAAAATACGTTTGAAATGAACAAAACAATCGGATCAAAGAGATAAAGTAGAAGAGGTTACAACTTAAAAGGAATTCTACGTCTACACTTATGATAATATTGAAACTGTTTTTTCTTTTTTCATGGAAGCTTTTTACTATTTTTGGGAATTTTTAGGATCACATTTAGAGCATCACCATCTCTATTTAAATATTTTTTTTATATTTTTATCATATTCCGAGAAAATTTTTTCTGAGTGTAGGTATAATTTATATTTTCAGTGTACTAACATTGTTCTTGAAAAATAAGAACACTGAGAAACCTGACTTTACTCTAATCGCCGCCTGAAATTCCTTTAAAGTTTTGTAATCAAAGTTCAACTCAAGAAAAATTCTGGTATCGGGAAAATTGTATATGTCTATGACATCATGTGCAGTATTTTTGATAAGAGTTTTCATATTTATGTCGAAAATCTATATAATTAATAGGCTAAGGTTATTTTTGTGACTTCAACTCCTCCCAGTTATTGGACCGATTTTATGGTTTCAGATGTCATTAAATCAGGTTTAGGCTGTAGATGTGCAAACCACTTTTAAAATTGTGATTTCGCTTCAGGGGGTTCCCAACCTTATAAAACAAAAATAAAATTTTTGTACAAAAATCTGCTGTTAAATCGATTTGAAATTTAGTTTGAGAAAAGCTTATAAATTTATCGAATTTGAATTTTTTTCAAAACTAAAAATTTTTAACAAATATTATCTTTTATGGATTCCTTAAATGTCAATTGTCCGACAAATGCAATTCCAAAATCAAAAATTCCACTTTCCGAGCAAACAACTCAGTCAAATTTTAACGGTTTTCAAAAAAAAATTTTTTTTTTGGGCGTTTTTTCATTAGAATATGTTATAAATTGATGTTGTAGGTGTTCTGTAAGTATTTTTAATAAATTTTTTAATTATATCTTAGAATTATTTTTTTTCTAAAATCATTTTATGATTCGTTTTTTTATTTAAATTAATTATGTCTTATAGCTTGAAAAGTTAAGCACTGATATTTTTGAATAGTATTAATATTTATCTCGGTTTTTATATTAGTGTAAGTCCGTCTTCGTATTTTGACAGTTACATTTAACAATTTAATATATCGTTATTGAGGAAAAAAGCTGCTTGAATAGAAAATCATAAATTAAACGTGTAAATGTTGCTAACATTTAATTTTTATTGAATTGCTCGAATTCGGACAACAGGTTTACTAGTAAATATTAAACAATGTCGTTTTTTTCCGAAATGTGACAAGATAGTTGGCAAGTAAAATGTAACAAACATGTAAAAAATGTATGATAAAATCAATGAAAATTTATTTTTCAACTGTTTATTTAACTTAAATTAATTAGTTTGACTCAAGCATCTTTTATATGCACTAAGTATAGTTTATAAAAAAATCAAAGTATCCATTGTATGTTTCCAAAAAGATTAATTCGCATCCTTTTTGAAATTTTTTGCACATCTTTTATTTTCTTATTTCTTATAAACATCTTCGTAAAGTTCAGGCAACAAATAAAAAACAAACCCAACAACAATACCAGCCTTGTTGTCCATCAAGCGCCATCGAGCCATCAAGCAAACTCTGAAAACCCTTTTTTTGAAATTTCTTCTTAAACTTTTTGCATTGTGTTAGTAAATATGTTGGTATTGGTTGGCTTACCTGCCTGCATCCGCCAAGCCAGACAAAGACCAAAGCTAGTTACTCTGACTGCTACGTAGTCAGTCAAGAATTTATGTAATCGTCTTAAAAGCATTTGCAAAATTAACTTCATTATACGTAAAAATCTCTAAAGTAATCAACAAATATTTAAGATTCCTTGTCACGTTGTTCCAACGGAACTGCAGTTTTTTTGCTGCTGATTTTTTTTTTTTTTTCATATAATAGCTATGTATGGTTGTATGTAAATTGTTGGTTTTATTTTCTTTAGCAACTTCCGGTTAAAGACTGCGCAGACAGACACCCTTTTGAGAACTGATGCTGCTTTTCAAGAAGTTTTTTACCGAACTACTTGACACGGCTGGGAGGGCAGCAACAAAAGTTGCTGTTACTGAAATGAAATAATAAATCTGTCTGGTTATCTGATGTTTGAATGCTGCTTGTTCAGAAAATTCTGGCTATGAGGTTGACGAAGTTTAAAGATGTGTTCAAATTAAGCAGCGGAAGCAGAAGCGCCATGTTGACAGTTGAGGACGTTTGTTATGTACGGTAGGTGTGATTATTGTTGGCTGAGCATGATAATAATGAGGTTGTTGTTGTTTTTATTTTTGCTGTTTTTGTTTTCTTTGAACTCGTTGAGAACTTTTGTCACGTCATGTTCAAAATACGCTTAATTAATTGCCCAAAGAACTGTCAAAGCTCTGTGTTCTTACAGCTATTTCGTAATTCAAAGCAAGTTTTGTTAAAATATCTGGCAAAAGTTTTGTCCAATATTTGTTGTTTTTTACCACATTAACTGTTTAGAGTTAGCCAACTCTAATATTTATGAGTGAGTGAGAGAGCCTTTGAGCAGATTTTTTTGCAGGCTTTTGAAAAGCTTTAAAGTTTTGTGCACTTGCTTTTCAAATGCTGCTTATTAAATAAGCCAGCGCACTTATTTTGGGGCTGTGCTCTGTTTTTTTATTTTTGTGTTTTTTTTTTGTTGTTAGGGCGTTAACGTTTATGCTTGCAGTTTTAAAGTTTTTCCCATTTATTTTTATTATAATTTCATTCATTTAAGCTTAATTTTTTTGTTTTTACACTCCTACTTAAAGTTTGGTTGTTTTCTTTTTCTTATAACCAAAAGTGTTCCGCGAACACTTGAAGTGCTTGAATTGTTATTGTCCGTTTTTTATATGCTTACTTAATCACTTTTTGCACGTTTTTCGTATGCTTTGCTTAGCTTCTTTCTTAGCCACATCGTAAGTTGAGCTTGTGCTAATGATTTGCTTCCTGCATAAGAAGTAGTCTTTGAGTAGGAAAAAAGCAAGTCCTGCTCCTCCTTCTTTATAAGCAAAAAAGGAATTTCAATGCTAAAATGCTGCTTGGCTTACCTAAACAGCCAGCTACCTGTCAGTAAAAGCTGTTTAAATGTGCTAAAATGTTGAGTTCTTGTTGTGCGTTTTATTCTGATTTATTAAGAGGCAATTAAGACAGGCATCGAAACCTTAATTGTGAGTGTTTTTGTTTTTTTTTTTTTTTTTTGTTTTTCTGCGTTATGAGAAATTATTATAATGTTAACAGAACTCATAATAATTATCTACAAACAAGCTTTAATCATTCCATTGCAGATTCTCTGAGCTTTTTGTTGTAATATACAACAATTTTCATTAGTCTTTCCTGTCGGAGAAACCGCAACCATAAATGTGAGTAGAATGAAATATATACAGTTAAATTATTTTAATAGAGCAATTTAATGCATTTCAGCTGAAGAATTCTAGTTTAACTAGAGTCTACAACCTAAAATCTACAGAACTTGGGTTTCATGATAAAACCATCATGAAGTCATGAACACCAAATTTAAATAAATTTTTGATTTTTTCCAGCAAATAGTTCTTTGAAATCATCAAAATTAGATTATTTCAAAAATCGGTTTTGTGTCAGGCCACACAGTCCAATATAGACAAATTTACTGACTTATTTAAATGAATTCTTAATTAAAAAGATCAATACGAGTTAGAAGTTTACGTCTATGTTCAGATTCAGATTCAAATCAGTTCAGACTAAATTTCTAAGAAATCTGACCGATGGGTTCTACAAATTTTAAATCAGGTCAAAAAAATAAGCTCGAGTTAGTTTTGTTTAATATTTTCTAAATAAATTCGAAAACGGATATGGTATGAAGCTCGTGAGGAGCTAATCCTTCCACTAAAGCAAGCCAACTAAAGTTTTCAAAAATTTCAAAAAAAACAAAAATAAACTGCATCACAACTTTTTCATCATAATATCTTGTGATTCTGACATCATAAGTACATTTATTGCGATCTCTTGACTTACAGAAATTCACCCAGCACCATGTTCTTCGAATCTGGCAACTTTTGTACTTTGGTTATTTCCGAAAATTAAAATTATAAATACCACCTTCTTAACGACCCGGATGAAAGCTGTTGATAGGTTGTGTATTGAAAATAATATGTGAGTTTTCAAGATTTCACTCCAGCGAATCATAGAAAAAGTAAAAGTCAAATGCTTCAAAAATTTTGAGGATTAAAAATAAATAAACGAAATATTTTTCTTTTCTTCTTCAAATAATTTGCGCGAACTATTGCTGATACCTCCGTTGCATATTAGTTGTATATGAATCGTAAAACATTGCGAGTCATATTAAAAAAATATGTGTGTGGTTGCCACGCACGGTATAAGTGAAACTTTTACCCAAAAATGTAGAGAGTTTTTAGTTAAGTCTTACTTAACAAAGTATCATTTCATATAAAGTCATGAGAAGATGAAGTTTATTTTAAAAGAGCAAAAGTGCTGATATTCAGGGTAATGCGTCATCAAAGAAAGCAAATTGTAGGGTAAGACCTCCCATTTCAGCGTTTCGACATGTGGCTGAGCGTTGTCATGTTGCAAAATTACCTTGTTGTACCTTTGATCGCACTCTGGACGGTTTTGCTTCAATGCTCGGTTCAAACGCATCAACTGAGTTCGGAAGAATTGCTCTGTGATAGTTTCACCTAGTTGTAGCAGTCTATAGCACATCACGGCCCCACCAAATACAGAGACCACACATAAAGAAGGACCTTGTCACTGAGAATATTGGACTTTGACGTCGATTTTTGTGTATGGCCAGGCAGCCCCATCATCATCATCATTATAAATTGAGTTCGTCTTGTACAAAAATGTACTTAAAAATTGAATCCATTAAAGTTTTGATGACCACCTGCGAATGACCTCAGAAAATCCCATTGCATCCGATTGGCCATAGAATCATCCATTTGGTTAAAATCATCCATGGAATCCATATAAGTGTGACCTCAGATAATCCCGTTGCTTCCGATTGGCCATAGAATGAACCCTTTTTGTCCAAATGATCCATGGAATCCATAAAATTGCCAATGATCCGTTTGTGACCTCAGATAATCCCATTGCATCCGATTGGCCATAGAATCATCCGATTGGCCATTGAATCATACAGGTTGAAAATTGCAGCGTTACATGTCATGGTTGGAAACGTATCTAGTATCGAGTTGAAAATTCCACCTTCAAAAAGTACGGTCTAAAATTTTGTTGATTAATTCATCTGTTAGTTCGGACTCAAACCATTGTTTGATAATTTTGTTCCTTCCGAACACCTTATGAATTCTAATTTATAAGGTTTTGCGAACACCTTGTTTCACTAAATTCACCTAATTCAGCTAATTGGCCTAAATTCACCACAATTCGCCGCAGTTTCATTCGTTTCATCGGTTTTACTACCAGTTTCGTTCGCTGTATGTTGTATACGTGGCTAAAGAAGTTTCACTTCAAAAAAAAAAATTGGCCATTTCAGCCCTTGAAAGGACTTTGACCGAGCTTCTTATGATCAATTGTGTGGTGTGTGTTATTAAATGTTTACACACAATTGACCAAGAACTTGACCTACATGTTTTATGCCGACTCCAAACGGCTAAAGTTCATGTTCTCAAGAAGCTTTACATGGCATTATTTACTCTCTGAGGTTTGCCATTGTCTGCAGAGAAGTGGTGACCCATCAGAAAAATTTTTTATTGAAAAAACTTTTCGCCGCGACTGGGGATCGAACCCGGGCTTGGAGCGTGCTAAGCCACACACTTAACCTGCACGCCACGGTCACCACCCATCATTCCTTTGTCCCAAACTCCTTGGTACCGATTCTCAATTACTTTCATTTTTCCTTGACAGTGTTTTTCATAAGTCCAAGTTTGATGTGCAACGGTGGGAGAATTATGTTTTCCTTTTTGACGAGTGGAACGTTTTTGACGTTGCTCTCTCCAACTTTCGACTCAATTCTTTCTGGCCAGTCCTTTTTGTAATAGTGGTGTTCACGTGCTCGAGTATCCCACTTGCATAGAAAATAGCAGTACTTTGTGTAGCCACTCTGTAAACCACAAAGCATACCAACGACTTTGAGATCAGAACATATTTTCCAGTCGTGTTGTTCATATTTAATACATGTCAATATCTTCGCCATTGTTTCGTACGTTTCCTTTGAGTTGACTGCATGTGCGATCGGAATCGATGGCTTTTTGTTTCCTATAGAAGTAATACCGCCTTCAAGGCCACTTTGCTGCCATCAATAAACAAACGCCACTCTTTGGGAATGTACGGCTGACCGAAGGTATTAAATAAGCCAGGAATGTCTACGCAATAGCAGATATTGTCATTCTTAGTAAAGTGTATATCAAACGGTTTTTCACGATTTCTGTAGTATGTCACCTTAACATCGGGTCTCAAAAAGTTGAATTGTTGCAAACGAGAACCATGCAATTCCGATTTTTCCTTTGACAGTTCCAAATCTCTTATCCAATCATTCAGCTCCGCTGGCGATAAAAGGTGAGTTGTTTTTTCAGTTGTAATAGTACTACCACCTGTGGTTCCTTCCGACTCCACTGAATCTACGGATTTTCGATTGTTTTCACGTGTTGAATCGGGACAAGTAGGATATGGAACATCGTCAGAATGAGATACTGGCAATGAAACATTCGGGACAGTGGCGTATATCACTCGTTTGTGTTTTCCAATACCAGCCACTTTGGTCAGACAAAAATAGCAATCGTTTAGGTGGCAAAACGGTTGTCTCCATATCATCGGAACATCGAATTTCATGTATCGTTTTTTACCCGAGCTCCATTCAGACAATATTAATTTGCACGATTGACACAAAATACTTGGCGTCCATGATTCACCAATGTTCTTAGCCGCAATACCAAAATAATGAAGATATGACATTTGCAGTAAACTCGTAAAATTGACTGGTTTCTTTTCGAAAGTAAGTTCACCGCTCACGTAGCAGAAAATATCTGGGTCGTTTTTACACTGGAATTTTCACTGGGTCGTTTTCACTGGAAGATAAAATGATTTTTATTCCTCTTTAATCGAATCTAACTTTCCAAAAAAGTTTCCACAATTCATCGGGTAGTCTACGAAGCACAGAAATGCATTGCCTTGATGGTCGAGCATATTGAGTGTTCTGTTTTTAAAACATTTTACATGGGTTCGACAAAACCAAAATATTTTTGCTCTAAACGACCAAATGATGTTGAAGAACTCTATAACATTCTCTAACTGATGACTGATTTTGGCAGTAAGTTTCCACAATTAATAAACGTTGTTCAGGAGTAAGTCTATAGATGAATCATGATGAAGTCGTAGTGAATACTGTACACAAACCTCATGTGGACAAGCCTTTTGATACATAACAGTTGTCAAGGCAACCCAGTTATCAAAGGAACCTCGTATTGGCTCACGATTTATTAGCCAACTTTGAGAGAAGGGCAAGCAGAATTACTTTTATCCGTTTAGCTCCTTTAGAAAATGATAAAGAAGTTATTTAAGCTTATTTAAGGTCAGCTCGTAAAATGTACGAAAATCATTTCAGAACTTATTCCGAAGTTAGAACTTCTTTTTTCTGTTGGGTATTTAAAAAGAAAAACTTCAACACAAAAACTTTCGAAAAACACCTCACTTTTCGCGCAACTACGCTTATGGTTCAGTTGGCTTAGATACAGTGCATTGGTCTTTCAGTATCTATACGTACAGCTTTTTATTTTAAGCATAAAGCAGTGTCTCATAAGTCTCATAAGACCGACAAAGCTAATCCAATAACGCACTCACCTGAAAATTTTTATCACACCATATTAAGACCAGACAGCTGTGTTAATAAAGAATTATATTATCATATATAGGTAGATAAAATTGAAAGCAGAATTATAATGAAGTCGGTTAAAAAAACATATATTTTGTTATATGTCATATAATGAAGACCTCTTTAAATTTTCATATCACATATTGTATATCTTTAATATAGCAAATAAAACAAAATTTAATATGCAGTCAAAGCCACATGACTTGACAGTGCTTAAAAAGAGTATGTTGAATGATAAGCACACGTGTAAGTGCGACCTTGTGCCCTCTTCTCTCCCTGAGTCTGCTGTCTATGGCAGAAGTATAAGCTACAGAGCAACTGACAATTAAGCGCCGCTTCTATTGGCAACCTTCCAACCAATACTCTCTATATTTCAGGCTTCATGTTTCAGCGTGCAAATTACAGTTGTTGAGTGCAGGCAGGTATTTGAAATGTTGCCAGTGTGTGTGTGTGTGTGTGTGTGCTTTGTATGTTTAAACGCGTAAACGCTGAAGTCTTAATACCTTTGGTATGCTTTTAATCTGACTGCTATTGGTATTTCGGTTTAAAGAAGATGCCAAATAATTTAATCAAATGTCGAGTCGTGGTACAATATATTGTTGTTACAGATGCATATCTAAGTATATCTATGAAATGTATACGATGCTTGTGCTCCAATGTTATTCTATGTTTATATTATATAACACGCTCTTTGAAGCTTCTATCATGATAAGAAGCTTATATTAAGCAACTTAAGCAGCTTCTTCGATAATTGAGCTAATTGCTGGTTTATAATAAAATTATAAAGCAAATAATATAAATTTTATTGCTTTGCTTGCGGAAACCCAGATAAGCTCTGGCTTCAAATAAGTCAAAAACATTTTCAAAGAATCTCAATAATCAAAAGGAGAAGAGTACATATATGCAGGGGTGCAACTAGGAATTTTTTTAGGAATTGTGTTAATTTTTTTTTAAATTAACATAATTTTACGTTAATGCGGTAAATGCGCTATGTTTTTTTACTAATGGTTCCTTGTTCAAACTTCAGGCAGGACAAGTAACAAATTTTTTGTTTTTTTAAATGGTTTCATATCACAGCATAAGTTTCAACAATGTTAAAAGAAAGTATATGTATACTTATTTTATTTTCTTAATAAAGGGTGATTTTTTTGGAATTTATTTTTTCAGGGAATTTGTTTTTTTTTTTGACACCTCACGCGTGATAAGACCATAAACAGACTAATAAACAAACAGCTTTTGCAAATCATTCAAAATTTATTATTAAAATTCATGCTGTGAGACAAATTTGTTTCGCTTATTACTTCCATAATATGGTTGTCATAATTGACCTACCGAACTGCTGTATCGGCCAGTGTCAATGAATATAGCGCTTTGCAATTTGTCGCCGTTCTCAGCAATTGGGCTTGTGTTATTCGACCACCTTGAACCTTTTAAGCAAGGACTGGCACTACACTCAGGGAAAAAATGCTGTTTTATCAAACAAATCATGGGTTGAAATAACAGATTTCACTGTTAAATACCATCCAACAAATGAAACTTTCAAATCAACAGTCGGTTGACTGTTGGTCTATGGAACACGAAACCTGTATAAAAAGTTATTTATTGAAATTTGATCACTGTTTTGAAAGTTCATTTATGGCCGAGTGTGCTAACGTGTGCGTCTAGAACTCGAGTGTCCACGGTTCAAATCCGGCAAAGCCAATAAAATTTTTTTTTTTTATTTAAAATTTTTTTTTAAATAAAAAACGAAATTTGCAATTTTTTTTTTTTTGCCCAGATTGTACGCATTTTATTTTGAAGGTTATTTTTGACCAAACAATTAATGAAACAGAATTATTATTATTTCAATTATTAAATTACAATTAAATTACAATTTTTGATACTTACACAGCTAGGGTTCGAACCCACGTCTCCCGCGTGACAGTCTATTGCACATCCACTGAGCTACTGGCAACGATAATATAAATATAGCAAAACACATATAAAAACTATTGCTTAGAAAAAATTGACAATTCAATATAAGCACAAAAATATTTCAACAGATGATTTTAACAGCACAAAAATACTTTGAAACGTTCATTCAACAAAGAAAATTGTTTACTTAAACGCAAATCATTCAATCAAACAATGTTTTGAAATAACAGCGGCCGACAGTTAATAGTACAGTTGATATTTTTCTGAGTGTATAACTGAAAACGGTTGACTTACCATAACTTCGTTTGTTTGGTAAATGGCTCTTTGAAAAGCAGATGAAGATCTACTTTTTTATTCTAAAATTGTCTTCAGTGACGAAGCTCTTTTTGGCTTATTGGGTACGTCAACAAACTGAATTGCCGAATTTGGTTAATTAAAGAAAGATGCCGTTTAAGAGCTGCCGTTCTTTTTCAAAAATAATGAAAACCGCAACGTTACAGCCAATGGAACAAGGTGCCGCGCGATAATAACCGACTTTTTTGCCGCCAAACTGGAAGAGTTGGACTTATTGTTAGTTGACATGTGGTTTCAGTAAGACGGAGCCACATGTAAGACGGCACGCGATACCATAGATCTAGTTAGAGGCGAGTTTTGTGAGAAATAAATCTCACGTTTTGGAGCAGTCTAACGACCACCATGATCATGCGGTTTTACATAACTAGACTATTTTTGGTTGGACTACGTGAAGTCTCTCATATACAGAAAAAAAAACAGCCACAATTGCAGCCCTGAAAACAACATTATAGATGCCGTTTGGAAGATACCAGCCGAAACGCTGGAAAAAGTATGCCAAAATTGAAATACCGATGAACCGTAATGATGAACGTAACTTACATGATGAACGGATACATGAATTGATATTTAATAAGTTAACTACAGGCATTGATGTATCGCTTCAAATAAATATTTTACTCGCTATTGAAATTTTTCTGTTCGTTGTTTTTTTTCTATTTTTAAAAACCAAATGCTTAAAAAATTACCCTTTACATCAACTGAAATATTTCAGTTAATATGGAATAACGGAATCTTGTTCGATGTCAAAATTTGATTTTTCTTTGATAAAAATAAAATTTTCTAACACATGCCGTCACTGTTCGTGCAATGACGGCATGGAATCTTGTCCGATGTCAAAATTTGATTTTTCTTTGATAAAAATAAAATTTTCTAACTCATGCCATCACTGTTCGTGCAACGGCTCACCACCTAAATAACCGATGAAATTTCCTCAAAAATCGTTATTTTATATCGTAATTTTTTATAAATTTACATACTAACCAAAAATCTTTGTGGAAATCAAGCATCCAGTAAAGCCATGTGTAGTGTCCGATCGAATATTCGGTTTCGGTTTCGGACTTTTTAATCAGTTTCGGCTATTCGGCATGAATATGGCCGAAACCGAATATTCGAATATTCATTTATTTCAATCGTAAATGTGAGTTCGCTGTTATCAAAATTTTTAATGGTGTCAAGTAGAACAAAAACCGTGAAAATCACAGTTATTTGATTGACAGTGTGAGTTGGGTCCAGCATAAAACGATAAATGTATTTTGTATCATTTTGAAAATGCAGATAAGGTATTTTTTTTTTTTAAATTACTTTAAATACTCAAAAGTTCCCTAAAGCGGTATTAAAAACAATCTCTTCATTTATTATTTTAATGTTAGACTTTAATATTCAAAGAACATTTTTCTTATACATACGTTATTGTAATCTCTTTGAATTGTTATGTTTTTGTAAGCTTTTAACAAAAAATTTAAAAAAAAACAATATGTTTTTTAAAAAATTTTCATGTAGACATTTAGTTACGGTTTCGGCCGAATATTAAAAAAATTACCGAATTTCGGTTTCAGTTTCGGTTTTGGCAAAAATTTTTCTTTTGGTCGGACACTAGCCATATGATAAGGTACAAAAATAATTCCGTTTGGCTTCCGAAACTGGTGGGAAATTTGATATAATTCATTATTTCCATTGGATTTAAAAAAATCTGTTTCATGAAAATGTGGTGACCGTAGCATGCAGATTAAGTGTGTGGCTTAGCATGCTCGGAGCCCAGGTTCGATCCCCAGCCGTGGCGAAAAGTTTTATTCAATAAAAAATTTTTCTGATCGGTCACCACTTCTCTGCAGACAATGGAAAACCTCAGAGAGTAAATAATGCCATGTAAAGCTTCTTGAGAACATGAACTTTAGCCATTCGGAGTCGGCATAAAACATGTAGGTCCAGTTCTCGGTCAATTGTGTACAAACATTTAATAACACACACAACGCAATTGATCGTTAGAAGCTCGGTCAAAGCCATTTCTAGGGCTGAAATGGCCAATTTGGTTTTTTGTTTTTGTTTCATGAAAATACCTCTTTGGTGAAGTGTCGTGAAGAACTGTTATTAAAAAAGATATTATTTCGATAGAAGTCAGCAATTGCTTATTCATGCTTATTGATATAATTTTAATATATCACTAAATATAAACGGGTGAACACAAGAAAAATCAAACCAACATTTTTTTTCTAATAAGCTCTTATTTCTTAAAATCGGATAATATTTTTCATGAAACAGATTCGGAAAAGTATGATATAAAATTAATTGTGAATTTTTCTCCAGTTTCGGATATCAATCGAATTTATTTTTTTTCTGAATCACATGAAAGAAGGACGAACACTGACAATTTTAGAGGGAATTTCTTTGATTATTTTTGTGGCGAGTGTCTCAACCGATTTTCCTCTTACTATTTTGTCTTACTTTTGAATTGAGTTTTTCTGCCGCCTTAGTGGGTTCCATGCTAAAAGTTGAAAAGACAACTCAAATCGAAGTATTGTCAACAACATCTCAAATAGACATATTGAGAACTTAACAAAAATGTAACAACAATCAGATATTATCAATCAAAAATAATAGAATTGATGTATATATTT
The DNA here is from genome assembly GCA_958299015.1 of Tetanocera ferruginea. NCBI lineage: Eukaryota > Metazoa > Arthropoda > Insecta > Diptera > Sciomyzidae > Tetanocera > Tetanocera ferruginea. Next base: position 164,179,234 of record OY282640.1, on the reverse strand, counting down.
CGGGGTTTCACTCGCTTATATAAGATGTGTGATTAATTTGTATGTGACTCACTTTGATTGTATTCTATTTTGATTGGTACTGCAATAATTATTGTGGGGTGGTTTAAACCCCGAAACCCCCTTTGGCTGCGCTAGTACATACATGTAATCGTACTTTTGTTATTTTGTGACATTATTGCACCGAAAAAAATATGTTGTTTGATAAATCAAATTTAAATATGTATATAATCTTACACTTAGGGAAAAAACTGTAAATCCAATAGTTTTTTGATCTAAAAAGGTTGTAAAACTCAGAAACCTCAGAAATCGCATTATTAATGTTTTTGAATTAAAAGTTTTCTTGCATTAAAGGCAACAATGTCAGTTTTGACAAAATTTAAGCGCCTGATTCGTGATCGGTGACTTTGATTTAAATGAAAACTGCTCGTTTTTTATGCACATTTTTGCACTAACATTGAAACTTCAAAAATTCTCTCAAAGTACTTTTTTGTAAATGTTGTTTTTTTTATTAATATTTTTTTCTGCTTTGTCATAACTGCAAATTTAAAATGAAATTGTAAAAATGTGGCACCGTTTTGCTATCGGCAAACATACAACAGCGAATATTAAACTCTTTACTTGCAACATTTGCTCAACAAACAGACAACATTCAAAGTGAAACGCATGAGGCAAACAATCTACTTAAGTGTATTTCTTATCGCTCACTAAAACCTTGTTATTGTTGCTGTTGGTGTTTTGGTTGTTGCTGCTGTTGTTGTTACATGCATGAGCAAGAGATTTCATAGCAGACACACATTACTTCTAATGCAAAAATGATAGCTAAGAAGCTTAAAAGTTGAGTGGTGCTTAAAAAAAAAAAACATACAAAAATAAATACAATTTTATAGGCCGTGCCGTGCCGGAAGGAGAAAAAAACGACAGAGCTAATAAAAAATAAAATTACAAAAAAAAATATATTTTTTACTTGTTGTGTGTGTGGGTGTGTGCGTGAACTTTTTGTTAAGGTCTTTCGCGCAGTTAACTTGAATTTGTGCGTGTGTGTGTTTTTTTTTTGGCTATATGCAGCTGTAGAAGCTGTTGGAAGCAGCTTGATGTCTTAGTTGTATGAATTTAAGGAGTTATAGCGGAAAGGGAAATGAGCAAATAAGCTGATTTACTACCAAAAAACACACACGTACACATAAACTGACAGAAGTTGTAAGAAAACTTGCTTGTCTTTTGCAACAATCACAAAATTAATTATTTATTTATACGCAAATATAAGCTTTTTTGCATTTTTTTTTTTTTTATATATTATTCATTTATTTTTGGCTTAAACCAACACATAAGCACTTTACGCATTATACAAATTTAACAACGTTCGTTACGATCTTAAGCAAAGAGGTTTTACTCTTTACCCCCAATCAGCACAATATTTAGTAATGTTCTGTATATATATATGTATATGTATGTACTATCCAAGGGTTAAGGAAATGCCAGTGTGGATTGTGTACTAGTAGAGCAGTTTATTTCTTATTTACATGCCATGAAACGAAGTGTTGCAATTAGAAAATAAATTAAGTATTTAACATTGAATTTCCAACAATTATCATAAAATGACAAATCATCAGTTAGCATTGAAAAGCTTAGCCAGTCAAAATTTTTATGTGCCTTACATCATTACTTAACGTAAATTGAAGTTTCTCAAATGGTTGGGCTATAAAATTTCAAGCATGACTATAAGACATTACGTTAAGGGTCCATTTTAAATAGAGTAATTGAAGTGGAACTCTGTTTAATATATCTCTATAATCTTAAAAATTTTAATAATTGTGAAAAGCAAGGAAAGGAAACAGCATGATTGGGCATAAAAAGCAAACAATAGATTTGAACATAACTATAAACCTAAAGTTGTAGACTCTTAAATTAAATTTGGACATTAGCAAATTTCCTGAGACTAATTTGGAGTGAAATGAAAACATTTGATATGAGTTGAGGTCAACATGTAATGCTTTTGGCACAGCTCAAGTACTTGTCGGTACTTCTTAAGTTTAATTTGAAATTTCATGTGAATGAAGTTTAAGTTAAAGTTTTTTGTTAAAATCATTAACTTGTGCTGCAATGTCATCGACATGTGCTACAATGTGCCGCATTCAAAATTAAATTGATTCGTAGCATATGGTTTTTATGATATATGTACACAGAGAAAACGTTTCGTGGCACGAAAAGCAGGAACCGTGCTACTTTTGAAAACGGTTAACCTAGATTTAACTCCTCTTACGTTTATTTTTATTTTAAAAACTGACTTTTTAAAATGAGCTTCTAAAACGTTCGATTGATTTTCTAAAATAAACATTTTAAAATGAGCTTTTAAAAAGTTCTTTTGATATTTAAAATGAAAAACGTTACTTTTCGTTAATGTTAATTAATGAAATTTAATGTTTACGTTAATTTTCTCAGTGTGTTTGAGTGTTTTGAAAATAGTAGTGAGTTGAAATTCAGATTGAAGTTAGTCCCAGCATGATTTTTTCAAAGGCAGTTTTCTAGTCAAGTGGTTCAAATTTTGAATGGTTTTTTAAATGCAATATAAAATAAGGATATTTTTATCACTAATTTTTTTTTATAAAATACTAGCGGATGTAACCCGGTGTTACTCGGGGTTGTGCCTCGAGCACAGCAAGAGGATGATTTTCAAAACTGCAATTCAATTTTAAAATTTTTTAAATTATTGTTTTTTGGAGTTTTTCCCCCTCCTTCCGCCGAAAGTGTTTAGTCAAATTTCCGTAAAAAGACATGATTAGAACAAAAAATTATATCTTCAACGTCTCGATCTGACGTCTGGTTTCTGAGGAAAATTCTGAAGAAAATTTCTCTATTTTCACATTTTCAAAGAAATATTTCTTCACTTCTAGGAAATGGAAATATTTCAGTGTTTCTTATAATGACAAATTTTCTCGCACAAAAAAATTCTCATTTATACAAAAAAATTTTTTTGAAAATGTAAATTTTTTCTATATTTTGATAAAAAAATTCACTATGAGAAGTATTTTCTTCAATAAAAATAAATGTTTTCTAAAAAATAAAGAGTCTTTTTCTCTAAAATCGAATTATTTTTATATATTTCTCTTTGTCATAGAAGGTTTTTATCATTTTTAGAGAATTTTTAGGATCGCATTTGGAGAAAAGCGTTCTCTTGAGCAAGATCAATACCATTTTTCAGTAAATATGATGCCATTTTTATCATATTCCGAGAAAATTTTACTGAGTGCAGTTAGAAAAGTCATTTCGAGATAAATGTGTTTTAAGTTTTTCTTAGCATGTATTTAATATGCAATTTTGCCTCAAATAAATTCCAATTCTGAAAAATCCTATAAGCATCGATTCGATTTTTGTATTGTCTTCGTTCAACTTCGGTTTTGGTCGATACTGTTCGGTTAATTTTTTTTTCATCTTTATATAGCTTCTGCTGGTATACGTTAAATTTCTTTTTTTCGTTCGTCTTTGGTTCTTGACTTCGTTTGCTTTCGGCTCATTCCTTGATTTTTGTCGAAAGAACTTTTAAAAGCATGGGATCTATTTCAGTAACAGATACAAATACCTACCTAGTTTCATCAAAATCGTTTCATCCGTTTTGACGTGAATCAGCCGAACATAGTTGATTGAATAAAGCGTCCTCTCACGGAAGTTTTCTGAAATTTAAATAGCCTCAATTCTGTTGCAGAGTCAAGTTATTTCACGTACCAAATTTTAGTTAAATCGATCAAGTCATTTAGGAGTTATTGAGTCTTAACAATGCACTACTTAAAGCGACCTCTTTCGGAAGTCTTTGGAATTTTTTATATTTTATGTTTTTTCTTGGGTGCAGTTGAACGTTCATGCCAAATTTCACTGAAATCGGTTAAGGTGTTTAGGAGTTATTGAGTCTTTAAAACGCACTACTTAAAGCGCCCCCTTACGGAAGTCTTTGGAATTTTTATAGCCTATATTATCTGGGGCGCAGTCGAACCTTCGTTCCAAATTTATTTGAAATCGGTCCAGAAGTTTAGGAGTTATTAAGTCTTAAAAACGCACTACTTAAAGCGCCCTTTTGTGGAAGTCTTTGGAATTTTGACTCCTATGTTTTATTTTAGGAGCAGTTGAGCCTTCATACCAAATTTCATGGAAATCGGTTCAGGCGTTTAGAAGTAATTAAAAAATGCCATGCCCACACACTTCCGCCCACTTTTTTACCTATGCTTTATATTGGTTGCAGTTGAACCTTCATACCAATTTTCATTGAAATCGGTCCTGGAAATTAGGAGTTATTAAGTCTTAAAAACACACTGCTTAAAGCGCCCTCTTACGGAAGTTTTTGGAATTTTTTATAGCCTGTGTTTTATCTTGGGCGCAGTCGAACCTTCATATCAAATTTCATTGGAATCGGTCCAGGCGTTTAAAAGTTATTATAGAGTGCCACGCCCACATACTTTCGCCCACTTTTTTACACCCCCTATGTTCTTTCTCACTATAAAAGGTACTCGGTGTCCAAATTTCAGCTCAATTGGATAAACGGTACGCGAGCCTATACGGAACAGACAGACAAACATTTGATTTTTAGTATTTATTAGAAAGATCACTGTTGTAGTTTTTGATACGAAATTTATGGTTCTGCGAAAAGACCAACCTTTGCGGATTTGGGGGAGTCCCCGGAGTGCTACTGTGTCCTTGTTTTAGTTAGATTGGCGCAAAATTTTAAGAAAATTATGTTATTCTAGATGGTCAATTTTGAGCTATTATAAGACTTTTTAGTAGTTTCCGAAAGTCTTCTCGACTTTGTCACTTTTTGAATGCTATATTATATTTGCATAGTTCTCGTTGATGGAGCCTCCGAAAGCAGAGGAAAATCTTCTTGATTATTGCTTCCTTCTTCCTGATAATCCTAAATCCTCTTGAAATGTTGAGTGAAGGTCTAGCGAACAATAGCGAACGTTTAAGGAGAAAAAAAAAAATGGGCTAAAATCAAGCTCAAAGCGTTCGTAACTGAAATCGGCTCAATAGAGCTCAAAACCATCTCAAAACATGCTACTCTTGTTCGCAGTTTATACCAGAAATTGGGCTTGAAAATTTTTTTGATAAACACGTCAGTTTGTGCTAAATACATGTAATTTTGGGCTTGTTTGTAACCGTATTTTTTGTAAATTTGTAAATTTGTATTTTTGTTCGACGACGTTTGTTCAATAATTGATACATCACTATCGATAAAACATTTTCGACGTCGAAATTTAAATTTTCAAAAATACGAATAAATTACTAATAAAGACATACTAATTTGTAATATGTAAAAATACTAATAAAGACATACTAATTTGGACAATGAAAATTTAATTTTCTTGTGTCAATTTTTTTTTTATGTTGTTTTTTATTTTATTTATTTTAAAATTTGACATATTTTTTTAAAAAATTACAAAATTCCTTAGATTGGGCATATTCATGTTTTTTAAAATCAATCCATAAGTTGCATGCATTGGACACAAATTAGCATGTTTTTTGTTTTTATAAGCAATACCAAAATGACTTAAATTGGGCACAAGTGAGCATATTAATTTTTGATAAATTATACAAATATCACGTAAATTATCCACAAATGGGCGTGTTAAGTTTTTTTATAAGCAATCATATTAGGGCTTGATATCAAGCGCATTATGGCTTAGCTCAGAATCACACCCAAAATTAATTGGTTTGAGATTGTTTTCAGCTCAAATTTCTCTCTGTGTTGATTGTTATGCATATCAACTTGGTTGATTTCAAAATTTTGTTGAGGTAATGTTCCAAGCACCATGCCCTCACCATTTGTTGCAGATTAGCTGCGGCTGCATTCTCAAGAGCTCCTATTTGCTGTCTATGTTCACGAACGCGCTCTGCTTCGGTTTTCGCTACTTTTCTAAGCTTCGGAAAGTTCCTTACATCTCGATTTCTTGGTTGTAGTTTTATTATTTCCCTTTGGCATGGCAAAAACTATTCGGCAATCTTAATTATTACACTTGTTACTTTTAATTGTATAATGAATTAGCAGCCATTTCCTTGTTGTCAATCATTTGTCAAGTTTTCGACAACCAACCTTATGATTTGACTCTTTCAAATCAAACAAATAAATTTTCCGTGCATGCTTTAAAGCTTCAAATTTAATGCTTGAAAGGTTTTTACATTGGTTTTTGTTGGTGATACATTTGGAACGACCGTGGCATGCAGGTTAAGTGTGTGGCTTAGCATGCTCGAAACCCGAGTTCGATCCCCATTCGCGACAAAAGTTTTTTTCAATAAAAATATTCTGATCAGTCACCAGACCACAGCAGATAATGGCAAACCTCATAGAGTAAATATTGCCATGTAAAGCTTCTTGAGAACATGAACTTTAGCTGTTCGAAGTCGGCATAAAACATGTAGGTCCAGTTCTCGGTCAATTGTGTGCAAACATTTAATAACACACACAACACAATTGATCAATCGAAGCTCGGTCAAAATTCTTTCAAGGGCTGAAATGGCCAATTTGTTTTTTTAAAAATATATCGTTTTCGGTGAAGAATAATTTTTAATTTTTGAGAAAAGATGTGCTTTTATTGAAGAAAATACTTCGCATAGTGAATTTTTTTTAAAATGATAATTTTTTTTAGCGAGAAAAATACTTATCATTATTAGAGACATAACAATATTTTCATTTCTTGAAAATTTATTCTAACTGAAGAAATTTTTTTTTTAAAAAGAGAAAATTGCTAATATTGAAAATAGAGCAATTTCTTATCGCAGAAAGATAGGCGTTTTTTTTCTGAGTGTACATAAATTGAATTTTGTTTGCCTGTTTTGCAGCTTCAATGTATCACAGCGCTAGAGCGTCCCACTCTTATTCGACGCTTGCAACAGTTCAAGGTTCAATGCCCGCTTATGGCAAATATTTTTTTATGATAGGAAGTGGAGAGTGGAAACAAATATTTGTTTATATAAATATTTGCATTTGATATTTTTATTAGCTTCACGAATAAAGAGACTTTGAAAGTTTTCATAGAAATTGAAAATACAAGTGTCTCGAATAAGATACCTTGAAATTTGACTCGCCGCCACGATTGGTTTAAAAATTATTTTCTTTTGGAACCCAAATTCACATCAGCCAAGATTTTAAAACTAATAAAGTGGGTATTTTTAAAGGATAAGTGTACTCTTTAAATATTTGTTAAAATATTGCCACAAAAAAATTATTCTTTAAGAAAAAATGACTTCTGTAAAGAGTTATGAATTCTGTAAAAAAATTAGGAAAACAAAATTAAAAAATGACTTCTGTAAAGAGTTATGAATTCCGTAAAAAAATTAGGAAAAAACTTAAGTGAAATATTAAAAAAAATTATAAAATACAATTTTTTTATTTGGAATTAGAAACATTCACAACGTCCCCCAAATTATTTTAACGACAAACAAAACAAGTAAAGAAAGTCTAAAGTCGGTTTAGCCCGACTATTGAATACCCTAAACCTCTTATAATATGTAAATATATATTGAAATACTTAAACAAATAGACATAACTAGCTACCTATCTAAATTCATGTATTCTTTATACCTATAGAATTAATACAGGATTATGACTTCTATGGTTTATATGATGGGTGAGCGTGTGTGTTGATGGGAAGATTACGCCCATTTTTTGCGCACACCTTAACATTGATATAAAATGCTCCCATACAAAGTTTCATATCTCTAGGTCAAATATGAATCTTTTAATAGTGTTTTTAATATTATGGGTTTTAAGGGAGATAGGCGTGTTCATGGGCTGATGACGCCCATTTTGTGAACACATCTTATTTTTGATACAATAATCTCACATACCAAGTTTTATCTTTGTAGCTCATATATAAACATCTCTATAAAGTTTTTCCCATAATTGGTTGTATAAGATGTGGGCACGTTGGTGGGCAAATTCCGCCCATTTCTTGCGCACACCTCAGTTTTGTTATGAAATGCTCCCATACGAAGCAACATTACTCTAGGTCAAATATGAACCTTTTAATAGTGTTTTTAATATTTTGTGTTGTATTGGAGGTGGACGCGGATGACGCCTATTTTGTGAAAACATCTCATTTTTGACACAATCAGCCCAATCATGAAACATTTTCTCCAGGGAGTTGTTAATGGGAGTTTTTGGTTGTAAGATAGCAAAGAAAGATATCTCATTGTTTTATTTTACACTCATGAATATTGGCGGCTGATGAACAAAATTGCATTAAAAATGTCCAAAAAGTATTTTAACTTTATCTTAAAAACGAAAACTCCCATTTACAACTCCCGGGAGAATATGTTTCATGATTGGTCTGAATAATCTAACACACCAAGTTTTATTCGTGTAGCTCATATATAAACCCCTTTATAGAGTTTTTGCCATAGTGGGTTATATGGGAGGTGGCCGTGCTGGTGAGCAGATGGCACCCATTTTTTGTGCACACCTCAGTTTTGGTATGAAATGCACCCGGACCAAGTTTTGTCTCTCTAGGTCAAATACGAACTTTTAAATAGTGTTTTAATTGTACGGCTTATATGGGAGGTGGGCGTGTATATGTGTCAAATTTTATTTGTGTAGCTTATATACCACCATCTATACAAAAAAAAAAAAAAACAAATTGGCCATTTCAGCCCTTGAAAGGACTTTGACCGAGCTTCTTATGATCAATTGTGTTGTGTGTGTTATTAAATGTTTGCACACAATTGACCGAGAACTGGACCTACATGTTTTATGCCGACTCCGAACGGCTAAAGTTCATGTTCTCAAGAAGCTTTACATAGCATTATTTACTCTCTGAGGTTTGCCATTTTCTGCAGAGAGGTGGTGACCGATCAGAAAAATTTTTTAGTGAAAAAACTTTTCGCCGCGACTGGGGATCGAACTCGGGCTCCGAACGTGCTAAGCCACACACTTAACCTGCACGCCACGGTCACCACAACCCTCTATACAGCGATTTTTATTTTATGGTCTTATGGGAGGTAGGCATGTCCTTGAGCGGATTCCAAAAATATGCAATATTGCAGATCCTGGGTTCAATGTTAACATGTGTGCCACGTTTCATTCAATTATCTCAACTCGTTCTGCTTATCCTGTGTGGACGGACAGACGGACAGGGCTAAATCGATTCACGAGGTGACGCTAATCAAGAATATAAATACTTTTCTATACCGAAACTCGCTTCGTTCTATACGTTACAAACGTTTGCACAAAGTTAACTTCTACACAGAGTTATGAATTCCTTAAAAAAATTAAAAAATTTTAGGTGAAATATTAACAAAATTTAAAAAGTGTAAATAAGGCAAAATATTGTGTAAAAAATGCAAAAAAAAGGCAAAATAAAATTTTTTTATTTGAAATGAGAAACACTCGAAACGTGTTATTCTTTTATCCCCGAATTATTATAATGACATACAAAATAGAGGCAAAATCAGCAAAATCCGGGCCCTAGCAATCACCATTCTAAAGTGCTTGATACGTGGCAATAGAAGCAAAATAGCTAAACCTGTTGAGGTTTTAAACCATAAGTAGTTCGATTTTACTTCCCGTTTCAATTAGTCATATGGCTCTATACACCGCTGAAGCGGTTTTCACTTAAAAAAATTACGGACTCAAACTTTGTTGATTAGTTCGTTAGGTTTTTTTTTTGTTCGTTAGGTCTGTTAGTTTGGACTCAAACCATTGTGTATGATTTATGGTAAGTTATTTAATAACTTGTGAATTCGCCTCGATTCATTAAGTGTTGCATTGGTTTTTTTCTCCGTTTAGTTTGTTGTTTACGCGGTTTCAACTTTTTTTAAGTTTCACTTAAAAATTCTTTTCAAATAGTGGTCTTCGAGAAACTTCGTGGTAAGCTTTAAATTAATTTTGAAGGCAAATAAAACATACATATAAAATAACTTGTATTTTCTTAATTATTATTCTAAACCTAAACTTTTTTTTAGCTTTGATGACCACTAGTTTGACATAATTATCGGAAAAAATTGATGGAAAAGGATTGCTTTGGAAAGGTATTGCTTGAAACCTACTCTTTCGATAACTGGGATCAGAATTGGCCTAAAAGTTGACTATAAGTAGTGGTAGAACAGAAGTTTTGAAATAAAAAGTAATGGTAGAGCAATGATTTTGTAATAAAGTTTGTTCTGTAAAGATCAAAAAATTTTCATAATCATAATCATAAAACTAATTAATAAACTTAACTAATTAAAAATAACGTTCGATAAAGTTAAATGTTTTCAAATTTTTAACATAGAAAGAACATCGAAATGATAGCTTTTTATAAACAACAAATGCTTCAAATGCTGTTTGATAACGATAGTTGAATAGGTATATTAAGCTTCTAAATAGCTTTTTACCAACTTTTTAAAAGTATACTTTTCTAACTTTTTTTGTTTACAACGGATTTTAAATTTAGTTTCAAAATTTTTTTCAATGAAAGTCTACTTAAAGTAAATATCTCGCTGAACGACTATCTCATTCCAAATAGCAGCTGGTGGAGTTTACATTTTATTTTATTTTTGATGTCATCATCATGAAAAACACTCTCCAAAGTAATCAGATAGCAAATAGTTCAACTGCTAATATTTACCTTTAGCTAATATTACAAAATATTTACACAAGCTTAAGTAAAACATTTCTATTTGAAGAGCAAATAAAACTACTATAAAGCAAACAAATTCAAGGTATAGGCCACAAACTGAGGGTTGGTTGGTTGTTAGCAAGAAACACATTAACAACAGTAAAGTTGTTATAGATATAATGTTGGGTAATGAATAAGAACGATAGATATTGATATAAAATCAATAGCAGTGTACAAATAAGAATAGATTAAAATCTTGAACGCAGGATTAGCAATGAAAAAAAAATATTTTGTTAAAAATGTTCCACAAGAAGAACACTTAAGATGAACAGTTAAATTGCAAAGATAAGCAGAAAACTTAAGCTGACTTGCAAAAATTAAGGCTATAAATTAGTTGTGAAAATATAGAGCCAAGCATAAAGTTAAAATTTGTGCAATGGTTAAAATAACAAAGTTGCAGCGTTTCTTAGCGGCGTTACTTTTGCTAACGCTAGGCGCTAGAGCCTGTCAGGATAGAGTAAGTCCAACACCCACAACCAAGGATTGGTGGGAAACGGCACAGTTCTATCAGATCTATCCGAGATCCTTTATGGATTCCAATGGTGATGGCATAGGTGATCTAAATGGCATAACCTCTAAGTTGCAGTACTTGAAGGATATTGGTGTAACAGCTACATGGCTGTCGCCCATATTTGCTTCACCCATGGTGGACTTTGGCTATGATATATCCGATTTTTATAGCATACAGCCGGAATATGGCACCATGGATGACTTTCGTGCGCTGATAGCCAAAGCCAATGAGTTGGGTTTGAAAATTATTCTCGACTTTGTGCCCAATCATTCGAGTAACGAGAACGAGTGGTTCAAGAAGTCGGTGCAACGTGAAAGTGGCTGTGAAGACTTTTATGTATGGGCTAATGCTAAGACCGATGCCAATGGTCAGCGTATACCACCATCAAATTGGGTGAGTTGCTATTTAACTAAATTATTGTAAAATGTTAAGAAGAAGATGTTTGCTGCATATTTATATAGATACAAGCATTTCGCGGCAGTGCCTGGGAATGGAACGAGCAGCGTGGTCAATATTATTTGCATCAGTTTGCCGTGCAGCAGCCTGATTTGAACTATCGCAATCCAGCTGTTGTAGAGCAGATGAAGCGTGTGCTACGTTTCTGGCTGGAACAGGGCGTTGCCGGTTTTCGTGTTGATGCCGTGCCTGTGCTTTTCGAAGTTGAACCGGATGCAAATGGTGTCTATCCCGATGAGAGCTTGAGTGGACTCACTGATGATCCCGATGATCGTAATTATTTGAATCATGAGCTCATTGAAAATCGTCCTGAAACCATTGACATGGTTTATCAGTGGCGTCAAGTGATGGATGATTTTCAGCGCATAAATGGTGGCGATACACGCGTGCTGATGATTGAAACCTATGCACCAGCAAACTACACCATGTTGATGTATGGTAATGCCACTGTGCAAGGTGCACATTTACCGTTTAACTTCAATTTGATCACAGAATTAGCAAGTGGAGTAACGGCGCCAAAGATTAAACAAGCCGTAGATGATTGGTTGAAGAACATGCCAAGTGGACGCACAGCTAACTGGGTGGTGGGTGTTATTGAAAAAAAAAATATTTTTTAAGAAAACTGATTTTCACGAAATAATCTTTCTAGATTGGCAACCATGATCAACGACGTGCTGCGAGTCGTTATGGTATTGATCGCGCCGATGCCATGAACATGTTGGTCATGATGTTACCAGGTGCCAGTGTTACTTATCAGGTAAATATAAAAATACTAGCGAACTCATAGAAACCTTAAAAAATAATAACAAAAAATGCCTGGAACCATATTAAAGCTTTACTTACTGGGTCTTATTGTCGATCCATACCATCGTGGCATCTTTTCAAATTTCATATATAAAAAACTTACATCATAATCGGGTTTAATACTAGTTCAATAACTTCCACACGTACAAAAAAATTATCTTATATAATAATACGTGAACATTAAAGTTTGTCGTACGCTTTTTTGGTATTAATTAAAACTCCAAATAAATGAAACTTATATCATTCGAAAGGTTATGTTGCCCAGATATGCAGAATGTATATATAAATGATATATCTGATAGAGGGGGTTCCCAACCTTCTAAGAGAGAAATTAAATTTTTGAGAAAAAACCCGCTCTTTGATAAATATGAAATTTGGTTGGGGGAGAGTATTTGAGTTGGTCGAATTTGAATTTTTTTTAAAAGTAACAATTTTTTAAAAAAATTTAGTTTTATCCATTCGTCAATTGTAAAATTTGTAAAAAAATGTGTTTTGAATTCAAAAATTTGACTTTCCATGTAAATATCTTGGTCGGATTTTAACGGTTTTTCTAATTTTTCTAATTTTTTCTAAAAGTTTGTTTAATTTTCTTTCAAATGTGATAAAAATTACAGCAAAGTTTTTACCAAAAGTATTTTTAATGAATTTTTTGAATATTGTCATTTATTATTTAGCGTTTGTTTCAACCAAATGCCAAGAGCGAGAAAAAAACTGTCTCAAATTGAATGTTCTAAATTGGGAAGCCAATATCTCGGCCATCTGTGAATAGATTTAATTTATTTCTTTTTTGTATTTAAGTCTTATCAGTTAACTTAAAAAAACTTTTGAAAATAATACCATTTTTTGTTTGTTTATAGTTAAATTATTAATTTTAAAAAAGACCATAAAATTTGATTTATTCTTAAAATATGGGGTAAAAATTATTTTTGTTGTAAAAAAACCAAAACTCAAAATTGCATTTTTGATTTTCTTTCAAAGTATATACCGACTTTTAGGTGAATTTATTTTGTCTTGACACTAAATTAATAAACTGTCTGTGCCATCAAAAAATCAAGGCTACCCCCTATGATTTCTTTGACAAAATTAAATTTTTTTAAAATGTTGTTTTTTCTGTTTTTGAACAAAATAATAATATAAAAAAATAATTTTTTTGAAGAAAATAGCTTTATATCTGTAATCAATTAAGAGTTATAGCCTCAAACTTATTTTAATCATCTCGCATATAATTATAAATAGGCAATCAATAAATTGGTCGAATTTCAAAGCCAGGCGATACTAGTAATTATAAATAGGCAATCATTAAATTGGTCGAATTTCGACCCCAGGCGATACTAGTATACATAAATATACAGTAGTATCCTTGCGAGAGCCTGAGGCTGCGATTATAGTGAGCGCCGAGTCAGACAGGTAGGCAGGCAGGCAGGCTGAAATCTGTGTTACAAAACGAGATGCAGATAGCTATCTATCTTGCTTGTTCACATTGCCTGCCTGCCTGCCTGTCTGACTCGGCGCTCACTATAACCGCAGCCTCAGACATATTGCCTTCATAATTTGGATAAGTTACAACTACAAATTGTCCCTTTGTTATGCATTATAATTATTTAAAAAAAAAAAAATTGGCCATTTCAACCCTTGTATTAAAATTATGTGCCCAACTATTTTTTCCCAAAATTTAGGGTGAAGAGCTCGTCATGATAGATGGTGAGATATCCTGGGAGGATACCGTCGATCCAGCTGCTTGTAATTCAAATTCGGAAATTTATGAAAAGTTTACCAGAGATCCCTGCCGTACACCATTTCAATGGACTGCGGGCACTAATGCTGGTAATATTTTGTTAAAATATCGAAATTCTCCATCATCTTAGCTTATTGCTTGCTTTCATCAAAGGTTTCTCCACTGCTGCCAAGACATGGCTTCCTCTGGCTGCTGGTTATCAGACAACAAATGTGGAAACTGAAAACGCTGCTACGCGCTCGCATTTGAAAATCTATAAGTCACTCGTGGAGCTACGTAAAAGCTCACGCACCCTACAATTTGGCAATTGGCGATATGCATCGCTGAACGATGATGTCTTTGTCTTGAAACGGTGAGTTTTATTTTCAAGTTCTCTCATAGATTTGAGTTTTTCTCTATTTTTACTTGATATCACCTTTTATTACAAAAAAAATTAATATCATTAAATTTGAAAAAAAAAATTTCATTAAATTTAAATTAATGTAATTTTAATTACATTAATTATGTTTAAGAAATATATATAATTATGTTTGCGGAATATATCTAATTATTCTCTATTATTTTCGAAATTTTTATATGACTCACAGTTCTTTGGAGGGTGAGGCTCCAATTGTTTATGTTGCCAATTTTGGCTCAAGTCCTGTCACTGTTAACCTAAGGAATACCTTCGATGTTAGTTTGCCTGATTCTCTGAAGCTCAAGGTGCGCAGTTTGGCTTCTAATAACGTTGAAGGGTAAGTTTTAGACGGAATGCAAAATTTTTTTAAATCTATTTTTATCAAAACTCTAAAATTTGATTATAAAACTTTCTTTTAGCTCATCCCTGACACCAAGTTCGTTGTCACTCGCTGCCTATGAGGCTTTGGTTTTAAGCACAGCCTAAGTTTGGCTTTTTAAATTTTGTATTTTTAATATAATAATTCAATAAAGTTTAACGAACTTCGTTTGTAACATTAAACCACTCGCAAATTACTTTAATTTTGGCGCTTTGAAAAGGGTCTTTTTAATATAATACACTGCCTTGTTTAGGTAAAACAGCAGCTGTTATATTTTCAGCATATTTTATATAATGAGATCAAATAGTTTTATAAAATTAAATTTTTAGAAATTTCTATGCAAATTCAAGCAGTTGGTGGTGAACAATCTATTCAGTGCGATCTGTCTTAACGTCCTACAAATTTGATTACCTCAAAAACTATATTTCAAGCTTGCTGCAAGTTTTCAGATTCTTTAATTTTTTGGTAAATTATATTATTTTAAATAAGTAATAAGCTGGATCGATTTTGTATGGAAAAACAAAAAGTCATCCGGACACCGACTCAAAAGTTAGAGGAACTCTTCAAAACTATTTCTGCATCATTTTTTTTTTTTGGATCGGAGAAATCCCCATGGAGCGGTTTTGGTTCTCCTGAACCCTTTTTTTGGCCAAAAAATTGAGTTTTTTGCATATAACTTTTTTTTTTCTTCAGAATGCATACCCAAAATAAGCAAAAAAGGAAAGATTGTGATAGTACACAAGTATTGGTAAAAAAAATTTTTACATTTTTTGTTCTTACAAACACTTTTGAGACCCCAAAAAATCGATATTTCGTCATTTCCGAAAAGGTGTTTTTCTAAAACACCTATAAAATATACATTTTTCGTGGTATTCATATGCATTTAAGCTTATTGGTAAAGTTTTTAGCTGTACTTTCCATTGGTATAACGTATGAAGTGGTTTGATCAAAAGTGAGTACCATGAAAAATACATACGTATCTTGTAGGCGTTTCAAAAAAAATTTTTCGAAATGCGTGCATTTTGTACTGGAGCGCCATCTGGCGTTCACTTTTTTAAAAAATGGTTGTTAGAATTCGATTTGGCGTACCTAAAAACTCATCTGTACAAAGATTTGTCAAAATCTAACGGTAATTATGGCAATTATAATAATTAAGCTGAAAAAATCCTTCTGAATATCAATTTCTCACGTTTTATGTAATTGTGGCACTTGCTTTTGATGAAACCACACCATAAGATATATCAATGAAAAGAAGAGCTCAATGCTTTTCCAGTAAGCGTAAATTGAGGTGAATAGCTAGAAAAATATAGCCCGTTTCAAAAGAGAAGAACATTTTTTAGTTTCATTTTTCGATGCGCAGTGAGAAATTAGTTTTAAGGCTACAAAATTTTTTAGAGCGTAATTTCTTGCTCTTTTTGTACTGTTCGCTGAACTTTATGCTTTTTTGAGTGTTTTTTACTATTTTTCTATATGTTTAAATGCGCAAACATTCAGAACAAATGATCGCACAAGTACGGTGTTGAACCGACGGCCTGCAGTAACCTGCATCTTAAGAGAGACATCAAATACAACTTACATAAAAAATAAATTATTTTCCCAAGGAAAAATTGTGAAGTGAAATTTCGGCTAATAAATTATTTTTTGACGCCCCTTTTTTTAAAATTTTGATTGGTTGATTTCGAAAAATAAAATTCAGTACTTCCGCAGCGCAGTTGCGATGAACAACAAAATTCAGGAATATACATTAATTTTTTTTTATTTATTTTTCTGCTCAGAGAATATTCAATTTTTTTTTTTTAATGTCGACCAATCAGAATGAAGAACGCTCTCAAAATTATTTTCTTATTCTCAAACCTGCGCGAAAATGTTCTTCTCTTTTGAAACGGGCTATACATTTTTTATAGTTTTTTAAAAGAAACATCTTTTCGAAAATGATGAAAAATCGACTTTTTGGGGTAGCAAAAGAGTTTGTAAGGACAACAAATTTCAACATTTTTTTTAGCCAATATTTATGAACTATTACAATTTTTTACTTTTTTGTTTATCTTGGGTATGCATTCTGAAGAAAAAAAAAGTTATAGGCAAAAAACTTGATTTTTTGGCCAAAAAAAGGCTTCAGTAGAACCAAAACCGCTCCATGGGGATTTCTCTGATCCAAACAAAAATGATGCAGAAATATTTTTTAAGAGTCCCTCTAAGTTTTGAGTCGGTGTCCGGTGACATCTAAATTTTGATCCGGCTTATTACACGGTTAAAAATTTTGTACTAGTTTTTAATCCAAAATTTGGTTTAGAGGAATTTTTAATCAAAAAAGTACTATTTTTTATTCCATATTTTAGTTTAATTTTTTTAATCCGAAAAAGTTTAAGTTTAAGTCTATTTTTGATTTTTTGGCCAAAAAAAGGGTACAGTAGAACCAAAACCGCTCCATGGGGATTTCTCTGATCCAAACAAAAATGATGTAGAAATATTTTTTAAGAGTCCCTCTAACTTTTGAGTCGGTGTACGGTGACATCTAAATTTTGATCCGGCTTATTACACGGTTAAAAATTTTGTACTAGTTTTTAATCCAAAATTTGGTTTAGAGGAATTTTTAATCAAAAAAGTACTATTTTTTATTCCATATTTTAATTTAATTTTTTTAATCCGAAAAAGTTTAAGTTTAAGTCTATTTTTGAATTACAATAGTAGCTGAATTACAATGCAGCAGTCGCAGGGGCAGCAGCTGTGTCAGTGGCAGCGGCAGTGATCAGCTGTTTCGTTTTTTACTGCCTGCAAATTACAATTTAGCAGTGGCAGCGTCAGCATCAATTTTTCTTAGTAGTTTAATTATTTGCATGTTGGCAGTGAATTTAGAAATAGGGCTAATCTCGGCATACTGCCACTGGTGCTATGTAAGTTTCACCATTGAACAACAGTATTCCTCAAATAACAGTTGATCAAAAATCTGAACCAAAATATTATTATATACATTATTACAGTAAACAGTGTTAAAACCTTTGTGGATTAAATAGTAATCCTTTTCGGATTACAATATTTTAAACTTTTTTGGACTAAAATCTAATCCTTTTTGGATTATAATATTTTAAACTTTCTGTGGATTAACAATTATTCCTTTTTGGATTAAGAAATTTTAAACTTTTTACAGATTAAAAATAAATCCTTTTTGGATTGAAAAATTTAAAACTTTTCATTGGATTAAAAAATAATCTTTTTTTGGTCGTGTCCTATATGTAATCCAAAAAAGTTTTCAATTTAGTCCTAGATTTTTAACCGTGTACTTAGTGAAAAAAAAATACGCAAAATAAATACAAAATTATACTTTCATATATTATAAGGTTGGCAACAAATTATTAGGCATTTTTTATAGAAAATATGCTAGTTATTTATTATTAAACAAGTCAAGAAAGTCTAAAGTCGGTCTAGGCCCAAGCTTTCCTAACCTTCTGTTTCAAAACATAATAATATTGTTGAAAATGGGCGTCTCCGTGGGCGGTTGAAGCCTTTATTTTATATGCATTTAAATATTGATGAAAAATGTACACATACCAAATTTTATTCTTGTAGTTCACAGTTAATGCCTTGCGCTATGGGAGGTCGGCGTGATCATGGACGGAATACTCCAAATTTTTAAACACACCTTAGTTTTGGTATAAAATACATACAAACCAAATTTGATCTCTCTATGACAAACATAATCTTATTTATTGAGTTTTAAACTTTTTGGATTGTATGACAGGTAGGCGTGTCCGTGGGCAAATGAAGTCCATTTTTCAAAACCATCTTTGTTTTGTCATAAAAAATATAGGTGCCAAATTTTATCTCTGTAGGTTAAATAGGGGCTTATGTATAGCGTTTTCAATTTTTGGAATGTATAGGAGGTGGGCGTGTCCGTGAACGAATGACATCCATTTTTCGAGGACATCTTTGTATTGATATAAAACACATACACACTAAACTAAATTGTTGTAGGTTAATTATGGAGCTTATTTATCCAGTTTTAAATTTTTTCTTTGTATGGGAGTTAGGCGTGTCTTTAGGCAGATGATGTCGATTTTTCAAAGCTATCTTTATTTTGTTATAAAAAAAAATATGTGACAAATTTTATCTCTGTAAGTTTAATAGAGGCTTATTTATTGTGTTTTAAATTTTTGGGTTGTATGGGAGGTGGGCGTGTCCGTGAGCGAATGATACCCACACATGATAAAACACATACATACCTAATTTCATTGTTGTAGGCTAATTATGAGCTGTGTTATGCAGTTTTCAATTTTTGCGTTGTATGGGAGGTAAGCGTGTCCGTGGGCGAATTCCAAAAATATTCAATATTGAAGATTCTTGGGTTCATGTGACAATGTGTACCGAGTTTCATTCAACTATCTCAACTCATTTTTCTTATCCTGTGTTTACGGGCAACACGCAGACAGACGGACGAACGGACGGACATGGATAGCTCGACTCACGAGGTAACCCCGATCAAGAATATACATATATACTTTTCTATACTGGACTCGATTCGTTCTATGCGTTACAAACGTTTCCACAAAGTTAATATACCCTGACCTTTCAGGTTTAGGGTATTAAAATTATTTTATTGTGCCATATATTGCCCAATCTTTCAATTATCCTCTGCCATTTCTCGGTTAGAACCATGATTCCATTATTAAAGAATACCAGCATATTATCTTTGAAAAACTGACTAAGGTTCTTTGAGCAGTTCTCCTTCAGGCCAATTTGTTCTCAACAGAGGGTGCTGGAGGGATCGGAAGAAATCATAATGTGACTGTGCAATATCAGGACTAAGGATGCTCTTGATAAAAATGGCAAAGCTCATTGCTTTCAGAGTCAAAGCTTTAAGTGTCACTTCGTGTTTTTCTCAATCTCATTAAAATCAATAATTTGCGTTTAATCTGTTTAATCTGAGTGATCCTTTTAGTGCATCCTATTTACTATTTTTTTGATACATAAAATAACAACGACAGGAATCAATAAGTCTTCATTCTGACCCGAAATCACTCAAGATCTCAGTCTTTGGTTAAGATATCAGGATATGATTTGAAATTTCTTATGAAATGTACCTGTAGATGGAGTTTTTAACTATTGAAAAAATAGCATTACTGCAAAACGATACAAGAAAAATCAGTTGAGGAGAATTGTAGAGATACATAGAACAAGTTCAGTAAAAAAATTTGCAAAAATATGTTTCTTTTCTTTTAACTTTTGCTTGGTTTGGACAAATAATTTTTTTTAACATAGCAAACATCATTTACATTATATCGTTTTTCTTCCTTTTTCTTGTTTGTTTTTTTCTGATTTTTCCTATAGCACCAGTCAAAGTCTAGCTTGAACGTATGCGCAAACGTTGAACCGAAAAAAATGTTTATAGGTAAGAATGATTTTTAAGAATTTTCGTCGTCGAAACGACAAAGCATGGCTTTTGAGTAAATTTTTCAGTTTCATATTTTGATTTTTGTTGTAGTTGTTGTATTAATATTCGATTATTATTGCTGGAACGAAAAATCTGCAACAAAATTTTATCGATGTTTGACGACTCCAACGAATCCAATGATGAACTCAATTGTTTCAGCGCTTGCTTTGATACAGTGGACGAGCTAAAAAAAAATCTCAATTACGACATGAACTGTCAACTGTATTATAATAATAATCAGCCTGATCAGAGGTCGTTCTCAGTGAAACTTTGGGTGATCAAAAACTAGTCAGAGTAGCTATGATATAGATTATCATGAAGACGATGTACCTCTTGTTAAACCAGACGTCGATGGATTTCATCAAATGTACAGTGTTTCAAACTGTTCACACAGATTAGTGCGAATTAACATGAATGATTTATATAATTTCTAAAATACTTACATAGTTTACGAGCACAACATGTTTTACAACATGCTTCAAGAAAAAGACCCTCAATCATGCCAACTTCATTTGCGAAAAATTATATTTTGCACTAATAAAAGGTCATTAGATGATAATTTAGGGTTCCCGCTTATTCGACAGAGATAGGAAATTAATAGTGTTCTCCTAGCTAAAAAAACAAAATCTTAAAATAAAAAATTCTATAAAAACACACGACACACGAAAAAATAATCCTGCGCAAAATTTTTCTGTATAGGACATCGTAGAGGCCTTTTAAAAAATGGTGTCGTCGATTCGACGTAGCATGACCTTTCTGTATAAAAAAATAAGCATGTCCTTCTAGGTTTTAAAAGTTTCATCAATTTTCTATATAATAAAAAAAACCGGGTTGAAAAATGTGCAACCGTTCGAAAGTTATAGAGTTTACAAAAATTTGTTTGCTTATAACAGAGCACAGTGCAGCATTTAATGCATTATTGTAAAAAACCAATGCATACTTTTAGGCATTTTCGTTAAGGCGGCCACGTCATAAACAATCAGCGACACCAACCAATCAGTGCTTGGCTCTGTTTCTTAGCATATGCAACTTTAACATAGATTTGGTCACTTAACAGCGTGTCTACATAGAAACAAGCTGTTACGAGATTTTAACAGAGTTGTGCGCCTGCTGCTGCTGTTTTATGTTCACCTGGTATTTTGGCAGATTTTTAGTCGTTGTACGTCTGATTTTGATCGTCAAGGTCGAACTAGGTTATTTCTTATGCTTTCAAATGAATTGCAATAACTTTGTCATTTTAAAAGCTATGAAGCTGAAATTTGGTATGGAGCTTCGGTATGAAAATAGCTACCAGAAAAATGAAGAGGCGTGGTCAGGAAAAAACGCCTACTTTTACATTTTTTGATATTATTTAATAATTGTATACATATGAGTTTGTTATGGCTTAATTATTTTTTTAGCCACAGGGTGTACCTCAAAATTATACCAGGGTGGCCCTCCACGACTTAATAATTATTTAATATGCAATTTTAGTGCGTTTGCTATGACTTTGAAAGGTTTGGAATAACTTTTTTGTTATTAAGGCGATGAAGATGAAATTTGGCATAAAGCTTCGGTATGAAAATAGCTGTCAGAAAGATGAAGGGTGGTGGTAGGGAAAAAACGACTACTTTAAAATTTTTTTGATATTATTTAATAATTGTATACAAATGAGACTGTTATGACCTTATTATTTTTTTGGCCACAGGGTGTATCTGAAAATCATACCAGGGTGGCCTTTTACAAATTAATAATTATTTTATTATGAAATTTTAGTGCATTTGCTTTGTCTTAGGAAGATTAACTGTAAGTTTTTTGTTATTGAAGCTATGAAGCTGAAATTTGGTGTGCAGCTTCGTTTTGAAAACAGCAGCCAGCTGTTTAGGCTGAAATTGTGTTTTGGTAACAGGGTGTATCCAGAAACATATCAGGGTGACTCTGAGTGAGTTAATAATTATGTTTTTTTATGCAATTTTAGTACATTTGCTATCACTGTGAGGTTTGATACATATAAATTTTTTTAAAATAAGTAAAGAAGCTGAAATTTTATAGACAGCTTCGTGATGGAAATAAAAGTAATACAAATTAAAGGGCGTGTTCAGGTCAAACGCCCACCCTCAAATTTTTTATATACAAGCTATAAATTGCATATGAATGAGTTCATTTTGGCTTACCTTGGTTTTCGACAGCAGGGTGTACTCAAAAAATAGACTAGGGTGACAGCATTTCCTAATAATAAATTATTAATATAATTTTATGCCTTTTTCTTTGATTTTGAAATAAATAAAAAAATGGTTTTTCTGTAAAAACAAACTGCTGAAATTGAACATGCAGCCCTGGAATGTAAATAGTGGCCCGAAAAATTAAAGGGCGTGGTCGTATATAAAAGCCTATTTTAAAATTGTTTATTTAAAATCTCTATTTTGTTTATATTTGAGCCTGTTTTAGTTTTATTCGTACTTTGGCACCAGGGTGTATCCAAAAATTATCAGAGGGTAACCCCTTATTTGCTTATAAATGGTTTAAAATATATTTTTTGTTCTAAATGATCGAGGTAGGTCATTTAATATGACTTTTAAAGGCTTACAATAACCTTTTCTATAAAAGTTACTTTGCTGGAAATTAAGACTGCTTTAACTTATCTCGTTTTTAAGCACCAGGGTGTAGCCCAATATCTTAACAGGGTGACCCTGCATTTAAATTGGTTAAGTGTGTGGCTTAGCATGCTCGGAGCCCGGGTTCGATGCCCAGCCGCGGCGAAAAGTTTTTTTTTCAATAAACAATTTTTCTGATCGGTCACCACCTCTCTGCAGACAATGGCAAACCCCAGAGAGTGAATAATGCCTTGTAAAGCTTCTTGAGAACATGAACTTTAGCCGTTTGGAGTCGACATAAAACATATAGGTCCAGTTTTCGGTATATTGTGTAAACATTTAATAACACACACAACACAATTGATCGATCATAAGAAGCTCGGTCAAAGTCCTTTCAAAGGCTGAAATGGTCAATTTTTTTTTTTTTTGACCCTGAATTTGCACATAGTTCTGAATTTAATTTTTGATCTGTCCGATCAAACGAGGTCACTTCCTATAACTTTGAAAGGATTACAATATTTTTGTTTCATATTAAAGTCAAAAAGCTGAAAATTTGGAATTGAGCTTGAAAATTACTTTTAACAAAAGAAAGGGCGTGGTTGGGCACAAACGCCTATTTTTTAATTTTGCTTACATATGCTTTGCTTATCTTTACTTTATATTATTTTTGCTTACCTTTTATTTTGTCACTAGTTAGGGCTCCAAAATCATAACAGAGTGACCTTGAGTGATTTTTTTTTATTAAAAATGTGCTGCTTCTGCAAAATGATAATTCCAATAACCCTAAGCCTTGGCTTGTTATACTTACTCAACTATCTTTTAGTTCACAAATAATTTCCTTAAAAAAAATTCTGTTTCTTAAAATAAAAAAATCTGCACAGCTTTTAATTCTCTGAATTTTTTACTTTATTGAATTTCATATTTTTATTTTAAATTAAAATTTTTAACAGTAAATTTAAACTATGCAATGTTTAGGTCAAAGTTATTCATTTATATATATATATATATATATATATATAATTCTATATACATACACACGCAAGTACATTTATATATTTACAGACACATTAATTTATAATATTTGCATACATTTAAATTATTTTTTTTCAATGTTTATTTTTTAATAATAAATATTTAATATTTAACTGAATTTTGTTACATACATGTACATACATTTATTTGTTTATTTATTCATATGCTTATTTATTTTCGTTTATTTTAAGCTATTAGTAATTATTTGTTGTTTTTGCAAAGCATGCTTATAACAGTTATTGCATGATATATATTTACAGTTAAGTTTTTTTTTGTATTTTGTTATTTATTTTTAGTGTAATACAGCTTTTGTGAAACAGTTATTTTGATACAACTATTTTTGGCGTGCTTTTAAATAAACTAACAGTTTTGTTGTTTGTCTAACATTAATTTAATTTTCTTGTTTCTGCAGAGCTTTTAAGCTCTGTTTAACTGCTTTGAGCTTTTCGTTAATTATCTAATAATATTTATTTCGTTGTAATTTCATTTGTTGGGATTCTGGGCTCAACGAACACAAGAAATGAAATTCAAACAATTTGCTTTTTCGCTAGTAATGAAATATTTTTTGCAAATATTTAAGTGTAATGCGTTACAAACACTCAAAACTAGTGACTAGGTTGCAGAAGGGATAAAGTTTTTTTTTTGTTAAATAAAAATAAAATAAGAGGAAGTTATTTAAAATAAAAAACGTTACTAGAAATTTGTTTTTTTTTTGTTTTTTTAATAATTTAAGCTAATCCCTTTTGTTACCAAATCGCCAGTCAGCTTTTCATTTTCACAACATTTTAACTTTTCTTGTTAACTAGAAAGCTAATAAAAAATTCTACGTTTTACTTACATGCTAGCGCTAAAGTTATTAGAACAAAATTTAGCTGTAGTTGTTTTAAGATTTTTTTTCTACTCAGTTTTTTTGGTTACAAAATAATATCACATTTTAATTTTCTTTTTTTAACTAACTTAAGTTGAAATTTTCTCTTAATATGATAAAGTATTTTTTTTTTTGATTTTGTGTTGAAAAAATTTAATTTCATAGAAAATATTTTCTTGCAGCTTAGCTTTTTATGAAACTATACGATTTTTTGGCGTTTTCAAACTTGTTTCCAATCAGAAATTTTTTTTATGTAGTTTTTGTTTGTTTTTTTTGTTTTTGTTTTGTTTTTTATGTTCAGCATTAGTTGCTATCTTTTCGCAACTGAATTCTTATGAACTAGTTAGTAATGGAAGTATGAAGCTTTTGAGTTAAGCTTTATTGATAAAGACAAGCTTTAATTTTTTGTATTTAAAATACTTAAAATTTCTATATAAAAATTAGATATATATTGTAATATTTAGTACTGTGATAAAACAAAAAATTAAATAAACTTTGCCTCAAAAGCAGTTTTGATATAAGAAAGAATATAAGTGGGCAGCGAGCAATTGGTTTCAGGTATGGTTAACTTAGTTTAATAATAATAAATAATTATTATTCATAAAAAATTAAAAAAGAAAACAACAGAGATGTACTAATTTAAGACGCATAATTCCGTGTTGATGATTTAAAAATATAAGAATGCAAAAAATAATGATAAAATGTTTGATAAAATTTTAAAATCATGTAAATAATTTATAATTATTTTAAAAAATTTTTAACTCATCAGTGCAGATATATCGTTGTAAGGCTAATGAAGTTAATTTTAGTTTAATACTGTTTTTCAAAATTTGTTTTTAAAGATGCTGCTCTCCATAAAGTCTACTTATTTTTTAAAATTCACACATTTTTGATGAACTTTAAAAATAAATAAATTTTATTTCAATAAATATTATTTTAGAAAAATTAAAATTTTGAAAATATAAGACATTGACATCAAACAAGCCTTTGTCAAAAACTATGGACTGAAGACAAGTTTTTTCATATAAATGAAGTAATAAAAAAGAAGACACTTAATGATTTGTTGAAAATTACATTTAGTGGCTTAAAGAGTGGCTAAAACTATTGTATAGCGAAAACAAGAATTTGAATTTGAATGTTCCTATCCCATTCCAATATTATTGGAAGTGCCTCAACAGGTAGTGCAGCAATGGTGTGGGAAGGATGTTTGGCGTAAGTGTAATGATACAAATTTTAAGTACTGAACTTCTCTATGCACTGAAAACTCTTTGAAACAATCTTAATATATAAAAGACAAGCGTCCTGCTCCGTACTCTATATAGCTCAAACTGCTTATAGTTGTTTTTGCTACGCTTCTTAAATCATCTTCAGCCTATGGCCGAACCTGTTTCGCTATTACAGTGCTTTTTATATGAAAAATTTTTAGCCTAAAAGTATGCACACAAAATTTATTTGATACTTATCAGTAAGAACACATTGACGACGACTGGAACAAAACATTACAACATATCAACATTAGAGGAAAATGAAAAATGTCATATCGTCTGCTACTTAATTATTTTGAATACCACCCTTTGTATGACGGGCTTCTATACTAGTTACAATTAATACACAAAAAGAAGAAAGAGTAATTTTGTAATGCTGAGTTAATTTTTCGGTTAGATTAAATAAAACAATGAAGTTTAATAAAAACAAAAATTCAAGTTCTTGATCGGCCGGCAAAAAGCCAAAACCTTAATCACATTAAAACCTATGAGAATTCATACTTAAGGTTTTAGTGCAAAAACGTGGATGATGGGAAGGGGTTAAGGGGCAAGGAGAAACTTCTAACTTACCTAAAAATCTGAATAAAAGTGGCATAGAACAGAACCATCAACACCATTTTGCAGAGCTGCTGAATCTGTAACAACAACATCTCTCAGCATCGCCAGTATTTAGAGAAAATTAAACAAAAGCATGATATTTTGAAATTTTGTGTACTTGTAGAAATGAGACAAATTTCTTTGCCAACTTTTACAAATATTTT
Source organism: Tetanocera ferruginea (assembly GCA_958299015.1). NCBI lineage: Eukaryota > Metazoa > Arthropoda > Insecta > Diptera > Sciomyzidae > Tetanocera > Tetanocera ferruginea. The sequence goes on along the minus strand of OY282640.1, from coordinate 164,152,388 downwards.
CTTGTCTGAACGTGCTAAATTGAGCAGCAGACTGTGTTCGTTTAATGCATTAACTATGTTATGCATTTACCTTCTTCTATTAAGAACAAAAAATATTTATCTACCGATGTAGAATATTCTTAAGAAAAGCACATGCTTTTTGAGAAGGTAACTGTAATTCAGACTTAGCAAACATGTAGTCAGATCATACATGACACTTTACATGCTCGTTAGATTAAAAATGTTTGCAGAATATTACGTTTGTATGTAGCTAGCTAACAAATAACCCTTCAATAATTTAAAAAAAATAGTACAATAATTTATAAATTGTACTGCAACATCTATGATATAGTTAAATACTTTAATTTCTTTTTAAATTTAATCAATAATTGGAATTTAATCACGAAGTCAGAGTCAATAACAGCATGAAAAAGTTACGAAATTCTCATTGAAGGCATTTGATTATAATTAATGTTACTCATACGCCACAGTACACTTATAGACTAAGAGCCAGCGACCGCCAGACTTACGTCATTTTATCAAAGCTAAGATTTTCTGAGTGGTTGTATACAGTGGGCAACAACGTTTGGATATTATGAATCCAAGGTCGAGGGAGCTTTAGAAGCTTTATGCTTTGAGAAGTTCCAAAAAAGCATCCTACTTACGTCATAGTATCAAAGCTGAATTTTATATATGTTGTTGAGGCCATTATAATGAACATAAAAACCAACTGCCAGACAGCTGGCAGGGGGGGTTCCTTAAGTCAGACACTTAAAAGGGTACAAATATAGTGATGAAGCCGAAAGCAGTGTCCTTTCAGCTAAGAAAATATTCTATCAATATTGGTATCTTTTGAAAGGTAATTTCATCACGATTATTTTGTGTTCAAAAAAACTTTTATGTTTACCACTTACTTTTGGAATTATAACGATTTATATTATTTTATATAATTTTTTATTTAAATAATTAAAGTTTATTTAAAAAAACAAGTTAAGAAGGTATAACTAAAATATTATATTTAGAATAAAAAATTAATGCCCTTTAATTTGATATACAACATGAGTCATTTAATGCTCAAATAACACTGTCCAACACAAAAAAAAAATTACATGGTTCCGACGAAGTGGTGACCGTGGTATGCAGGTTAAGTGTATGGCTAAGCATGCTTGGAGCCCGGGCTCGATCCCCAGCCGCGGCGAAAAGTTTTTTTCAATAAAAATTTTTCTGATCGGTCACCACCTCTCTGCAGACAATGGCAAACCTCAGAGAGTAAATAATGCCATGTAAAGCTTCTTGAGAATATGAACTTTAGCCGTTCGGAGTCGGCATAAAACATGTAGGTCCAGTTCTCGGTCAATTGTGTGCAAACATTTAATAACACACACCACACAATTGATCAATCGAAGCTCGGTCAAAGTCCTTTCAAGGGCTGAAATGGCCAATTTGTTTTTTTTTTTTTTGGTTCCGACGACGAATTTTGTTAGAGAGGACAAAAAAAAAAAAAAAAAAAAAAATATACATGTGTCTGTGTTTTGAAAGTTTACGTCGGAATTTTATATTACGGGGTATTAATTTGCCCATAAAGTTTTTGTATGAATTCTTATTGTGAATCGTAATAGGAAACCAAGTGACCCTTACACTTTAGCTATGTAATGTATTTGAAAAATGTATGTAAAAAACTACGAGGAACATTTTTGTAGAATATTTTTCTTCAGTGTATGGGTCTTTTTTGTCTTATTGTAAAAAAGGGAATGAAAACGCCCATAAAACAGGCTTTTAGAGGGTTAAAATGTACCACAAAAATATTTTCCATAAAATTTTACTTTAAGTCCCTGAATACACCAAAGCCCATAATGCAACTTGAACTCCATGAATAAGTTCGGAATTAACCCAGAACATATTGTTAGCATTCACTTATATCTGGATGAAGTTGCAGCCCTTCAAAAGTTTGGCGTATTCAACTTCTATTATATGCCAGGATGTGCACTAATCATTGTACTGAATCGGTAAAATATATTTCAGATAAATTATTTGTATGAATACAAATACAAATACGGGATATAAATAACAATTATTTTTATTTCTTCTTCTTAAGGTACAAAATGTTTTGGACCAACTAAAATTCAGTCTTCTCTCCGTTCACCAGACGTCCCTACATGACATTTCTATCATAAAATAAAACTGAAAGTTCATATAATGAAAATTTAAGCCAAAAAAATCCTGCGTCTTAAATCATCGGTTATTCGCTGTAATGAAACTCCGAAGTAGTGAATTGAAAGATTATTATAATCGGAAATTTGTAAGTTAAACAGTGTTGAGATTTCAGACAAAATTTTTAAGTATGTCTTACAAAAATCACTCCAACTTTTGAGAATGAACTTCTGAAAACGAAGAAAGAAGCAAAGGCAGTGAGGTCCTTAGCGTTTGTTAGTAGTAAGGCTTGTATTAAAAGTGGCAGTCCAACTTTTTGAAGTAATATTTTTGGTTTTTATGCAGTAAACAAAAAAATCAGTAAAAAATATAAAAAAGTATACTTATGTATATACTAATAAAAAAAATCAAGCTAACCTTAACCCATTAACGCCGGACTTGACCAAAATTCTTCGCTAGTTTTGGCATAATATTTTGCATCGAAAAAAAATTCTAAAAATTATTGCATCCATCTTTCCTAATGTTTTCAGATCCGCTCTAACCAAATCCGCGATCAGATTGACATAAAAAACTGTTTAAACAATAGTTTTAATGTTGTTGTAGTTTAATAGTAATAATGTTTTTCAACAAAAAACGTGAATTTTGCTGGTCTATTTTTTTCGAAACGTCAATTTCACTTCGATAAAACTGTAAAATAATGCTTTAAACTATCCTATCGTGGTCATCGAAAGTTGCTCTTGAGACATACGTGGTTGAAAATTTTTTTCCGGTCTCGATAAATAAATATGGCGGTTCTTTATATGCGTTAATTTGGGTACGGTGAGGATCCAAATCACGATTTTTCATAAAAAATACTCAGATTTCATGAAAAGTTAGTTTCACATTACCCGGAGCTCCCCTGTTGGTGGTCCCAAAATTGGGCCTGATATGAATTGGGCCTTATAGGCCTCAATAAGGTCGTTACCCAAAATTTTATCGCATATAAACAACCGCCATATTTATTTATTGAAATTGACGTTTCGAAAAAAATAGACCAGCAAAATTCACGTTTTTTGTTGAAAAACATTAAAAAACTATTGTTTAAACTGTTTTTTATGTCAATCTGATCGCGGATTCGGTTAGAGCGGATCTGAAAACATTAGGAAAGATGAATGCAATAATTTTTAGAATTTTTTTTCGATGCAAAATATTATGCCAAAACTAATGAAGAATTTTGGTCAAGTCAGGCGTTAATGGGTTAAAGTCAGTTTCAATTTCTAATGTGAAATCTATTAAGTTACTAGGCAGAGATATAAAAAATAGTCTTGCAGTCATGGAACATTATGACATGGTCATGTATGAATCTCTTGCAGCAACCAATGCTATAAAGATGGTATCCAGTGTTAAGATGGCCTGCTGCCAAATATTGCAATTCATATGGCTAAAAGTTTTGTTTTTTCTAAACTGCAGTATGCCAGAACCTCCACAGCTCAAAGTCCAGCATACGTTAATAAAAAAGTCATGACTTTTCAAACTGCCATAATAAGACGTTGCCTCAGTTTGAATCCCTCAACTCCTGTTAATATTTTGTATGCACTTGCTTTGATGCTGCCGCCTAAAGAGAAGGCGATTTATCTTCTTGCTTAGGAATTGCTGAAACTAAAGATTTTTAATATTAAAATGTATCATGCAATCATTGATGACTGTTCATTTGAATCTAGCTAAGGCTTCATATACCTGATGTTTACGGAAAATTTTGACAATACTCCTAGTGTTTAACTTAATTCCACGTATGTATGTTTTGAAACATAAAGTTATTTTAAGCCTCATTGAAATTTCTAATAAGAATGATCCTACTGAATATCTGAGAACGAATTACAGTGAAAAACTGAATTCTCTGCAATCTTTTGGCTACACTGTCTTTTCCACTGATGCCTTAATTCAAGAAAACACCTCGGGATGTGCAGACTGTAAAATTTCCAATGAACAAAATTTTCTTTTTAAAATAAACAGCAGTGTCTCTTCTCAAACGAATGAGCTCTTGGCTATTAAAAAAGCTATTGAAATTATGATTGAAGACAATTGCAGTTTTCTCTGACAGCAGGAATGCCTGTTTGCTTTTAAATGATCAGAAATCTGATAATTACTTAGTGAGAGACATGATTGAAAATATTGCGAGTAGCTCCATAGAGAGTATAATTTTCATTTGGACTGCGGCACATGTTGGACTTTCGTTTAATGAGAAGGCAGATTATTTTGCGAAGCATGCTGCTATTCAAGGCTGTGAAATTCCGCTGAAATTTTCACTTAAAGAATTGTGTTGCAGAATCTACAACATCTTGAAAGAATAATGGAATGTAACTTTTGTTAGAATGTCTGCTGATTTTGTTTTGCAAGATCTTTAAAGGACTTCCTACCAAGCACTGGTTCGTTAACACTGACTTTTCATAATATTAAATCAAACTATTAAATTGGTTAATGACTGAACATACTTACAACAAGTCGTAACTGTTTATGATAAAAGCTGAAAATACAAACATGTGCTTGAGCTGTTATGTAAAAGAAGATATTAATCACCTGGTATTCGTCTGTAATCGTTACTCAAACACTCGACAGAAATAAATTTTTTATGTAAATTTTAATCATCTGAAGGATCTGCTCATAGCAAAAAATTTGTTTGGCTACAGAGAAGTTGTTAACTTCTTGCAAGAATCTAAGATTGATATTTAAATTCTTTTGTTCCTGTTTGAAGCATTTTTAATTTAATGCAATTAAAAATTTGTTCTACATCATTCAACTTTTGCATTATTTAACAACTTACATCAATCAACATTGTATATCATTCAACTAAAATTAAAAATTTTAAATTTAAAAATTTTAAAAATAAAAATTTAAAATTTAAAAATTTAAAATTTTAAATTTTAAATTTTAAATTTTAAATTTTAAATTTTAAATTTTAAATTTTAAATTTTAAATTTTAAATTTTAAATTTTAAATTTTAAATTTTCAGCAGTAGTATTTTCAGCATTTAAAATTTAAAATTTAAAATTTAAAATTTAAAATTTAAAATTTAAAATTTAAAATTTAAAATTTAAAATTTAAAATTTAAAATTTAAAATTTAAAATTTAAAATTTAAAATTTAAAATTTAAAATTTAAAATTTAAAATTTAAAATTTAAAATTTAAAATTTAAAATTTAAAATTTAAAATTTAAAATTTAAAATTTAAAATTTAAAATTTAAAATTTAAAATTTAAAATTTAAAATTTAAAATTTAAAATTTAAAATTTAAAATTTAAAATTTAAAATTTAAAATTTAAAATTTAAAATTTAAAATTTAAAATTTAAAATTTAAAATTTAAAATTTAAAATTTAAAATTTAAAACAATAAATTTAAAACAATAAATTTGAATTTAATAATAACAATAAATTTAAAAATTTAAAATTTAATTGTTAATAACAATAAATTTAAATTAATTAATTTAAAATTTTAAATTTCAAATTAATTTTAATTTTATTAAATCTTAAATTTTTAAAATTTAAAATTTAAAATTTAAAATTTAAAATTTAAAATTTAAAATTTAAAATTTAAAATTTAAAATTTAAAATTTAAAATTTAAAATTTAAAATTTAAAATTTAAAATTTAAAATTCAAAATTTAAAGTTTAAAATTTAAAATTTAAAATTTAAAATTTAAAATTTAAAATTTAAAATTTAAAATTTAAAATTAAAAATTTAAAATTTTAAACAATAAATTTGAATTTAATAATTACAATAAATTTAAAAATTTAAAATTTAAATTTTATTTATTAATAACAATAAATTTAAATTAATTAATTTTAAATTTTAAATTTCAAATTAATTTTAATTTTATTAAATTTTAAATTATATATTTGTAATATATATTTAATATGTAAAATTTAGAATTTAAAATTTAAAATTTAAAATTTAAAATTTAAAATTTAAAATTTAAAATTTAAAATTTAAAATTTAAAATTTAAAATTTAAAATTTAAAATTTAAAATTTAAAATTTAAAATTTAAAATTTAAAATTTAAAATTTAAAAAAAAAAAAAATTTAAAATTTAAAAAATTTAAATTTAAAATTTTAAAATTTATAATTTAATTCATATTAATAAATTATTAAATTTTATTAAATTTTTATATTAAATTTTAAAAAAAAAATTTAAAATTTAAAATTTAAAATTTAAAATTTAAAATTTAAAATTTAAAATTTAAAATTTAAAATTTAAAATTTAAAATTTAAAATTTAAAATTTAAAATTTAAAATTTAAAATTTAAAATTTAAAATTTAAAATTTAAAATTTAAAATTTAAAATTTAAAATTTAAAATTTAAAATTTAAAATTTAAAATTTAAAATTTAAAATTTAAAATTTAAAATTTAAAATTTAAAATTTAAAATTTAAAATTTGAAATTTAAATTCAAAATTCAAAATTTAATATTTAACTTTAATAACCTGCAGACATAAATGCTGGCTGCCCTTATTAAGAATACATAATTGTGGTCAAGTTCACAAATAAAAAAAATAATAAATAAAATAGACTTCTCAAACAATAAACAGTCTACACAGGAATGGCAAAGCGTTTCTTACTAGCATCAGCAGCAGCAGCAGCGGCAGTTGTATTGCTGACATTATTACTGCTGCTGCTGCTATTGTTGCTGTTGCTGCTGCTATTGTTGCTGCTGCCACCATTATTGCAGCTGTTGGCATCAACATTGTTGCTGCTGCCCTTAGACGGCAGCACAGCCGCTATAAGACATTCAGCAACAGCAACAACATCATTATTGCTACTTAAACTAGTGCTACAACAATTTTGACTGGCAGTTTGTGTCTTTTTTATTGTTGCTGCTTTTGTGCGTTCACTAACTTTTGCTGGCAAAATGCTCTGTTGATCTGCTGCTATTAGCTATAAAGTTGTTGTTGCTGTATTCGTTTGACAGCTGCTGGAGGAATTTTGCTGCTGTTTTGGCTGCTGCTGCTGCTGTGACGATGGTGCTTGTTGCAATATTAAATAATTGCTAACTGGCATTGTAGCAGCAATTGCCGTTGTTGTTGCAGCAGCATCAAGATTCAGTGCAGTTGTTGTTGTCAGCTGCGACTTGCTGCTAAAATGCTGCTGCTGATTAATTTTATTATTATTGGCAACAACAAATTCTGCTGCTTTTTCTTGCTGTGCCAGACAATGACTGGCATTGTTGTTGCAGAGTGGCGTTAGCTGTGCGTCATTTTGATGCTGTTGTTTTTGCATATCATTGTGTTGGTGACTATTTGGCACATACTGATCGGCGTAGGGTATATGATGTAGAGCACCGCTGTCCATATTGGTAAAAATACTGGTCAGCGTAATGGTCTGAGTTGCCATCTCGCACAACTTTTTCGACTTGACATTGTGATCTTCTGCAGCAAACAAGGCATATTTTATAAATTTAAATAAACAAATAAAAATATCATGAATAACATGTGATAAAAGTGTTGTAGCTTTTAAAATTTTTCATAAAAATAATACACAATTTTTTCAAAAATAAAATATTTGTTAAAAACGTTAAAATTTTTTGTTTAAATATTGATTATAAAAATGAAAAATTTTATAAAAATTATTTTTATTTAGGTGTTTTTTTTGGTAATTTTTGCTAGTTTTACCTGTATTTGTGGGCGTGATATGCTTTTGTATTTTCTCCTCTTGCGCACATGTGGCTGCTGTGACAACAGCTGCTGCCATCATAGATGATGGACCCGTGCCTGCAGTACGATGCATGCCACCATGTCGTGGTGGCATCATACTCTGCCGCACATTCCGCTCGGGGCGTATGATTATAATGTACAGCTAAAATAGAAACAATAAATTAAAATAGTTACTTAAAAACTCTTATTGAAATATCATTAAATATGTTAATGATTTCATAATTATAATAATTTAAAAATAGTTTGAAGAACGTCTTTTAAAATCTCGCTTTTTATATTTTTTTTTTAATATTTTTTTAGAGTTTTTAATCTATTTATATTAAGTATATTAAGTATGAACAGAATCCTTACAGAATATAATTAACGTTAGTACAGAAAAAAGTGAGAATTTTCTGAACTATTTAAAGCAAAACAAAATTTTTGAAATACAGCAGAGAAAGTTGATTAGTTATCTGTAAAAATTTCTGTGCTTTATTTTAAGTTTGACTTAAACTTCACCGTCACTTAAATTGTTCTACTTTTCAGAAGGATATTCCCTAAAGTGCCATTTTGTTGTGCCTTTCTTTGTATGTATTTGTTAACAAGAGTTCTTTGAAAATAAGATTTGCACAGAATCCGTAGAATCTGTACATATCTCAGTGTATTTCACAGTTCGTCTGAATTCGTTTTAATACGTATGGCGTACAATTACGGTGAAACCTTTTAACATTATCTTAAATTTCAAACGCCATAAGCAGTCTGTCAGATATCAAAACTTTTGTTAATTGTTTGCGCAGTCTTACCTCGGGCATGAATTCAACATTACTGCGCCATAAATTTCTACACAGAACAGATGCAGCAGAATTCGCACATACAGTTGCATTGTTATAAGTATTTATTTTCTGTTATCCTGGAAATTGCAAGGCTTGTAACATGTTTATTTAGCCATTCATTTTATGGCAGTTATGTACAAAATTTATTTGATATAATTGCGGTAACATATTGCAATGCCATTGTTGTTGTTGTTGTTGTTGTTGTTGTTGTTGCTGCTGTTTATTTTACATCCTGTACATTGTTTCATTTTACAAAAGCGTACAACAGTTGGTTAGCAAGGGAATTATTTCACTTCATGATTAATTAACGGCATCATGTTTCGAAAGAGCTTTTATAACAGTTGGATGGTTTTATTGCATGCGTGTGGATATGTACAAATACAATGCGCAAAAAAAAAAAAAAACAAAAAGCATGTGTTGCATCCACAAAAAAGCAATTGCAATAAAGTCGTGAAAGCATATCAGTTTTTTACTAGGAAGTTGTTGCCAAAGTTTACTTGAAATGCTTGTCCCTGCAATCAACTTTAATTCATTGCTTTTTTAAGATTAATGTTCTATAAGGAAATGTTCATTAAGTTAATAAAAAAAAAAAAATTATAAAAATAGTTGCATTCGAGTTGAATAAGGATTTGCAATATTTATATAGCTCTTAAGCAAGCATCTAGCAAGCAATAAGGATTTGCAATATTTATAAAGCTCTAAGCAAGCCTCTTAATAAAAATAATTTATAAATAATTTTTTTGTTTTCCAACGCTGTGATAGTTTTTTTACAAAAATTTCGTAGACATGCCTGGAGAGAACGGTTTCACAATATTTTGTTAATGTCGAATTGAACTGCATCCTTAGGTTTTTAAGTTTTCGGCACGCGTTTAAACATAATTTTGAATTGAAAACTTTGGCTCGAAGGAAAGCTTTTTTTATATTTAATACTCTATTTTAGGGCTTGTTTCTTATAGTTCGTTGATTTTTTCGGCAATATATCTTCGGAAAAGTTGTTCGGAGTGGCGCAGACTTTAACTTTTGTGAACATTCTAAAGATCAAAACCACCTTTTAGGGCAATTCTAAACGTCAAAAATCTAAAATATTATATTTTTTCTGACTTTTTCATAATTTTTAGATTACATGAAGTCAAAACTTGCCAATTCTGCACAAAAATGTTAAAATACATACGCAAAAGACATGGTCTTGGGTCGAAATACCGTAAAAACTTCATTTGTCTTCTTTTTTTCACAGTTTTCTCACTCTAGTTGTCAGAATTTGCTCTCACATTTACAATATTTGACATTCCTCTTCAATATTAAAACAAAACCATTGTACGATACCCGCCAAAAGCTTCGTCATTATTTTAATTTATTTAATTCATTGCTTTAAAAATTCTCATTGATTTTCTGATATTAACTTCATTAAAATTTATCGTGTTCTTTTCTGCATATTCTGCAAAATTTGAAGCAAAATTACATGATTGTTGCAGATGTGAGAACAGCTGTGCCTTGTATACAATTTTAATTATATGTTTATTTGTTCAACACCTGCCTTACAAATTGACATGTTTTCGTTGTGTGCGTGGGTTTTTGCGTATAGCATATCCTTTTATGTTTTTATTATGTAAGAACTGTAACATAGCAATTGAATTTAATGATATTTTTCATTTTTTCCCCCAAAGTACTTTTGTAGCGCCTACCAACACGTGTCAACAGTGACGCAACTTCATTCGCTAACAATTTCTTTAATTTAAATTTAAGGATATTATAATTCGATTTCGTTTTTATCGGAGATAAAACTACAATACAATAGTATAGGTAGTTAGGTATATGGCAAGGGTAAAGGTATGGTATAGGTAGCGTTATTATCTGTACTCATTTCTTGTATTATATACAAATTTATTTAAGGATACTAACATCTGTCTCTATTATCTCAAAGCTCAGTTTTAATATCTAAACTGACTTTAGTACAGAATTTTCTGAAGAATTAGACGAATCACTATCAATCACTATCGCTCAATGACGAGTCACTATCAATCAAACAAAAGTTAACATTAAAACAAGACCAACAATTTTCAACGACTTCAAGAAAGAAAAAATTATCACTCAAAAGATAGCCGAATATGACACTTGCGATACAAGTCCGCTATAGCCGATATATCGCAATAATCGATTACGTTATAAGCGATTAAAATTGCATGATTTTGTACAAATTTCAGCCGGGACTTAAATTTTTGTTCGTTATAACCGATAGTTCGCAATAAGCGATGGCGTTTTGAGCATTATTTACTGTGTTATTATTATTATTATTTATTAATATAATATTTAATTTATTAATATAATAATAATATTAGTAATAATTATTAATTATTATAGTAATTATTATAGTAATAATAGCGATATTTCCATAAACTGCAAAAAACCGCTAAATTCGCGTTTTTCTCGAATCTGTTGTTAAAAAAAAAATTTTTTTTTTGATAATTTTTGCACGATTTGTGTACGATTACGTCGAGTAGCTGTATGTTTTTTTTTGTTTGTTGAAATAAATAATCTACGTAAATCAAGTAAAAAGTCTAAAGTCGGTCTAACCTGACTCTGGAATACCCTAAAACTCCTATAACATTTAAATAGCTACAAAAAATACTACAACAAATAGACATAACTACCTTTCAAAATTCATGTATTCTTTATACATATAAAATTAATACAGGATGAACTTATCTGGTTTATATGGTGCGTGGGCGTGTTGATGGCAGATTACGCCCATTTTTTGTGCCTACTTCAGTTTTAATATAAAATGCTCTCATACGAAGTTTCATCTCACTAGTTCAAATAGGCGTCTTCATGGGCAGATGACGCCCATTTTGTGAACACATCTATCTAGTTTTATCTTTGTAGCTCATATATTAACCTCTTTATAGAGTTTTTCCAGTAGTGGGTTCTATGGGATGCGGGCGTGTTTGTGCGGAGATAACTCCCATTTTTTTGTTCACACCTCAGTGTTGATATGACTTGCTCACATACTAAATTTTATCTAGATCAAATATGAACCTTTTAATAGTGTTTTTAATATTGTGGGTTATATGGGAAGTGGGCGTGTTCATAGGTGGGTGACGCCCATTTTGTGAACACATATTAGTATTTATACAGTAATCTCACATACCAAGTTGTATCTTTGTAGCTCATACATTAACTCCGTTTTTAGAATTTTTATCATAGTGGGTTGTATGGGAGGTGGGCGTATCGGTGAGCAGATGATGACTATTTTTTGTGAACACCTCATTTTTGTTATGAAATGGACGCTTGCCAAGTTTTATTTCTCTAGGTCAAATATGAACTTTTTAATGGTGTTTTTAATATTGTGGGCTGTATGGGAGGTGGGTGGATCACGCCCATTTTTTGTATGTACCTGTATTTTTATAGATAATATATACGTGCCAAATCCTTTTTGTATAGCTTATATACAACCATCTTTACAGCGATTTTTATTTTATGATCGTATGGGAGGTAGACGCACAGTGCTTTGTTCCATAGGCAAAATTAAAATAAAATAAAGTGCTTAGAATATTTAAGTAATATACATTTTTGTAAAGCTAACAAAGTACCTTAAATAAAGTCGTTAATAGAATTTATCATCTCGTTTTTTTGTTAATAGTAGAGGGCGCTAAAGTCAGAAAACGTTTGAGGTAAAACTGTTGAACGGAAAAACTGTTTTTACTGTGTTACATTTTTTTTTTTTAAATTTCAGTTTTTATTGTATTGCTTTGAAACTTAACAGTTTTGTTTATAACTATAGGTACAAAAAACCAAAAATAATTGTTTGTAAATATTTTTTATGGAAAAGTTGTTTGTGCCATCGAAAACTTTTGCGATTTTTTGTTTGGAATTCCCAAAATGCAAAAGTTTGATAGAGTGAAAATTTTTTTTATGGAAGAAAAGGTAATTTTTTATTTTTGATTTTAGTACACTTGAAAGGGCTTAAATGGAATATGTGAACAAGTTTTAGATTTTTCACCCGGAAATGTAAAAATGATATGCATTTTTTGAGACATATTTCTTAAGTTTCAGAAAAAGTTGCAAAGACCTAAGTTTATGGTACTGCCAAAATTAAAAAAAAAAAGTTTATACAATTTTTTTGTTTTTATTACTATTAAAAATTAATCGAATTTTGATGTAGTGTATAATTTTTATTAAATAGTGACAAAAACTTACCAAAAATTGAAAGAATATGTTTATTTTTTTTGGCGGAAACCCTAAAGTTTTGCAAACTTTGAAAAAATTAAAAAATTATATAAATAAAAAGTAGGCGATTTTTTATTTTTCATTTATATACTTTGTTAACAAATCTAACCACTAGTAAAAAAAAAATTTAAGATTTTTAACCGAAAATTTGAAATTTTGTATTTTTTGAAAACATCTATATTTTTGAGTTTTACAAAGACCAAAAATATGATAATAAATTTTTTTCCAAGCAAAGGGCTTCAGCGATGTTCAATGTTCAATTCAATTTTTGCAAGCTGTGCAATTTTATTGACTGTAGGTCTGTTTAAGAACTTTTCGAGTTAAAAATATAAAGTAACTTTTACTGGGAGAGTAAGAATGATTTTACTCTCTCATTAAAAAATATCACAAAAAGTAAACGAACGACATCCAGTAAAAAGTATCAAGTAATCAACATTTGTTTGTAAACAGCTGATTCATGTTTTCCTTTTTGCTTTTCGTTTCATTGGTTTTCCTATGTTTCAACTCATTTACTCCGTGAATTCTTGTTATTTACATTTTGCTATTTTCCGTTATTTTTTATATTTGAGCAAGAGATGAGAGCGTGTTTATTTCAGTTTAACGTGATTATTTTCTAATAGTTTGCGATTGTTTTGAAGTTTTCACCATTTTTGTATCAATAATATTTGAATTAATTGTGGAATTACCACTAAAACATTAAATAAATACCTAGTCAATATTGAAATAACCTCGTGCTGCAGTAATCATTATAATCTAATAGTGAGCCCTCGTGAGTTAAATAATCTCACTGGTTCATCTCTATATATGTACATGCATAATAAAACTATTCTGTCAAATTTATTTACTAATTGTGAAGCAATATTTTTCGATAATGACAAATTGTATTATTAATTCCGATATAGTTGATTTTTGGTTATCAGTGTCTTCAAGAAATAAAAGCCCAGAAGTATATAAATTTATAAAAGGCAAAATTGGGGATTCAAGTCTTGAAAAAGAAGTGTTGTAAAGAAAAATTAAATTGTTTAACAATAAAATAAAAAAATATTGGAGCGAGAGTAGATCCAATAGACAATTCTTCGATAAAAAGTATTCTAAGTGGTTGAATTGGAAATTTTTCGACCCATACAATGTAAGTTGTATATTGATATTCTTTTTAATCTAAGTAAAAAAGTTAAACTTTAAAACTAAAATATTTAGTTGAGCAAATTTAGAAACAAATATATGTATGACCCTTTTTAAAGAGAATATTAAATTATTTGCATTCTGATCACAAATGTAGCTAAAAGTTAGTTTTTGGTAAAAAGGATATATGGGAGATGGTCATGTCCTTGTATCGAATGAAGCGAAAATTCTTAGAGAGCCCAAAAATATAGTTTTATAAGTTGTTTAAAGTTTTCAGTGCATTCTGATCACAAATGTAGCTAAAATTTAGTTTTTGGTAAAAATGATATATGGGAGATGGTCATGTCCATGTATCGAATGAAGCGAAATTTCCCAGAGAGCCCAAAAATATAGTTTTATAAGTTTTTATAAGTTTTCAGTACATTCTGATCACTAATGTAGTTACAATTTAGTTTTTGAGAAAAATTATATATGGGAGGTAGTCATGTCCTTGCACCGAATGAAACAAAATTAACTACTAAGCTAAAAGACATATTTTAACAGATAGTTAACAACTTTCGATTAATTCTATAAACAATTATAGCCAAAATTAAACTTTTAAATTTAAAGGTGTATGGGAGGTAGTCATGTCCTTGCACCGATTTTTCCGAAACTTCGAATTTTTCTTAATTAATATATTTTGAACCAGCACACTAAATTTCATTTTTCTGCGATAACTTCTCTAATTTTGCCGATTCACTATATGGGGACAAAGCACTGTGAGACGTGTCCGTGGGCAGATTCCAAAATTTTTCAAAAGTGCGAATCCTTGGGATTATGTGAACATGTGTTCCAAGTTTCATGCAATTATCTCAACTCTTTCTTCTTATCCTGTGTTTACGGACAACACACAGATGAACAGACGGACGGTCGAACGGACGGACACAGCAAAATCGACTCACGAGATGACTCTGATCAAGAGTTGTTTTATTATACCCTAAACTTGAAAGGTCATGGTATATTATCTTTGTGCAAACGTTTGTAACGCATAGAACGAAGCGAGTCCGGTATAGAAAAGTATAAATATTCTTGATCGGGGTCACCTCGTGAGTCAAGATATCCATATCCGTCCGTCCGTCCGTTCGTGTGTTGTCCGTAAACACAGGATAAGAAGAAGGAGTTGAGATAATTGAATCAAACTTGGTACACATGGTCACATAAGCTCAAGGATCTGCACTATTGCATATTTTTGGAATTCGCCCACGGAGACGCCTACCTCCCATACAATGCAAAAAATGAAAACTGCATAACTCAGCTCATAACAAGCCTACAACAACAAAATTATGTATGTATGTGTTCTGTATCAATACAAAGACGTTTTTGAAAAAATGGGTATCATCCGTTCACGAACACTTCCACCTCCCATACAACCCAAAAATTGAAAAAGCAATAAATAAGCCTCTGTTTAACCTACAGACATAAAATTGAGCACATGTATTTTTTATAAGAAAACAAAGATAGTTTTGAAAAATGGACGTCATCCACCCACGGACACAGCTACCTCCCATACAACCCAAAAAAATTAAAACACAATAAACAAGGTTATGTTTGTCATAGAGAGATAAAATTTGGTATGTATGTATTTTATACCAAAACTAAGGTGTGTTCAAAAAATTGGGAGTAATCCGTCCATGAACACGCCCACCTCACATAGCAAAAGCACAATAAAGGCATTAACTGTGAGCTACAGGAATAAAACTTGGTATGTGTTAATTTTTCATCAACATTTAAATGCATATAAAATATGGGCTTCATCCACCCATGAACACGCCCATTTTGAATATTGTAATTTTTTCTTGGAAAAGTAGGTTTAGGGTATTTCATAGTCAGCCTAGACCGACTTTAGACTTTCTTTCTAACAGTAAGTTTTCTAAAGACGCTAAAAGTAATATGTATACCTAAATCCGTGAGGTGGGGTCATCAATCCGTTTAGAACTCTAGACGCATTATTTTCACATTTTTTATACTAAACGCGAATTCTAGATAGGCACCTTAGAGAAGGTGTTGGCAGTACAGCAGGGGCGCAACCAGGAATTTTTTTTTGGGGGTGGTTTTATCAAATGTAGAACTTATATATAAAAACAATTTTACGTAATTACATCGGCTGAGTTGTAGCGGTTAGTGCGTTCAATTTTTGCACCAATATTGCATCATATTATATGTCTACATATGTCATATATATGTCATGATATATGTCATATGTCATGTACCCACTAATTTTTGCACCATATTTTTGTTTTTTTTAATTAAAACGGTCACTGTCAGGACATTTTATCCGTACAGAAGTTGAACGGTAGTGGTAGCGGTCGTTTTAAAATAAATTGGCTTCAATGTTGTTTAGAATCTGTTCGGCTAAAATATTTTGCAAGCACCAGTTTTAGGCCGTTTAATTGATTTTTTTCTTATTTGGCAGTTGTACGAAGGTTATAAGGCTTGAGCTAAAATATTTTCATTTTTACTCGGGTCCCAATAAGGTCAGCAAAAATTCAATATTTTTCTCCCCACACATTCAGAAAAAAATACCTACCTTTCTCCGATAAAAAATTTTTCTATTTTCGATAATTCAATTAGAATAAATTTTCAAATAAATATTTCTTCACTTGTGGGAAATGGAAATATTTCAATGTCTTTAATAATGATAAGTACCTATTTTTCTCGCACAAAAAGTTCTCATTTATAGAGAAAAATTAAAGAAAAATTAAAAATTTTTACTAAATTTTGATAAAAAATTCATTGTGCGAAAATATTTTCTTCAATAAAATGAAATCTTTTTTCAAAAATAAAAAAAGTCTTATTCTCTAAAAACGATTTATTTTTATATATTTCCCTTGTTTATGCAATCTTTTTTTCATTTTCAGGGATTTTTTAGTACCACATTAAGAGAAAAGCATTCTCTGGAGCAAACTCTATAACATATTTGGGCGCAGTGAAAATTTTTCATTCATACATCACTTCGTTGTAAAAATACCCAATTGGCTGGCACTTGCTTTAAAATTCGTCCTTTAGTGAGCACTAATTATGCTCAATTCCAAAAGTAAAAACCGCTAAATTTCTGACACCTTGGGATGAAAAACAAAGAGTCTAAATTTGAAAAAATCGTTTGGTATTACTTGTGCAATGCGCAAATGCTGACGAAATCGAAATAATATATTTTTAATGATAGGCCTTCCCACACTTTTCCAAAATCGGTTAATATTTGCGCAATTTTGAGGGATTTTCATGAAACTGATTTTGAAAATCCAATGGAAGATTATTAATAAGGCATATGACTATATTATGTCACTGGATGGGCGAACAGAAGAAAAATTAAACCAACATATTTTTACCTTATTAGCCAGTATTGCTTAATATCGGATAATATTTAACAATTTAGAGAAATTTTATGCAACGAATTTTGGAAACAACGATGGAAAATTAGAAATTGTAAATTTTTTTCTCCACTTTCGGAAATCAATCGGAATTATTTTTATAATGAATCACATGACTTCATTATAAACTTAATTCTGTAGAGTTTGTGTTATCTATGTTTAAAAAATGACTTTAAAAAAGGATGAAAAATAACAATTTGACGGGAAATTTCTTTTATTTTTTCAGTGGCGAGTGATTCAACCGATTTTACTCAAATTTAGGCTTTTTTAATTTGTCTTACTTTTAAATTAATTTGTTTCCAAATATTTCAATTTTCCTCCATGCTAGAAGTTGAAAAGATAACTCAAATCGAAGTAATGCCAACAATCCTTCAAGTGGTCGGAATCAGAATATAACAAAAATTAGACGTGTGTAGTAAGTCGGATCGAAATTGAAATTTGACTTGACACTGACTTTAAAGTTAGAGTGACTCTTAAAAACAATTTCTGTATAATTTGGTATGGATCGGAGAAATCCCCATGGAGCTGTTTTGGTTCTTCTGAACCTCTTTTCTGCAGAAAACGAATTTTTTTTCATAAACTTTTTTCTTCAGAATGCATACCCAAAAGTAAGCAAAAAACTAAAGATTTTCATGGTACACTAAGAAAATTTTGGAAATTTTTTGTACATACAAACTCTATTGAGACCCCAAAAAATCCATATTTTGTCATTTTCGAAAAGAGGTTGTTTTAAAGACGTGTACAATATGTATTTTTCATGATATTCACGTGAATTTAAATTTATTGGAAAATTATTGAGCTTTTCTTTCCATTGATATATCGTATGGTGCGGTTTAACCAAAACTAAGTGCCACAATTATATAAAATGTAAGAAACCGATATTCAAAAGCTTCCTTCAGCTCAATTATTATTTAATTGCCATAATTACGGTTTGATTTTGGCAAATTTTGGTGGGTATATATATATTAGTGGGTACGTATGAGTTTTTAGGTACGCAAATCGATTTCTTTTAACCAGGTGTTAGTAAAATGTGCGCCAGATAGCGCTCCAGTACAAAATTCATGATTTTCAAATATTTATTTTTTTTTAACACTTATAAAAAACGCATTTTTCATAGTACTCAGTTTTGAATAAACAACACCAAATGATACACCAAAAGAAAGAAGAGCTCAGTACTTTTCCAATAATCTTAAATTCATTTGAATTTCAAGAAAAATAAATTTTTTATAGGTGTTTAAAAAAAATATTTTCTAGTTTTTGAGAGTACTTCTTACTTTTGAGTCGGTGTCCGGCTCACTTTTTTTTCTCCATACAAAATCGATCCGGCTTGATGTGTAGTCTGAAGGCATAAAATATGACTAATTTAGCAAATTATGCATCAACCAGAATCGATTTGAAATATACATTTGGGGTTTTCACTCATTTCATAAAACGTGATTGCTTTTCCTGTGACTCACTTTGATTGAATACTATTTTGCTTGGTACAAGAATAATTTTTGGGGGGGGGGGCTTAAACCCCGAAACCCCCCTTTGGTTGCGCTTATGCAGTACAGTCATATCCACAGCTTGACATTATTACCAAAAAGATAGGTCAGCGGAAACCGCCCTTTATGAGGTAAAACAATAGAAAAATCGAAAACTACTTTTTTTCCTTCAACAACTAACAAAAAAAAAAAAACACAAAAAAACAAATTGTTCATTTCAGCCCTTGAAAGGACTTTGACCGAGCTTCTTATGATCAATTGTGTTGTGTGTGTTATTAAATGTTTGCACACAATTGACCGAGAACTGGACCTACATGTTTTATGCCAACTCCGAACGGCTAAAGTTCATGTTCTCAAGAAGCTTTACATGGCATTATTTACTCTCTGAGGTTTGTCATTGTCTGCAGAGAGGTGGTGACCGATCAGAAAAATTTTTTATTGAAAAAAGCTTTTCGCCGCGGCTGGGGATCGAACCCGGGCTCCGAGTATGCTAAGCCACACACTTAACCTGCATGCCACGCTCACCACCAACTCCAACAACTAACACTGAACTTATTTTTAAATAAAGAGCTTTTAACAATATTTTTTCGTTCAAACGGCAGTTTTTACCGAATTAGATCACCTGTTATTAGTGTAGAAAGCTTGTTAGAAATTGGATAGTCTTAGGGCTGTTTTATTCACTATTATAACTCGGGAGTTATCAATAAATTTACAATTTTTATATGAAGAACTTGAGAGTTATTCAAAACTTTCGAGTTATAAAAGTGAATAAAACGGTCCTCAATGCTCAGTATAATTTATAGGGAAAAGTTATTTCTCTGCTCTGCTTCATAGTCATGAACGAAGTACGTAATCTTAATAAAAATGGTGTCAAGGAAATGGCAGTCAAAGATGACGTGTTTGTAATGACATCTGCACTTCCTACCATAAAGGCCTGCAGTAGTGCGTCTTATGTGAAGATAGATAAATCTGGTAGTCAACATTAAAAAAAGCAGCTTTAGCTGTTTGCTAAAGAGTCAAAGGGGGTAATCAGTGTCCACCAATACACATAACATTTTGTTTCACCTATTCACATAGATTTACATCAACGTGAGTACTATGCTTACTTTAAATACCAGTTCAGTCAGGATTCAGGTAGACCTACAACCAGGGTTGCCACAGCCTAAAATTTTCTTTTACCAAAATTCCCAAATATATTTCACATTTAAGAAAAAAATTTCACATCCACAAAAAAAATATCAAATATGTGTGATCAATCAAAAAAAACGAAATATTTTTACTTTTTTGACATATGTATGTTTCGTCCAATAAAATTATGATAACAAAAGCTGTGTTTTTGATGACTCCTCTAGATTTAGATTTCTTACTACAGATCAGTAAAAACTGTTTATTGAGGACATTTTTCTCTTTTTACCTCCTCTTGTTTGATATTGCTCTTTGTTTTTTGAAGCTGCTCTAAGTTACGCTTTCAGCTCTTTTATACGCTTATATTTTTTGTGGTGTAAGTTAGAGTAACATGTAAATAAATCAAGTTCCTGTTTGGTTCCTGTTGAAAAATTCGAAAAATTGAAAGAGCATTACATAGGTTCTTTGCTTACCTATTTCAACAGTTTAATGAAAACTAGTAATTTTTCTGGCTTATTTCTTAATTTGTTTGTTTTTGCCACTGAGAATTTGTCATCGAACACAACTAATATTGTTGTATACCAGTATTCATGTATTCAGGTTTCAAATATTTTAAAACATGTAGCAGATATCATGGTTAGCCGAGAAATTTCCAATGATTTTTTCTTTACAGTGTTTGGAATTTAAAATTCAACTTCTGAAAAAGCGCTTTATTATTGTTGCGATGATATTGAAGAAAACGAGTAATATTGAGTTTGAGTTTTACGGTCTTTGGTACTACCCCATTTTTATATTTTAAATACCTGTTTTCAGTGTTACTGTCTGAAGAATCTGAATCTTGTTTTTGTGCATGACACGTAACCGCGACTCTTATCCTTTAACCCTAAAATGTAATTAAATTATTAAGTATTACGATGGTACAAATTTAAAAATGTTCTTTTCAATATGATGAAGGCCAATAATTTTAATTAGTTTTTAAAACTAATTGGAGTTCGATAGTGGCCGAAATTCGACCTTTTCACTTTCTTTCTCTCGATACAAAAGTAATGTGAAAAACAAATTTTCTTCATAAAAATTTGGCAAAAAATTGTTAAAAAAAAAAATCGGTGCACTCGTTCTCCGCATTTTGATCCATTTAAAAGAAATTAATCAAAATCGGCTAGAATTACGTGAGAAAATGGTTTTTTTACTATTTTCCCTACGCCTATTTATATATAGATAAAAAAAAGAGACGATCATTTAAGGGCGGTAAGGTTTTTAACCATTTTTTATATGAATGCTCAACATCTCTAGAATATTGTGTCCAAATTTGAAGTCAATCCGAGTAAAACTAACGGATGTACAAATTTTTAAGTAAGTGTACCTCGAACGTACAAACGTACGTGTACAAAACTTTAAAGCAGTTTTCCCACAAGTTGTATTTTCAAAGTCCGTATTCACTGCTAGTCTTTTAGAAACTACTTGACCGATTCATTTCAAACTTTCTACATATAAAATACTTTACTCCAACGTTGACTAAATTTTAATGGTTTTTGATTTCAGATAATTTCCGACCGAGACATAGTGACCACTGCAAATTGCTATTTTTCCAAGACGCTCTGGGAAAAGCTCTGTCTGACCAGCTTGTTTTTCAATTTATCCGGAAGAAAAAGAGTATTGTTAAAAGTACACTCAATAACGTACAAAAGATTTAAATAAATTTGCTCAATCCATACTGTTCAAAAAATTCACAAAAAAAATGTTTTTTACGTGTTTGAAACCCTTACTTCGCCCTTAAGCTTTTGATAAATTTTCATAAAAATGTTTTTTGTTTTCACTAGAAATTTTACCAAAATGAAACTTAATTTCACATTTTCACATCGAAAAAAAAATTTATTAGTTTTGGTAAATTTTTCACATTCTGGCAACGCTGCCTACAACTAGAGAAACAAACCTTACAGACACAGTTATATTTTAATATTGTAACCGCAGAAACTGATGGCTTACATTGTGAAGTATGAAAAGAATGTGTGCTCTTGTTGTGATTTAACTCAAGACCTCACAGCTCAAAAGCATTAAATAGGATTTTAAAGAATTTCTTAAAAAAGGTAAGAAATAAATTTAAAGATAATAAGAAAATGATTGGTTAATATTTACAATATAGGAAAAAAACAATTGTGAATAACGATAGAGATATTATATGAAATTCTTTTCATATTTCTTCTATTAATCTCTATCTTTGCCACGCTATATTATACTACACCATTAAAGTTTGTACTCATTATCAGTAGAAATTTTTTGAAAATTGAAATTAATTTTTGTCTCAAGTTTGTTTAGAAATAAGTGAAGCAAGGATCATTCATAACGATCATTTTATGACGAGGATCATTTTCACTAAAAGATAAACTTATCTGATAAATGTGCTAAACTTATATTTATAAGCCTTACTTCAAATCATTCTTGTACATTCAGATGTCAACTTAACTTTTTAATTATATAAACTGTAAACTATTCATTAATTCAAAAATATTTAATTTTCATGTTGCACAATGTATAAATATGAGCGTATATAAATTTTCTAAAAGTTAAAAAAAAAACTTTTACAAAACTTTATTTTCAAAAAATACATACCTTTGGCGAGAACAAACAGGCTATCGTTACACTCGCCGACAAACTTATCGTGACCGACATGGAGGTTATTCTAAGGGGCACATGATTCGCTGTACCAAAATAGAGCGGCACGAATGCGAGCCAAATGACGCATGTTGTATACATTGTAAATCCTTTTTGGGGGAGCACAAATGCAAACAAGTACACACATTGTATACACAGGCGAAGCAGCATGTAAAGAACAACATGATGACATTAGAGATGGCGATGACGTTGTTGGTGTTGACAATATTGTTGTTGTTGATGTTGTTGTTGATGATGATGTTTATGATAATGATGATGATGATGATGTTGATTCAAGAGCAGCAAAGCCGACAGTTGGTAGCAACGAAAAGCAGCAAATGTCCAAAGTTATTCGTGTTTGTTTTCAATGGCAGCAGAAGCAGTAACAGCAGCAGCAGCAGCATACATAGTGTTGCCACATCGTTATGATTAGCACAGAAGTTCACAATGTGAAAAGGGTATCACATTTGCACATTTGACAGTTGGTTTTATGGTTTTGTTGGTTGTTGTTTGCAGTTGTTTGTTTGTTGTCGTGTGTTGTTGGTTGATGATAGTTGATGTTGTTGTTTTTGTCGAACGGATATAGAATTGCACGTAAAGGAAATGAAAATTACTGGTTAACTTTATGCATGTCTCTGTTAGTTTAATTATAAACAATCATTTGTAAAAAGCTTACATATATATTATTATTACTATTCAGCACACATTCGACAAAGTGTTTATTTCACTCTGTGGTTGAGTGCTAATGGAATATGATGCCTTTACAAAAAAAGTCCATAAACCAAAGCATTGCAAAATGTTTACTACAATTATTTTAGTATTTTAATTAAGCTTTTATGTCAAGCAATCAAAGGTTATGCCAAGCAATACATCTTAGAAATGGAAATATTTCAAGAATTACGTGAATTAATTAACTAGAATTTATTTGAGTGATACGAAGATTTTTGAGTGAAATTGAAGGCAATTTTGAAGTTTGAAGGAAAATAAAATTTTAACAAATTTAAGTAAATTTCTTTTAAAATTTTTTTGAAAGTATTAAAATGTTAAAATAAATTCAAAATAGGTGATTCATGTATATTTACTCTAATTGGCAATATAAACTAAAAGCATCCTTTTAGGATGCATCCGTACCTCATTAACGTACGGACGTTTAGACAAAATTTTATTCGTTAATTTGTAGCAATCTTTTTGTATCATATATGCTTCATAGTCGTATGAGCAAATATAGACAATGAGTCACATGTGATTCATAGATAGTGAACGTGTTTAACGCGACGTGACGCCTTCAAAAAATTTCAAAGTTGAATAGAAAATAAGATATCATTTTGAAAACGTATACATATATTTTTAGAAATGCCAAGCAATACATCTAAGAAATGGATTTATTTCAAAGATTATGTAAATTAATTGACTAGAATTTATTTGAGAGATACGAAGATTTTTGAGTAGAATTTGAAGGCAGTTTTGTAGTTTCAAAGAAAATAAAATTTTAACAAATTTAAATGAAATTCTTTGATAAAATATTCTTTTGAAAATGATAAAGAAATTCAAAATATGTGATTCATGTATATTTCCTCTAATCGACACTATTAACTTAAAGCATCGTTTGGGATATAAAAAAATGTATGCTCACATATGACTCATGAAAGAACGGACGTTCAGACAAAACTTTATTCGTTAATTTGTAGCAATATTTTTGTATCATATATGCTTCATAGTCGTATGAGCAAATATAGACAATGAGTCCCATGTGATTCATAGATAGTGAACATGTTTAACGGGACGTGACGCCTTCAAAAAAATTTTTATTTTAATGTTTTAACATGTGTTAAGTTGAATACAAAATTAGATATAATTTTGAAAAAGTATACATATATTTTTCGGAATACCAAGCAATACATCTCAGAAATGGAAATATTTCAAGAATTACGTGAATTAATTAACTAGAATTTATTTGAGAGATACGAAGATTTTCGAGTGAAATCGAAGGCAGTTTTTAAGTTTGAAGGAAAATAAATTTTTAACAAATTTAAATGAAATTCTTTTGATTTATTTTGAGAATACTAAAATGATAAAATAAATTCAAAATAGGTGATGTATATTTTATTTAATTGAAACAGAATACTCAGAGCATCTTTTAGGATATAAAAAAAAAAAATGTATCACATATGACTCATTAACGTACGGATGTTCAGACAAAACTATATTCGTTAATTTGTAGCAATCTTTTTGTATCATATATGATTCATAGTCGTATGAACAAATATAAACAATGAATCACATGTGATGCATAGCTAGTGAACGTGTTTAATTCATTACACATGTGGGTTTCTTATGAAAAAATTATGTTTTTATAAAAATTCATCAATTTTCTTATGAAAAAACTTGAGATCATTCGTGACATTTATAAGAAATCAATTTTGAATTGATACAGAAATATTATTTTAGTAAAAATTCTACATTAATGAGTTACAAAATAGACCATGTCATCTCGCTTTAAAAATATGTTTTAAAAAATAAAAATGCATAATAATTACTTCAAGTATTTTCACTTCTAAAATAAAAAAAGTCCAACTTTTATTTTATTACTAAATTATTTACGAACAAAAAAAGGGTAGTTTTAAAGAGACATTTAAGATCGGTAAAAGCTTAAAAAATGCTTAATTTCTGAGTGCCGAAAACAAATTTTTTAAAGCAAAAAGTGTGCATAAATTAATTTAAGAGTATACTTTTGGTTGACCAATTTTTTTTCAAGTTTAAGCCTAGTACTCTGTTCAGAGCAATATTTTGTTTCGAAGAAACTAAAAAAATTGAGAAAGTCATGCTTTACTTCTCAAAACAGAAAAAAATAAATTTATTAAAACCAAAAATTTACGACCACGTTTACTTTTCACTTAAAAATAAATAGGCAGTTCAATTTAATTGTCGTAAAAAAATGTTGCAAGAGAAATGTTGCCAGTATTTTTCACAGCGAAACAGAGTACTACTTGGCGAACATGTTGTGAAAAATTTCACAGCTATAGTTTTTCATATGTAAAATACTAGGCTTTAAAACAAAAAATTTATAAAATAAAAATTTCACTGCAAAATGTTCGGAAAACTTTTATTTCTCGTCAAAGCTTCAAATCTGTTTGATTGCTTATATTTTGATCAACAGTCAAAAGGACTCTACTTTTTATTATATTCGCATCATTATTTTTTTTTTTACATATATTCATCCAACTCACCGATATGCTTGGATTCATTGAAAGCTTCCGGAATTTTTCTGGTCAATACTGCGTAAACCGTACAAACAACAATCAACAGAATCGGATAGAAAAATGCTATCATATAAGAAGCATCGATGTATGAATCGCAGACCAGTAAATTGTCCTCGCGTGTTGGATGATGGTACATAGCATGCGATGGAGCAATTACCATCCAAACGCCATTGATGAGTATCTGTAAAAGTGGTAAAAGATGGAAGAAAAAAAAGAAAAACATGAGATAGTATGAAGCGTTTAAGTGTTGGCAGCAGCAAAGAAAATAAGAGTTATTTCGAAATGAATTGATGTTGATAAATCTGTGTCGGTGCCATAAAGCAAAATGTTTGCTATAGAGATTTTAATTTATATATACCTACATATCACTATTTATTTACCATAATTTTATATAAATGTAAAGGCGATATGCTGTAAACGCTGGCAATGCATTTTTTACATTACATTTCACCAAAAAGGTTTATCATTTATATTTTCATGATGGTTTTTCTTTTTCACCTTTCCCCTATTTACCTACCCTAGATAATAAGTATGTTTATTTGTGCATGAGCTGAAAATTAATGAGTATTTCTGTCATGCAACAAAACAAAAAAGAAAAATAAATTGAAGAAAAAAAAAAAGAAATACAAACCTGCACGAAGACCAGAAACGTACAGATGACTAGCTGAGATTTGGGACTGATGAAGGACGGTCGTTTCGCTGATTGCTTGCCAGCTTTGAAGATACGTGCAATGCGGTTGGTTTTTGTCAGTAGAGCAGCATAGACGACCGTGAAGCAGAAACCAACACCAAATCTGAATAAAAGATTTAAGAAAAGAAAAAGAAAATGGAAAGATAAAAATTTTAATTTAAATTTCAGAATATTTGAAGAATTAGATTTGGGTCACTTAGAGAGCAATTGAGGTTTACTTTATAATTAAAGTTTAAATCGAATTTGAATTCATCAAAGTTCAACACAAAATAATTACTAAAGCAATGTTAAATTTATATCCTAGAATATGTATTCTTATTTTTAAAACTAGAAAACTATTTTGACTGCTAAGAAATATTTCATATAATCTCAATACTTATTGTTTTTTTTTTTTTTTTTATAAATCATATAAATAAAAATAAAAAGCCCAATTATTACCAATCACCGGCACACAAAAAATTTTGTTTTTATCCGAGATTAATTCTAATGTATTTTGGTGAGCTGAATTTGAAGTTCACATCTAACCGTGAACCTTGAGATGAATTTTTTTTGTCTTCGAATGTGTGCCCGGATGGTTTCGATTCTTAATTGAACTGCGGTAGTGCTGCGATTGGGATCTAGGTATTTTTTTAAGGTTTGTCGATTTCAGAACAACTGAATATTCGAATTCTTTGGTTTTCGGTGTGCCCGAGTATTCTATAGACCTCTATTCGTTTATATCTATTTAGTAGACCATAAAAAAAGAATATGTAAAAAATTTTTGAAAAAAATTTCATAAGTGTTGAAGAATGAAGAAGGCAAAATTTGAAGCATGATTCTAAAAAAGCATTTTGAATTAAGGTAGGACATTACATTCGTGGCAGAAAAAACAGACTTTTTTTAAAAAATTTTTTTTTAAAAAACAAATATTTTTCCAAACTTTTTTTTTATTACTGTAAAAATTTAACAAATTACAAGAAAAAAAATTAAAAAAAATATATTTTTTACTACAACATGGTTTTATAGAGCTCTAAACAGGCGGCAGAGAAAAAAACGGGGCCCCGCGTGGTTGCAGCGCTGGAAGTCGAAAAAATTATCCGATCTGGAAAAAAATGACTTTTTTAAATCTTAACAAAATTGGTTATCGTATGACAGAAGCTTTTTTTAGTGTGCATGTGTGTGTTTTTTAGAAAAAAATATTGAATTTAAGAATTCATAAAAATTCGAACAAATTTACAAAAAAGCTCGTGTTATACGATAGCGAATCAAGTTTAAAAATATTAAAAAAAAAAAATTTCGTCAAAAAATGAACCATCTAGTGCCGCAACCAGTACGAAAAACATGGCTTCGAGATAAACGCGTTCAAAGTTTGTGAACAAATAAAAATGCAAGGAAAAAAAATGCGCTCTCACAAATCCGGCTGTAACTTTTGAAGCCGTAGGAATTTTTCCATGAAATTTACTAAAATACAAAATTATAAAAAAAGTCAATTTAAAAAAACCGGGTAATGTCATGTACACCCTTAAAGTTGGCATTATTCTTAAAATTTTTCTTAAAAGCTAGCATTTACGTTGATACAACATCATTGAGGCACTGTTTTAAACAAAAAAAAAAAAAACAAATTGGCCATTTCAGCCCTTGAAAGGACTTTGACCGAGCTTGTTATGATCAATTGTGTTGTGTGTGTTATTAAATGTTTGCACACAATTGACCTAGAAACTGGACCTACATGTTTTATGCCGACTCCGAACGGCTAAAGTTTATGTTCTCAAGAAGCTTTACATGGCATTATTTACTCTCTGAGGTTTGCCATTGTCTGCAGAGAGGTGGTGACCGATCAGAAAAATTTTTTATTGAAAAAAACTTTTCGCCGCGGCTGGGGATCGAACCCGGGCTCCGAGCATGCTAAGCCACACACTTAACCTGCATGCCACGGTCGCCTGTTTTAAACAATACCGATCATAATATGTTCGATGAATAATTGTTGTAGAGTAACTTCGGTTAATATGATATGGTCGGGCAATGTGATATACCTGCATCTTTTTTTTAAATACACAATTTTCGACAAGAATAAACATGTGAACATAACGACAATAGAAAAAGACACGTGCTGCAGCTTAATGTGTGCTCTCATTTGCTGTGTGAAATTATTTTATCGGTGTAGTCGATATTTTTTCTTGAGTGCACTTTGCGAGTGACTTACAATAAATAGAGCAGAATTGTAAGCTGAAAGAAATAAATTTGTCAGAGTTTGAACTAAGTTAGCCACAAATGAGGTGAGATTTTGATTTTTTACAGCGTATTTTTACAAAATTAACCTTGCCAGGGGCCGCTGACTGCCCGTGGTACCAGTTTTAAAGTCCTTGGTCAGACCTCGTTGCAAAGCTACTACCCCGTTTTAGCCCATTACAGCTCTGAACTGGTGACCAGTGAACAAATACGCATGTAAAAATCTTAACAAAAACCTAATACAAAGCATAAATTGAATGGAATGAATGGATATGGTATGAATATATGGTATATCACATTGCCAACTTTGACTATATCGTACTCCGCAGTACGGAAGAGGTGTTAGATAGGCCTCCACCCAAACCAAGAGTTGCGACATGTCATTACAACATTTAGCTAATTTGGTACCTTTGAACCCTCATCGGCGCATTGGCCAATGCAATGTTTCGGTCCCATGCTATGGAGCACCGTAGACTTAAGTCTACACGGCAGGTGTCTACGCAAAACACTTTGGATTCAGTTGATTTTGTTTGTATTTTTGTTTTCTTTTATGTAAAATCCACTGCAACAACAACATTAATAACAGTAAAACAACATTTTTTTTCTTTTCAATAACATGTTTTTTTTAAATTTTGAAAAAACAATAGATACTGCTGTTGAACACTATTCGGGAATGTGATATTGGTATATATGGTACATCACATTATCCGAACATGGTATATCACTTTACCCGCCAATTTCATTAAGAAGAGTTACATGAGCTATAGAGCTCCAAAGTTGTAAAAAGCATCAATAAATATCCTGTGTAATGCGGTTTAAGCTAAGGTATGAAAGTTACTAGAAATTATAAATTTAAACAAAACCTATATCACATTACCCGAAGTTACTCTACACGCATCTATAATCCCAGTATGAAGACTTTAGCTTTGATGTGGGTTATTCGTATTATTTTTGTATAAATAGTGTGTTAGATAAGTTGAAAATAAATAAAATCAATTTTTACGGCTTCCGAAGAAGAAGGAGACAGACCAAAAATAATCAATTTTTGCGGATTTCTAAGGGGAATTATATTATCGACTCAACCAAAATATAGCAAAAAATAGAAAAAGCGCGATATCTCATAAACGGAGAGATATAGGCCAAAAAAAATAATAAATTTTTTGCAGGTTCTTTAGGGGAATTATATTATTGCGAGGAATCGCACTCTACCAAAATATAACAAAATAATAGAAAAACCGCGATATCTCGTAAACGGAGAGAGATAGTCCAAAAATAATCATAAAACATCGAGAGGAATCGCCAAATTAGTAAAAAAGTACCAAATTTTAAATATATATATAGTACTTATATATTCTCTGATCAAGAATATATATTCTTTTCTATACCGGTCTTGCTGAGTTTTTTGCTCTACAAACGTTGGCTTAAAGTTTATATACCCTGACCTTTCAGCTTAAGGTTATAAAAATATTAAAACCCAAATATATATGCTTAGTTTTAATTACCATGACAAAAATATGACAACCTTTTAATTAAAAGCTATCGTTAGGCTAGCTTACGTTGAAGCATCGATTTTGACATTAAACGGCTTCGGCTTTCCTACACAGATTTACTACCAACGATAACGACAAAATACTATATTCCAAAAAACTATAAAAAAGACAGCTGCTACTTATTAAAGTTTTTTTAGTTACAAGTGGTTGTGATATAAAAATATAGTTATTTACTTTTCTTTTGTTTTTCTTAAATGTAGGGTCAAAATATAAAGTTAAAAAAAAAAAAATAACTAACTCTCACTTACCTTTGAATAGCACAAACAATATTCGTTGGCTTCAAAACCAGGGCAAAAGTAACTGCGTAGCACATCAGTATTCCGGCCAGCAGAATATAGCTCAGCTCACGTCCAGAGGCTCGTACTATTGGTGTATCGTTATGTCTGTTGTTAGCGGATGGAGTGGGTGTCAGTTGAAAAAAGAGAAATACAGAGTGAGTAAGAAGGCAAAACCGAAAAAAATAAACAAACGCTAGTAAACAGATGCGAATCATAAAATAAGTGCATATACAATGTTTTTGTTTTTGTTTTTTGTTTTTGCTTTTGTTTTTCTTTTTAAAAAAAAATTTGTATAAGAAGGTCATAAAATCCGGCAGCTGTCGAGAAGCTCGTAAAATTTCAGCATTTAACCATTTAATTTTACATGTGCGCGTATTTTTATGCTTTCTAAATTAGATTCCTCTTTTTTTCATTGGCTAATTTATGGTGAGGAGGATGCGGGAAAGGGCGAGGAAATGCAGTTAAATGAACTTGTAGCTGAAATATAGGCAATGAATAAAAAAGTTTTCAAGGCAAATTATGTTGAGGGCAGCAAAAATGTGCATGAAAACATTATAAGGAGGAGGAAAAAAATTGAAAATATTCACTTAAAAAGAATTTATGAATTTATATTTTGATAGACGATTAAAACATGAAATAGAAGAGCTTTGACAGGGAGGTTGAATTTTAAAGGCTCGATTTTGATGGACTTGGATTGAAGAATATGAAAGCGAATTTAGAAATTTCTAAAAAAATTTTTACATGAAAAAAGCTGCTAGGGCTTAAGGCTCTGCTTATATTTTTGTTCGAATTTGTTATAATTTGGGTCGCCTAGTGCTGTGAAAATTGAGCTTTTAGTTCAGCTAATATTTTTGCAATGCTTATCATAACCACTGAATGTTAACAGTCAGTGTGAATTTTTTGCTAAAATATATGTTAAAAAACAAATCTCAAAAAACGTTCCAGCCGCATTTCAATGAAAGGCTTTTTCTATAAAAGAAAAATAAATTGGCTAAAACTGATGAAAACAACTACGGCAATCTTAAATGTCAACAGTTGTGTGAAACATTTATATACAATGTGTGAAAACATATAATTTTTTTTTTGCACTCAAATCAATTTAATTCGATTATTGGCTGTGAAGTTGTAAAGAAAATGAATTACCGCTATTTTGTCGTTTTTATAAAAAAAAAACAACTTAATAAAATACTTGTGGCCTAAATTTCAAATCAGTCAAAACATACCCTTGAGAATTTTTAAAGTGAATCTAAATCAACAATTGTTGTTCTACTCAATAAAGAACAAAACAAAAAAAAAAAAAAAATAACCGAAAAAAAAACAAATTTGGGCGGAAGTTACAATATAAGAAAAGAAGCACCCAATTACTTAACATTTTTTGCTTTTTGCCCATTTACTTACCTGACAAAAACTCCGACTACAAAGAGTGTCACCAATATGCCTGTCGCACTAAATGCCATCGCTCCAATGGCCCAAGCTGACTCCGGTCGCAAATACACTTCCGGTATAGTCTGACAAAATTGTTTACTAGCATCAGGTAGCGTTCCAAGCTGACAAGTTAGACATTGCGTCTCATCTGTGGGATGGCGTATCTGCAACAATAATATACAATATAAAGAGAAAGAGAAAAAAAAAACACACACATACAAGAGCATAAGTAAACGCAATAAGAAAATGAAAAAGAATATGAAAGTAAATGGCAGATAATGAAAGAGCTGTTATTTCTTTAAATGAAATGAATGAATGTGATGAATTTTCATTTCCGTCCCTTTTTTTTTTGTCCATTCTTTATATATTTGCTGCAGCATATTTTGATTTATCGCACTGACTGGTGGAATGAAGCCTGTTGAAACCTGTTGCATAGCTTACGGCAATTTGCAAAAGTGTAGGTTGCTTTGTGTATTTGTATGTTTGTGTATAAATTTCAAAGCATTTCAAAGTATTTCAAAGCAGCTATCGTTGCATCTACCACAAACGGTGAGTAGTAGTCACTGTTTTGGAATCTTTGACAGCAGCGTTAGAAATATTTAACAAAAGATTTCAAAATTAGAGGTAGAGGCAACTCTGCTGATAACATTGTATAAGAATCTGTTTTTTATGCTTATCGCAATAAAACATCCGTTTGTTTAGGTTGGGGGTAAAATTTATTGCAATATTTTCAACCTTTACAAGCTCAAAGTTATAAAATTTTTGTATTATGTGTGTGTGTGGCTTTAAAGGGCTAAAAATATATATTTTTGTTATTTAAAAGCAATTCAAAAGCAGACTTAAAAAAAGTTACCTTAAAAAAACATAAACTGAAATATAAAATAATTGCAGAATTCGACTAACAGATGCTGGTAGAAGAGATAAAAAATTCCTAAAATTGTGTAGGCGTTTCAAAAGTTTAGGCTAGAATTATACTTACTTAATGTTTATTTTTAACCCTAAATTTTGTAGTTTACCCATCAAGTCATTTTGGACAAGATTTGTCTACTGCTTATTTTTATGGCAAAAAAGATAGAGTTTTTAATTATTTAGTGCAAAATACACATCATCTAAAGCAAAAGAGTTTCTTACAGGGTTGAAATATAAATATTCACGACAAGTGCAGGTTGGCTGACATCAACTTCCACAAACTTTTCAGACAGACTAAGCAAGGTTTCTCTAAAATATATTTGTTTCTCTACAAATCAAAAACTCGATAGCTTAACCCAAAATAGCAGTGGACAAAATCGCACAATTCTACCATTTATGACTTCGCGCGAAGTTTATTGTAAGTAATAAGTTGATTGATGTCCAAAATTGTGTTATAAATGTACAAAATTAAAAAAAATTTTTTATAAGTTTAAGGTAACAGCATTAAAGTATTCTTAATACATAAAATACAAACGTCATGCTACGCACCTAATATCGCTCAAACTGTAATTATTTCGTTTGCAAACTTTTGTTACAAAGCACCTGAGAAAATTTTAAGCCTGAAAGTATGCATGAAAAACTCATTTGATACAAAAAGTGATGTGTTTTCTGTACAGTAAATAGTGTGTCCCAAAAAAATTATTTCATTAATTTAATAATTAATATACGAAAATGATTTTTTGATACAAAGAGTAAATAAGAAAATAATAATGTAAATAATAATATTACTAATGCAGTACCTCAGTTGACTGCCACGTTACCTAAAGTGTTAGTTATTTCTACACCTAATGATAGTGTTATGTCTAAAATTTCAGAACATTCTATCGCAAATACCCTGGTTGGTACTAAACCTCTGCACGAATGCACTCGTTTTTTCTACAACAGTAGAGCCAACAGTGCAGAGTTCAGAGCTTAACAGAACTCTGTTAGTCAAGCAGAGGTTATCGAATTCATTTAATGACAACAAACGAATACTGCAGAGCCCTCGTCGGCTTCAAACATAACCATGCATGCTGTTTGCGTTAACAGAACACGATGTTGTTCGTTTTATAAATACAGAACACTTTGATAACAGCGAAAAATGCATCAATCACACCTAACACAGCAGAACCTTGGCGAAGCTTGCTTATTTTTTGCATTCCTTTTTGTGCGTCATTTGTTTATTTTTATATATATCTTAAGGGCAGTTAATGTCTGCATTGTTGCTACTTTTTTGCCGAAACCGAAGCCGAAGGTGAAAATATCGGACGATTATGACGATTACGGAAGCAGAAGCCGAATAATCGGTCGGATACTACTAAAAACAAAAGAACACAGCACGACATCAAGCGTTCTGCTGTTGTTTACATAACTTTCCAGTCATTGCATTCTTCTTTGTCGAATCGTGCATAACATTGATTCGGTTCGCGTTTGTTCTTGTTCTACTCAAGCGACGAATGCTCTCTGCAGTGTTATGCTTGTTTTTATTGATGAGGACATAACATAGCAAAAGCTTGTACCACAAACTAGTGGCTTGAAACGCATTTCAAGCGCACTCGTGCAGAGGTTTAGTTGGTACGCCATCCGTTCAATCTTCAACTGAGGTAACCACTCTAAAAGCAGTTTCGGGGACAAAGTACATTTTTGTTTCAAGGTTACAACCTGATACATCAACTAATAATATTCTGACGTTTGTCGCACAATGTAGTTTGATATCCCAAAATGCTTTCCGCTCATGTAAAAAAAAATTGGCAATAAGCCCACCCACGCGTCATTTATTCTCACAGTTGCAGTCAAAGATTTTTCAACTGTTCTCAATTCTAATATGTTGGCCGATAATATCCTCGTTTCAGAATTTGTACTTAAAAATAAGTCAAGGAGCTCAAATAACAAAGCCTGTTCGAACAAAAAAACAAAATAGGCTATCCTTTTACTATCAAAATGTAAGTGGATTGCGCTCCAAAACGCGAAACTTATTTCTTTATCGCGTTTACTGAAACGTGGTTGAATGAAAGCATTACTGACTTGTCAACTTGAAGCATGTCAACTTGAATTGTTTGACAATAGTTTCCAAAGATTAAGAAAGGACAGATATTCCAGCAATATTTATTTGGTTGGTGGTGGTGTTCTTATAGCTGTTAGGAACTGCTTTGTCAGTTCCTTTATTGATATATCCTGCGCTTCTAATATTGAACTATTTAATATGCGATAAGGTTATACATTGTAGCTTAAATGTATACATAATTAATGCATATGTACCCCCAAACAGTAGTGCAGAGTTCTATGTAAGTCTGGCAGATTGTCTAGACTTTATTCTTAACATTCTTAACGTTAATGACCACATTTTATTGTTGGGCAATTTTAATCTGCTCGGCCTAAAATGGCATTCTTCTGACGTTGATACATTTTTTTGTGCATCTAATGCGAAGTCTCTTGGAGAGCATATATTCGTTGACAGTATATGTTCTGGCTTACAACAAATGAGTTGTATTTATAATTGTCTGGAAAGACTGCTTGGCCTGGTTTTAACTTACGGACAGTAACTAAGTCATTGTTAAGAGGGCCTTCCATGCTCTAACTACTATTGATGTATGTCACCCACCATTGAGTATTTGGTTTAAATCGGATAGAGAGAATAAATATAGTTTATTCTAGTTCAATGGATAAAGTTTATGAATTCAATTTCATAAAAGCTGACTTTTTGAAGTTGAATCATTTACTTAACAATAAACTTAACGTAATTTTTAGTGGACATAATCTTAATGATTCCATTCATTTTTTTTTTATTTAGAACTCTTTGCTGTAATTTCTCAGTCCGTACCTTATAGTCTCAAATTTGCAAAAAACTCTGCATACCTTTGGTACACAAAGGACTTGAAAACACTTTGCAATAACAGGAACAGGATTTGGAAGAGATACGTCTGTAGTTTGGACTCAAATGACCTTGAAATCTACAAAATTATGTTTCTGGAACTTCAAAATCTTTCAGCTGTTTTGTATAATGATATTTAGACAATATTAAGTTGAGAATATTGTCTGGTCCAAAGAATTTTGGGGGTTCATAAATACTATAAAAAAAATCTGATGGATTTCCTTCATCCTTCAAAACTCTTGACGGATTTATCGACGATCCTTCTATAGTTTGTGGCCTTTTTTCCAATCTTTTCAAAGAATCTTTTTGTTCAGATTCTTTTAATGCTGATGAAGGTTACTTTGACTACATGAACTCTTCACCCAGGGTCTTTTTGGAATCTATATTCTTTACCTCTGCGAATATTTTAAAGTATATTGTGACAATCGATGGGGACTTTGGCACTGGACCCGATGGAGTTCTTGCTGCAGTGTTAACTCAATGCGGTTCTGTTTTGTGTCAACCACTTGCTGTATTATTAATAAATCAATTACAGAAAGTTTTTTCAAGTTTTTTGGAAAAAATCATTTATAAGTTTCTTATATAAAAAAGGTTGCAGAAATCATATTAATAATATAGGCCCATCGCTAAGCCTTAAAGAATTCCATAAATTACCTCAGACTCAATTTTATTCAAACTTAAATTAATGGGATTTCCACAATACTTTGTGAGTATGCTGGCTAAAATCGTATTTGACTGAGCGATTTTATTAAATACGATTTCGAGGGGTGTTGTCTTCAGAATTTATTGCTGAATAAGGTGTACCTCAGGGTAGCCACATTGGTCCACTTCTGTTTATTTTAGAAAATAATGACGTCACTTACGTCATTGAACACTCTCGTCTGCTGATTTATGCAGACGATATGAGAATATACAGAAATATAAATACTAAAGATGATTCCAACCTACTCCAGGCTGATCTGAAATCCTTTGAAGTTTGGTGTACTAAAAATAATATGTTTCTCAATCCAAGTAAATGCCAAACTATGACCTTTTCGCGAAAAAAGAATAATTTATTATTTGATTACTATATAAAAGATACTGCTTTAAGTCGTGTAGATGCAGTCAAAGACCTTGTTATATGTATGGATCCTTAGTTATCGTTCAACTTTCATATTGATAATATTTGTAAAAAAGCGTCTTCAATGCTTGGATTTATAAAACGCTGGGCCAAAGAATTCAATAGCATGATGATCACAACTACAACATTGTATTATGCAAATTGCGTCCTCACTTGGAGTATGCAAGTCAAGTCTGGTCCCCAAGTTATAATGTGCATGTTGAATGAATAGAGAGGATCCAAAAAAGTTTTGTTCGGTTTGCTCAAAGGGGCTTAAGTGGAACTGACGTATTAAACATTTCTCCTTATGAGGATCGCTTAAAACTATTAAGAATGCGCGTCACTAAGTGAGCGGAGGAGGTCTGCAGATATCGTTATATTTACACCAACTCATAACCGGTGTTTTCGAATCTCCGGAAAATATTTCTCGCATTAAATTAAACTCTAACCGTAGAAGCAGTTGAAACGCTAACACTTTAATTTGTTTACCTTTTAGTAGAACGAACTATATGTTAACTGCTCCTTTAAACCGCATGCGTACCTTTGTTAACAACTGTAACTTTTTGATGTTAACTGTTTTTTTATGTCAAAATATCAGCTCAAAAGAAGACTAAAAGCTATTCTGTAATAAGATCTATGTATGCAAGGCTAGTAGTTACGTCCTGCATTGTCCCTGAGCTCAACCCCAACTTTCGTGTTGGGGTTGGGCTAATTTTTTCCACATGAACTTTGTTTTGAGCCACTTGTATGCACATCATTATATTTGTGATGATATGGATTGTGGCTTTAAATAGGTTAATGCTGAGAAAATGCGAAAAAACTGTAGTAGTTGAACTCTATTTGTTATTGTATGTTAAAGAGTGATGTTTACTCAGAACAATAGTGTGTTAAAAAAAGTGTTTTTTTGCTTAAGGTTATTTGGAAGATTATGTGGTAAATATTTGTGAGATTTTTTTAAAATTTTTGGAAGAGGTTAAGAGGTCGGGCTAATAGAATTTTTGCTTGAAAACAGGTTTTTCGGAGATATTTTGAATTCCAAACATAAGTTGGTAGATTGTGTAAGTCGTTGGGTCATTATTTCGAAAAATAAATGTCAAAACTTTACTTTAATCTGCATAAATCATATGTTTTTGAAATGTTTTAGATCAATGTTATTTTTCTAAAAGGGAATATGGTAAAATTCTTTGCAATTTGAAAAACAATAAATCTTGATTTTGCCGTTTCGAAGTTAAAATCTTTAAAGCTTGCTAACAGTTGGTTGAATCCATTAAAGGTAGGTGTTTCGATAACAAATTTGATTAAAAATTTATAATGTGTTAATATATAATTCCAAACAGCTAAAAGAAAGCAACCGCAGTCTAAACTTGCTCTTATAATCAGATGGTTGGGAAAGTACAAAATAAAAATGTGTTGCCACAAGAAAATTTTTAATCATTTTTTTAAAACTTTTAACAATATTTTTTCATATAAAAAGATATTGTGGAACTTTTTCGAAATATTTGGAGATTTTTTCTTTGAATATTTTTGAAAATTGACATTTCTTCCGAGTACTATTTTTGATATATGATGAATATATCGATGGTTTAGTTCAGAAACCTCGATTTTGTTTTTAAATTTCAATACATTTCAGTACATAACACTAATTTCAACTGTCAGCATCCAATCAGCATCCATTGGTTATGCATTTTCAAGAAATTTACACAAGGTATATATTAAACTGATGATTTGGAAAATGTAGTAAATCTATTTTAATCAAAATGTCACTTTAGTGAGCTCAACCATCGATATACAGTTTTTGATTTTTTTCCCTCAAAGCTGATGATTTGCTTGCTATTATAATCGCTATTGCGTTTACAAGCGTACTGTCACGTCGCTGAACAAAATTTCTTTGAGTTCCGTTCGTTTCACTCCGTCTGTTATAATCAGAGCTTGTATCAATCTTCTCCAGATTTCCTATATCCTTGCTAAGTGTGAATGCTGCTTTTCGTCACATCAATTTGAACCGTCATATATTATTATAATATCCTACAGGATTTTTGTTGTTTCAAAGTGTATTTAGAATTAAATCGTCAACATTTGTTTTTTGATAAGTTTTTGGTTCCTTTTGTTAAATAACCATAATTTCAACAATCTTGTGTCGTTTAAGTAGCAAATGCATAAAACAAGATAAATTGCTTAACTGAAATGTAAGCAAAATGATATTTTCCATGTTATAATTGTGGTTCTTTAATGTTAAATACAAAAAAAGAAATTTTTGGTAAGATTGTAGATCATTAAAAAACCGCTTTAATGCTTCGAATGCATATTTTCATGGATTTCAAACTTATTATGAGGTTTTCCTGGTTAGGAATAAAAAAAATTTTTTAAAAGTTTTTTGTGTTTTTTTTTATGTTGAAAGAACTAGTAAAGATTATCTTCGTTTTGGTTGCAGTTAAAATGTTGAAGTCACATCCAAGTATATTCGAAATTATTTGGGTTTTCTTATTTTATGACATTGCCTTTACATACAATTTCCCAAATATCAAGCTCAGAGTACGTTTTTATATCAAGACTTATTGTGTTAGGCATGAAGAACGATATTAATTTTTGAAGAATTTATGAACATTTTATATTTTGCATAGAACCTCCATACGTTGTATTTGAGGTTTGGAAAATTTCTATTTTGATGAAATTCACCCTCACCATTTATAACACAAAATAAAGCTTATGTAATAATTTTCAAGTCATTATATTGAGTTTTATGGGTTCTTGAGAGATTTTCCGTTTTGATGACGCCACTTTGTATGAGAGGTATGCTTGGTCTTTATTCGATTTTTTCATATTTCATACTCATTGTCCATATTTGAGATAAAAGTAGTAAAATTCAAAAGTCAAAAAATAAATTTTTGTGGAGTTTAAAAAGATTTTAACCATATAAAAAAGTTACTTTTATGTGGAGGCGTGGTTTTATACCGATTTGACTTATTTTTAAACGTTCATGAAATTTCAAGTGAAATGTGTTTTGCTATAATTATCTTCTTCTTATAAATATCTCAGTGGAAGTGCGCTAGACTGTCATGCGGAGAACGTGGGTTCGTATCCTATATGTGTAACTATCAAACATTTTAATTTAATATTTGAATTTCTAATTCTGTTTCATTAACTGTTTGGTTAAAAATTATCTTCACAATAAGTTTCTTTTTGAAAAAAAAAATTACTTTAATTTTTTATAAATCATTAATCATCAATCAATTGATCATTAGAAGCTCGGTCAAAGTCTTTTCAAGGGCTGAAATGGCCATTTTATTTTTCATTTTAACTTAAAAATCAAATATTAAAAAAAAATATATAAAAAATTTCAAATCAAATATTATAAAAAATTGTTTTGTTGGTCTTCCCGGTATTTGAACCTAAAACACACTAGCACCAACACCTAGCACACTCGACTAAACATCAACTTTCAAAACAGTGATAAAATATCCTATAGATATACAGATATTGTATCTGTATATACAGATATACAGATAGATATTCAAAACGTTTTTATATCCTATAGATATACAGTCAATCGACTCGACTGTTGATTTGAAAGTTTCATTTGTTGTATGGTATTTAAAAGTGAAATCTGTTATTTCAACCCATGGTTCGTTTGATATAAACGCATTTTTTTCCTGAGTGTAGGGCACGCTATATTTGGACTTAAGAGTTTAATAAATAACTGTTTTTACATGATGCTATTACTATATCTTACTACTATTTAAACAACAAAATTTTTTGTTTTTCGGGATATTTTGTTTTTGAGCTGTTTTGCGGTGGCTTTGAGAATTTTGAAAAAGCATCAATAAAAAAGCATGGATTTGCATGATTTTGACTAACTGGAACGTTTTAAAAATTGGTTTGAAAACCATTATCATATTAAAAAATTAAACAGTTTCGATAGTATCGTAAGTGTAGACGTAGAATTCCGTTTACCTCTTCTACTTTGTCTCTTTGGTTCGATTGTTTTGTTCATTTTGCACGTTACTTTTATTGATCTTCCAAAAATTAACAAATAAATTAATAACACTCAATTATGGACTTCTTATCGAGATCAAAACAAAGAAAACGTTAAAAGTAAGCATTATAAAATAAACAAGCAAAAAACAAACAAGCAAAATGTCAAATTTTTATCGATCATTTCGTTAAGTTTGACAGGTTGAGTAAATTGACTTAGTTGAAAAGAAGGCGAAGCACATGTCCTTTCCATTTGTGCCACTTTCGTCTCTGTCTGATGTTTAGTATGCGAGCTACACTTTCGTCTCTAGCTACACTCGCTAGTGCTATTGGGATATGCGATCCAAATTAATTTGCATTAAAAACAAAAATGAAAATTTTATGCCACCTATTGGGTAAAAGTATAAAACGATATATGATCCAATTCGTTTTTTCATAAGAGTTAATTTAACCCGATCACAGACTCATTTCGTTAAGTTTGACAGTTTGAGTTCATTGACTGAGTTGAAAAGATGTTGTGGTTGACATTTTGTGTAAAAATAGAGCACTTATTTGTAAGTAGTAGATATAAGAACCCAATAAAGAAGTATTACATACAAGAACCCACTGAAGAAGCCTGGGAATCAGTTCGTATAAAACAAAAACAATACAAGCACAAACAACGAAACAAAAACAAATAAAGCAGCAGACACAGCATAAGCAGCTGATGATTGATTTTCTTATATAAACACATGCATTTTTCGTCTTATATTTTACTATTTTGTGACTTTAATATAATAGTGACAAAATCCAAAATTAGATTTTTATTCAGAACAGGATATATCTGATTCTTAAGTATATATATTATCTTTGAGCGATGAGTATTAAAGGCTGTAGGTATACCCTAAAGTATTCGTCAAAAAAGTTTCATGGCCTTGAAAAAATCTGTTACAACGACACCATTCAAACAACGCTATAAGACGAAATTCTACGTCAAAATTCTAAAATTTTCGGCTTATTATAATTATTAAATTGTGTTTATTTTAAACGTGCACATCTTTTATGCTTTATGCAGCAAAAAAAAAACTGCCTGGAGAAATAAATATCATTTTTTTTATTTTTTAATTACAAATCAGTTAAAGTTGAAGAGCTTTCGTATGTCTTTTATTCTTAACCCTTTGGCGAGTGATGTACACTTAACTGTACAACGATTGTAAAGCCTGTTGCAAACTCGCCTTAGCATTAAATCGTCTGATTTAAATTTTTAAGTTTTTTGTGCTCATCTAATTCAAGATAAAAAAAAACAGTATTTTTTAAGTTTGTTTGAATATTATTGCTTTTGCTACAGTATTCAAAGCAGAAGACGAGATCTTTAAATTCAATTTTCGAAAGCACAGCTCTTAAATTTTTTTCATTTTTTGCACTCTGACAATGTTATTTTTAATTAGAAATGGTTACTATGTCAATACCGTTAGGTCGAAAGAGATTCGTTACAAACATGCTCATGGTTCTGCTAACAAGTTTTCATTTTACGCTTAGCATACATTGTAGGCATCTAAAAATACATTTTCTAGATGCGAAAATAAGGGGAAAAAGTTCCTCTTGGATAAAAAACATTTTTTTCTTAGTTTTTTTTGCCTTCAACTTGTTTGGGATACCACTGCATGAAAAGACTGACTTTTCTTTATATCACTGCAAATTCAATAAAATTGTGAATAAATATGAAAATTTCGTTAAGTTCAAAAGAATTTTGGAGAACTGAATTTAAGCTTTTGCTCATCAGTTTTTAATATTCCATGAATATTAATACCATTTTGAAAAGGCTTCACTTACACGCTTACATACAAATTGAATTTACTTTTGGCTTCTGCTTCATGCTTCAGGAAATTCCCAAGACAATGCGTCGCAACGACAATCACGACGATACACATTGTTTACTTACCAATGATATGTGTACAAATAACAGAAACAATAATATTAAGAACTTACTTGATATGTTGAGCAGTTGAAACAATGCCAACAACAGCTCTCGCCTTCCACGTATTTCTTGGCCTGACCGCGTTCACATGGTAGACTGCACACGGACTCGGGTGGTTTTGGATGCAACAGCTTGAATTGAACCTCTGCGAAGGACGGATATCCAACAAAAAGTGACAGCATGAAAAAAAAAGGGAAAACAAGAATGAAATAAAATAAAAGAGGATTAATAAAAGGTAATCAGAAAGCTATCTGAAGTGCGAATGAAATTGTTCGACATATTGTTTGGGTGGGAGCTGTCACTCGTATAGTCACGGTATAGTGCTTTGATTAACTTTTATAATAGTTGAAAAAAGAAATACCGATGTAGCCCAGCTTAACGTATGAATTGCATTAAATTATGTATATTTTAAATTAAAAACTTCTTCTAAAAATGCGATAAAAAAATATCCTTAAGTCGTTAAGTGGAATTCATCTACTTAATTCTAACTAAGTTTTTAACTTTAAAGTTTTTTCCTGCATGCTGCAAACTTAAACATGAACACTGCTATTCAATGACACGCCATAGCTCTAAGTTATCCTCCCACCTTGAAGCACGCTCAATTACACACAGGTTGATCAACAACTTGTAAATTGACAACAACCATTGAATTGTTATGGAAACAAGTGGAAAAAAAAATAGAACAGTTATAACAGATATCTACAGCAAAACGCTTTTCATGCCCTCTTTTTAATGATGACAAACATTTTCAGTTGCACAGTCTTGTCGAAAGCGAGCATGCGAGGCAAGAAGTGGTGGTTGAAAAGCAGAAGAGTTTCTGGCTGCTTAACTTTTTTGTTGTAACGCGATGAAGCATAAGTTAGACGTAACTGCAGACAACAAATGTTGAACTTAATATTTCTAAGAATTTGAAAATGAAATGCGAAAACAATTCTTAGCTTTCTGTGCTCTGCAAGCATGTGCTGCTGTTCAATTTATTACGTAGTACTAGAGTTTTTATAACAATTCGTTTCTGAAAACACTTTTAGAGCATTTCTGAAAATTCAGTCTCGAAGGTTTTTTTTTTTAGAGGCTTAAAGTTGAATAGATGTTTCTCTACATTATGGTGCTTTAAATAAAGCGATATTTTTAGAAAAGGTTGGGTTATATTTTTAAGAAATTCAACTTAATTTGGGTATTTGTTCAACCTACATGTCAGCTCATTAAACCAAATAATTGCATGTTGTTAGATATTTAAACTCACCAGTCATATTGAGCCGCAGCTCACCCTCGTAGTATTCGCCGACTTTAATCCAGGAATATTGTCCCTCATCGGACTGCTTGAAGTGTATGATATTGTAGCGAGCTGGTCCATCACCATTGCCATCAAAACGGAAGTGGTCACCGCTTAAACCTGAAAGAAAAATGTTTTATTTCATGAAAAAGTTTGACTGAGAATTTGAGTTAAATTTGAGTTTGACGATAATTTTGAGTTTGAGTTTGAGTTTGAGTTTGAGCTTGTGTTTGAGTTTGAATTTCAGTTTGAGTTTGAGTTTGAGTTTGAGTTTGAGTTTGAGTCTGAGTTTGAGTTTGAGTTTGAGTTTGAGTTTGAGTTTGAGTTTGAGTTTGAGTTTGAGTTTGAGTTTGAGTTTGAGTTTGAGTTTGAGTTTGAGTTTGAGTTTGAGTTTGAGTTTGAGTTAGAGTTTGACTTTGAGTTTGAGTTTGAGTTTGAGTTTGAGTTTCAGTTTGAGTTTCAGTTTGAGTTTGAGTTTGAGTTTGAGTTTAAGTTAGAGTAGTTTTAGATTGAGTTTGAGTTTGAGTTTCAGTTTGAGTTTGAGTTTCAGTTTGAGTTTGAGTTTAAGTTAGAGTAGTTTTAGATTGAGCTTGAGTTTG
This sequence comes from Tetanocera ferruginea, assembly GCA_958299015.1. NCBI lineage: Eukaryota > Metazoa > Arthropoda > Insecta > Diptera > Sciomyzidae > Tetanocera > Tetanocera ferruginea. Next base: position 164,107,617 of record OY282640.1, on the reverse strand, counting down.
AGTTTGAGTTTGAGTTTGAGTTTGAGTTTGAGTTTGAGTTTGAGTTTGAGTTTGAGTTTGAGTTTGAGTTTGAGTTTGAGTGTGAGTTTGAGTTTGAGTTTGAGTTTGAGTTTGAGTTTGAGTTTGAGCTTGTGTTTGAGTTTGAATTTCAGTTTGAGTTTGAGTTTGAGTTTGAGTTTGAGTTTGAGTCTGAGTTTGAGTTTGAGTTTGAGTTTGAGTTTGAGTTTGAGTTTGAGTTTGAGTTTGAGTTTGAGTTTGAGTTTGAGTTTGAGTTTGAGTTTGAGTTTGAGTTTGAGTTTGAGTTAGAGTTTGACTTTGAGTTTGAGTTTGAGTTTGAGTTTCAGTTTGAGTTTCAGTTTGAGTTTGAGTTTGAGTTTGAGTTTAAGTTAGAGTAGTTTTAGATTGAGTTTGAGTTTGAGTTTCAGTTTGAGTTTGAGTTTCAGTTTGAGTTTGAGTTTAAGTTAGAGTAGTTTTAGATTGAGCTTGAGTTTGAGTTTGAGTATGAGATTGAGCTTGAGTGTGAGTTTGAGTATGAGTCTGAGTTTGAGTTTGAGTTTGAGTTAGAGTTAGAGTTTGAGTTTGAGTTTGAGTTTGAGTTTGAGTTTGAGTTTGAGTTTGAGTTTGAGTTTGAGTTTGAGTTTGAGTTTGAGTTTGAGTTTGAGTTTGAGTTTGAGTTTGAGTTTGAGTTTGAGTTTGAGTTTGAGTTTGAGTTTGAGTTTGAGTTTGAGTTTGAGTTTGAGTTTGAGTTTGAGTTTGAGTTTGAGTTTGAGTTTGAGTTTGAGTTTGAGTTTGAGTTTGAGTTTGAGTTTGAGTTTGAGTTTGAGTTTGAGATTGAGTTTGAGTTTGAGTTTGAGTTTGAGTTTGAGTTTGAGTTAGAGCTTGAGTTTGCGTTTGCGTTTGAGTTTAAGTTTAAGTGTGCGTCTAAGTCTGGGCCTGTGACTGAGCTTAAATATGAGTGTTTGTTCGAGTTTTATCTTAAGCTTTAGCTTCTGTTTGTTTTTTTTAAAATGACTTTAATTTGAATTGAGTTTAAGTTTAGCTCTGACGCTATCTTTGAGTTTAGGTTAAACATTGATGTTGAACTTGAGCTTAGGCTTGAGTTTTAGTGAAAGTTTTAGTTTGTATTTTCATTAAACTGGAATTGAGTGGAAGTTTTTCAACATCACAAACTAATGCAAAAAAAGATTTTTAAAAATAAACAATTTGATTTGCTGTTACTTTTGATATTATATATTTTTGGCCATATTTTGTCAACATATGTTCACATACTTTTTTCATATTTTGTCTATACCGATAAGCTGCTAGTAGCTGCTTTATTTTACATAAATTGCAAAAGCTTCTTATTTTTAGCAGCGAATCAGCAAACTGTGCCTGAGTTATAAATCTGCTATCCATCTGGCCTTAAGAGTCAACAACATATGAGCAAAGGATTTCATTGTTATTTTCTTTATCTACAAAATTCCATACATCACTTGACATTTTCAATAACTTGTAGAGTGTTTTTTATTATTATTATTATTATGCGCTCTCTCTCTTTCGCTGTCTCTGGTATTTTGTTATCATCATAACATAAATTCTCAATTTTTTGTTTTTTTTGTCATATTCTTGTTCGCCAGCGAATTTCTGCAACTTTTGTTGCACAAATTGTTCTTGTTAACAACAAGTTTTGTGCTGTTTGTTTTTATTTTATCTTTTTTTTTTTTCTTTTATAATTTATTGAATTTCAATTTTGAACTCAATGACAACAAAGTCAATTTTCCACTTCAAAGCTTGTCTGATGAATGCTTAGCAGAAAATTCAATAAAGGATTTTGAAGACTTGAGAGCCATTTTCAGTCAGTCATGGTTGTTGTGCTTATGTTCAACATGAAGTTCTGCAGTCTTAGCTGTTCGTACTGGCTGTTATCGTTTGAAGCTGGCTTGAAGTCTTGTGATATTGTATTGATTTATTGTCATTGTGGTTATTATTAGTTTTCTTGGTGTTGTTGTTATTGACTTGACTTACCCTGGAATTGCACTTTGCGTAGGTATTTAAGTAGATCTGCTCCTTTGGTTGGCTTCATGGCATCACAGAGCGAAGGACGTCCGCCACAGAGATCACGATGCATATCACTGTTGGTGAACAATAAATATTATTTAATTAGATCAATCGCAGAGTTCTTTAAAATTTTAAAATTTTTTCTAGTAATGCAGTCTCTTAGCAATTTGAATCAACTTAAAAACTTACCGCAAAGCATAGGCAAACGCCATAACAGCATCACTGACGAACTGTAGCTGATCCTCAAAGTCGGTATCGTCACGCGAGAGTCTCTCTTTGGTACTACACGTGCGATTGTAGTTGTTGTATGGCGTTCCAAAACTGTTTGGATAGCGACACTGAAAGTGATCTTCCCAGAATTCTGTATAAAATATAAAGTTTTTATAACTTAGAATTGAAATTGAAATGTTGGAAAATTTGAATTGACCCACCTACAAACCAGGGATTACGTTGGTTGTTCTCCACAGTCAAATTCAGAAAATATTCCTCAAATCCTTTAACTGGATTAGCTTGTGGCTGTACAGACAGAGTACCTTCCACCTAAATTAAAATATTGAAATTTTTGTTGTAGATTAAACAAACATGCAGATATCATTATTGAATTAAAAAATTTGAAAATTTTAACTCTCATCTATCTCAACACTGAGTACACTGAGAAAAAACACATACCTTGCTCCGGTAAAAAATTTCTCTATATTTGATAATAGCAATTTTCTCTTTTTCAAATAAAATTTTCTTCAATTAGAATAAATTTTCGCATTTTCGAAGAAATATTTCTTTACTTCTAGGAAATGGAAATATTTCAATGTCTCTAATAATGATAAGTTCTTTTCTCGCACAAAAAATTTCTCATTTATAGAGAAATTTTATTGAAAATGAAAAACTTTTCTCATATTTTGATAAAAAATTCACTATGAGAAGTATTTTCTTCAATAAAAACAAATATTTTCTCAAAAAAAAAGTATTTTTCTCTAAAAACGATATATTTTTCTATTTCATAGAAGCTTTTTATCATTTTTAGAGAATTTTTAGTATCGCAAATAGAGAATAGCATTCTCTGGAGCAAAGTCTATACCATTTTTCTCTAAATATGATGCCTTTTTTATCATATTCCGAGACACTTTTTTCTGAGTGTAGCTACTAACAATGGTTCATTTCCCATCACTTATTTAACGTTTACTCAAATTGTTATTTAAAGTATTTTCTCTAGCTTTACTTAAAGTACTTTTAAAGAACACTTTCTTTAGCTTTATCTTTCACTCTCTTTGTCTTTCAACTTATCAATTCACTCATTTATTTTCTTTGCCCTTGTTTACACGTTTCGTTCGATAGACTCCATTCGACAGACAACACCGCTTTTGTGGTCAATACATGGCTACTACAAGTTCATAAATCATCACACACAAAACTAATGTTTTGTTGTTGTTGTTTTTGTTTTTGCCATTATTTAGAACTCTCCATCAGTATCATCATCATCAGTACTCTTCAGCACCTTGAGGAGTAGGCATAGATTGACCACTCAACGCTCACGCACACTTTTATTACTACTTTCACTTACTCACGTAGTCAAAACACACTCATTATCTTCCCCATTTCGCCCCATTACATAATCATTACCATGTGTAACCGTGCTATCAGTCTATCATTCATTCATTCATTCATTCTTGTCCGACACGTTGTTCACTTCATTTATCAAAAACCATGCTAGCGCGCCAACAGCACCAACTCCAACACCAACACCAACACCAACACCACTACAATTTAGTCTATTATAATATTCCCTCAAGTAAAAAGCGGCCATTAATTTTAATAGCCACCGCAGCGCCCACAAATTGGCTTGGCTAGCTGAGGGAAACTTACCTCAGGTTCGTTGCCATCGGAGACAAGATTTCGCGCACTCCAACCATCTGAGCCGATCCAAGAAAAAGCTCCGGTTGCATTATTGCGTCGCACCGCACGCATTACTTCACGTACTTCCTGATCGGAGCCAAATATGATGGCACCTGAAATATGGAATGAAAGAAAAGTTTTTAGCTAGCATTTAAAAGTTTGTGACAAAGTATTTTCAAGAGTGATTTGAATTTGTTATCGTTATGAAATGTCACTAAGAGTGGAAAATGTTTTTGATACTTGTGGTCTTTTTATAGGCAATATACATTTTTTTTAAGATAATATTTTTAGTTTTCAAAAATTGAAGCTTAGAAATTGTTAAAACGTAGCAACAAGCAATATGTTATGACGTAGAATGACGTCTTATAGCGTAGTATGCATGGGTTCGTTTAAGCAAATTTTTTCAAGGCCATGAAACTTTTTTGACGAATACTTTAGGGTATACCTACAGCTTTTAATACTCATCGTTCAAAGATAATATATATACTAAAATATTAGATATATCCTGCTCTGAATGAATATCTAATTTTGGATTTTGTCACTTTTATAGTAAAGTCACAAAATAGTTAAATATAAGAAGAAAAATGCATGTGTTTATATAAGAAAATCAATCATCTGCAGCTTATGCTGTACCTGCTGTTTTATTTGTTTTTGTTTCGATGTTTTTGCTTGTATTGTTATTTTTTTATACAAACTGATTCGCAGGCTTCTTCAGTGGGTTCTTGTATGTACTACTTAGAACTGAGTGTTCTTGTTTGTGTACTGAAGGTTCTTGTGTGTACTACATTCACAACCTCTCTTCAACTCAGTCACTGAACTCAAACTGCCAAACTTAACGAAATAGGTCTGTGATCCGATTAGATTTACCTCTTATGAAAAATAACGATTTGGATCATTTCGTTTTATGCTCTTACCCAATAGATGGCGTAAAATTTTCATTTTTGTTTTTAATGCAAATTAATTCTGATCCCATATCACAATAGCCCTAGCGAGTGTTGCTTGCAAACTATACATCGAACAGAGACGAAAGTGACACTAATGGAAAGGATATGTGCTCAGCGTAAGATAAAGTCACCACAGTTTTTTTTTTTTAAATCGGGGCCTTAATTTATTTTGAAATCAGTAGTTAAACTGACTGTAGCTTGAAAACTATATAGCAGGCAGAGACGAAAATGGCACCAATGTTAAGTGCATTTGCTTCGCCTTCTTTTCAACTAAGTCAATGAACTCAACCTATCAAACTTAATTTCGTAAACCAATTTCGTTAAGTTTGACAGTTTGAGTTCATTGACTGACATGAAAAGAGGTTGTGATTGACATCTTGTGTTAAAAAAGAGCACTCATTTCTAAGTAGTACATACAAGAACCCAATAAAGAAGTAGTACATACAAGAACCAATAAAGATGCCTGCGAATCAGTTTGTATAAAAGAACAACAATACAAACACAAACAACAAAACAAAAACAAAGAACCAAAGTTGTTATGAATACTGATAGCGGCAACATTTCGTCTCCTCTGTTCGAACTCGTTTAAGTTCGTTAGTTATTTATTTTATGTTGTTCACATTGTATTGTAGTTGCTAATATGTTTGTTCAATTATTCAATTTTAAATTTTAGTCTTTGTAACATTTCGTCTCTTCTGTTCGTACTCGTCTAGGTTCGTTAGTTATCTCTTTTCTGTTTTGTTCACATTGTATTGTAGATGTTAACATGTTTGTTTAATTATTTAATTTTAAATTTAGTCTTAGCGCTGATGATGAGCAGCATGTCTGCTAGAAATGCATACGTTTTTAAATTGAAAAATAAAATTGTTAGATAAAATATTAAATTATTTCGAGTTTTATTTTAATTTCAACTATTTTTGTAGTGAATAAAGCAAAAAACAAAACACTTTTACTCAGTTTTTTGACTACAAACACGGTTCAACATACTTTTGTATAATAAATATAAAAGTAAATCTATAAAAACAAAGAAGTTTGTATAGAACAACAACAATACAAGCACAAATAACAAAACAAAAACAAAGGCACAGCGTAAGCAGCTTATGATTGATTTGCTTATATAAATACAAGAATTTTTCTGCTTATATTTTACTATTTTGTGACTTTAATATAAAAATGATAAAATCTAAAATAAGATATGCATTCAGCGCAGAATATATGTGATATTTTAGTATACATATTATTTTTGAATGATGAGTATTAAAGGCTGTAGATATACCCTAAAGTATTCGTCAAAAAAGTTTCATGGCCTTGAAAAAATCTGTTAAAACGACCCCATACAAACCGCGTTGTAAGACGTTATTCTACGTCAAAATAAAATAAAAATTATAATTATGACTTGTATTACTGTTGCATGGAAAACACATAGATGTAAAATGCGTACAAGATTACAAAAATGAAATGAAAAGGGCTAAGGATTACAAAAATGAAAAAAAATAAATTAAACAAAAAAATTAAATAAAAATTACATGATCATGAAAAAAATGTCTATTTAAATTTTTTGAATATAATATATTTTGAGTAATAAAGGGTTATAGTCCTTTTGCTGGATGGGCTCAAATTTTTGAGGTATGAGTTAAACGGCGAACAGTTTCATTTCAAAATAACGACGTAAAATATGAAAATATAGATATTTAGGATATTTTTATCTAAACCGAAACTACTTCAAACGAAGTACGTTAAACTTCAAATATCATCTTACATTTCTAAAATGTGATGTGAATGCGTAAGCAGTGATCAATAAAATTGCGTAAAAGATGAAAATTTTGCCGCCACGAGAAGATTTTCAGGTTATGGTTGGCTGTCTTGGCAAGGTTTCTTAGAAAAAGTTGTTGAGAAAGAGTTTTGAGCACCTTTTTGTAAAATTTTCAAACATATTTTCGCTTTTATCTAACTTTTTCGCAATTTGTACACTACAAGCCAAAACTTGACAATTCTGCACAAAAATATTAAAAATAAAAAAAAATAAATTGGCCATTTCAGCCCTTGAAAGGACTTTGACAGAGCTTTAGAGTGACGGCCAAGCATTTCTATTGAAAAAACTTTTGCCCAAGGTAAGGTTTGAATTCGCACTAGCAATGAAATGTACACAAAAATTATGCATTTTTACATGACCTTCAGTTTGGTCTTATAACCAATTACATGAGTCACATGAACTATACATGATATCAATGTATAAAATACACAAAAGAAAAAAAACATATGAGAGTTCATAAGCGTAGTGCTTTAAGTTGATATGGTGTGTCATTTACATTTACGAAATAGTTTTTGGTTCATGTAACACGAACACACACTACGTGAACTTTAAGCACTAAGCATAAGAAATATTCATATTCTTGTGTATTTGCTTTTGTGTATTTTTTTTGCATTGGAATGAGATCAGAAAACAAACGGCATACACAGTTTCAAATATTTCCTAAAACGGAAGCCTATTTAAATAGTAATAAATATTAATTTTCAAAATAATGCCATGTTAAGCTTTTTCAGAACATGAACATTAGATGTTCGGTCAAGTTCTGGATTTCAAAAACATGTAGGTTCAGTCTTAGATCTTGTACAATGTACAATTTGGTTACTACCCTAAACGTGTAGGTTCAGTCTCAGATCTTTTATGTACAATTTGCTTATAACACGCTTAATACAAATGTTTGTAAGAAGTTCGCTTTAAGACTTTTCAAGGTCTTATTTTTAAATTTTATTCCCTAATAAATGATTATTTTGAATTAGGTTATAGATATATTTTTTTTTGTTAGACATGAATAGTAACTAATGATGATAAATGATAAATAAATAAACAAATTTTAATGTCATTTATGAGTAGCCTGTTAAAATAAAACTACACTTTTCTCTTCATATTTGATGCCTGCATACTTTAGACAACTGTTAACACTCACTTAAATTTCATTAAATATAACGCTAAGTAAGCAAAACTTGCGTGTTCGAATAGAGCTTTGCAACAAACAGACCACTAAAACAAAAAAACAAAACAAAAAACAAAAAATAAATAAACAAAAAAAAAAAAACACATAAAAATACTTTTTTTAAGACCACAAAAGTGCTGCACGTGGTCGTTTGCCACTTTTTTATTTATTTTTTTGGCATTTTTTCTTTGAGCAAAAATACCTCGGAAATCTAAGAATCGTGTGGTAGTGTGCCATATGCTTACCATACATGTGTGTATGTATGTTTGTTAAATGCGTGTGTGCATGCGTGTGGTTAAACTTGAAAACATTTTCTTTATAAACTTTGTGCAAAGTACTTGCGGCTGTGAAGCGTGTTTAAAAATATTGTTATCTTTACTTCCTTTTAGTTTTTGTTTCATGTTGGTAAGCAACCATGTTAATTGTTATCTCTTTAACATATTAAAATTTAAAAAAAAAAAAAAACAGCAACTCAGGTAAAAATTATTTTTCAATAAAAGTGAGTATATAAAAATATTTATAGCAATCAACTCAAATAATAACATCCTTAAAAGTAAACAACAAAAAGCCAGAAGTCAAGTTAAGCAGCAGCTGATAAAGCCAAGCTAATTGTATGGAAATTTTTAATGCTTTTTTCATATGAATTAAAATTATTAATTTATGCTTTAACATCGATTGTTTTTCAATATTATCAGGTTGGACTACGTTAAAAGTCATAAAATTGTCGTAATAATGAACATTTTTTTTTCACTTTGAGCTTTATTATTAACACTGAGTGAGTGTTTTTTTTTTTTATTTTATAGAGTAATGTAATGAATGAATTTTTACTAGTATTCGAAGGAGTCTTTACAAGTTACCTCTGTTACCTCCTTTTTAACAATTCAGTTTGTTCATGCAGTCATTAGCTGCTGATATTCGATAAGACTAGGTAACACATATCAAGGACATAATTTTTTATGTTAATGTGTGCAAAGTAATTGATTTTATCTGAAGCACGCAGTTGGGAAGCAATAATATATAAAAATTTATTGTGTTGTAAAAATGTTCCTCGGTCAACAATGCGCTTTAATGAGCGAGTCTAACGTTAATGATAGCTCACAAAAATAACAGTAAAATTGTGAATTTTTTATTGAATTTGAAATAGAAAAGAGATATAATAAAAAAAAAATTTGATGTTGATGCTGTGGATATTTTTTTTTTAATCATAATAATGAATTAATTGTGCCTTATGGGTCTTTTTATTTTAAATTTTAAAAGGAATTAGTGAGAATAGAACTCAATATACAGGGTGTTCCGCAACTGAGTACAACATTTTAAGGAGGTGAAAGTTAATTTCGAGTTGAGCAAAAAATCGTATGGGAAGGGGGTTTCCACATTCCACTATTTTCACATTCTTAGGAGCTACAAATTATTAAATTATTTTTTCTAGCACAAAAACTTACTCACAGAAAACAAAAAACTATTTTGAAAGCTCATTGTAAAGGCAATAAAATCACCTTTCTAACGGTATATTAACAAACCCCACCGACTTAACCGTTCCTGACCTGTGCTCGTCTGAAGATGAAATCAATCTGTGGAAATTACTAAGTTTCAACTTTGAGTCCAAATTTCTCAAAATTTCACGTGTTAAATAAAACTTTTTTCATAAAAAATCTTGTCATTTATTCAATTCTCTTTTAAATGACATTTAAAACATAAACATTCCTTTAAAAATAAAAAAGTTGACTGTACTCAAAAAAGTTATACTTATTAGAAAACATATGGAGGTCGGAAAAAAAAAAATCATTAGATAATATCATTATTTTCTTATAAGTATAATTTTTTTAGTACAGTCAACTTTTTTATTTTTAGAGATTTGTTTATGTTTTAAGTGTTATTGAAAAGAAAATTGAATAAATTTCAAGATTTATAAAGAAAAAAAATGTAATTTATTACGTACAATTCTGAGAAATTTGGACTCACAATTGAAGTTTAGTAGTTTCCACAGATTGATTTTATCTTCAGATGAGCACAGGTCAGGAACGGTCAAGTCAATTATTCAACACATGATCATAATAAAATTTTTTTGTTTATGTAAAATTTTGTGATAAAACATAACAAAAATATTAATATTGCATTGCAAATTATGTTTTTATCTCAATGACTAGTTCTTTCCCGTCAAAAATGACGGGCCCGGTTTTAATAAAAAAAAAACATGATATATTGATTTTCTTCAAGCTGAATTAGAAATCAGCGATGGTCACATATTCGATTTTAAATTGCGCAAATAAAAATTTTTAGTTCCAAATATTTATAAAATACCTTAAAATAAAAACGGAAACTATAGTAGGAACGACGAAATTAGTTTAAAAATGTTTTGTAAAATTGAAAATTTCAAAATGAAAAATATATTAAAAGTTTTTTGAAGTTTGAATAAATCACAAAACAAAAAATGCCTTAAAATATGCTATGAAATTTTTCAAAAAAAAAATCTAGCGTTCCGCACTCATATTTTACGGAATTATGTTAAAGTAATAATAATAATATTTGTCTGTCAAAGGATATGTCTGTGGTATAATAAATTTTTGTCGAACAATTCTAAATCACATCATGTCCTTTAATTTGAAAATTAGAGAAAATGAAAAAATAAAAAAGCATATTAAATGTGAAAAAAGGATTAAATGAGCATTTTGAAGCATTTTATTGCTAATAAATTTGAAAATTTTTATTTGTTTTATTTATATGTTAAGCATATAAGCGTAGAAATTTTAAACTGCCTTTTTGTAGGACTCATATAAGCTTCATAAAATTATAAATTTGTCAAAATTATAAATTTCAAAGTCCTCATAGGCACCGACAATTGAATTTCAATACAAAAAGAAATAATTTATTTCCTAAGATAGCAATGTTCTAAAAAAGCGGCAATCAATCAATATCATTTTATAACATTTTACAAGAAATTATGATAAAAAATCGAAAATGCTTCCTTTAAATGGTCACACATTAAATGGTACCAGTGAAATAGCACGTGTAAATTAAGCTCGAACACCGAATTTTGAGGCTGTGCAACATGTACCGCCAAAGTTAGTCGATGTCAAAAATTGGGATTATATGGGAGGTGCCACGCCACCAGTATCACCAATACCAAACTACACATGAACACTCTCAAAATTTGGCTACAATTTCCATGCAAATTCCAAAACGATGGGTTAAGCGGTTTAAGAGTTTACTTGTAACATATACACATACACAAATTAATTTTTATATATGAAGATGTACTTTTTTTATATTTATTACATAATTAGTTTACTTTATCTATATGAATTGCATTCATGAATTTTGGTCCTGTAACAAATGACATAAGTCACATGAACTATTCAAGACATCAATGTACAAAATACACAAAAGAAAATACGCGAGAACATGAATATTTCATTACAACAAACAACATGGAACACTCAATGAACTACATGAAAAAATACAAGGGCAACATGAATCATTCATAATTTTTGTGAAAAAAAATCATAAAATACATGTACAAATATGAGGAGTACAAGAACAGTTCATGAGATAAATGACAGAACTGCCATAATCCCATGTAAATACACAGGGGAAACGTGAACAAATTTATGAGTTTAGTGAACGTTATTCATATAATCCAAGTGCAATTACAAGGGCAGCAGGAAAAGTTTATAGAATACTTAATAGTAATAAAACTCATAAACTTATACAATGAAAGAGTAAAACAGGTTAAAAAAATTCAGTTTTTGCGAAAAATGGTCAATTTTATATGGAAATATATTAATAGTTTAGCAAATTTCGAAAAGGATTTTAAAATAAGGAAAAATATTTAGCTAACTTTAATATGTATCTTCCATAAAAAATCATATGCAAAATTAATGTAGCTCCAAAGGATGTACCCATAGGTTCTAAACGATTTCCTGCTGTACCTAACATACAAAATTATAAAAAAAACTTCATAGATGACAAAGAGAAGTACTCCTAGAGCCAAACCGATGTCGACTATTTTAAATTAGCGCTAAGTACACTTAGAAAAATATCAACTGCTCTATTAACAGGCGGCTCTATCATTAGGTTGAATGATTTTCGTATAAGTTAACAGTTTTCTTTGTTGAATGAATACTTTTCAATGTATTTTTGTGCTGTTGAAATCATCTGTTGAAATATTTTTGTGTTTTTGTTGAAATGTCTGTCTTCTCTCAGCAAAAATTTTTAAATCTCCTTTGCTATATTTAGTTTATCGTTATCAATCAGGGACCGAAAATAACTGTTATTTTACAATTTTAGAATGAAAAAGACACAATGAAAAAATTGTCCAAGGACATTTTCAAATATACCATTATGATACAAATGGCCTCAGCTTCACGAATATTTAGAGCCTTTTAAATTTTCGACTGATTCTATAAAAGTAAAAAATTAACTGTTATTTTTTGCCTTTTATTCAAAGTAAAAAAATAACTGTTATTTTTGACCGATAAAATAAAAGTCAAAAGTAACTGTTTTGTTTGCCCGAAAAAATATAAGTCACAAAATAACTTTTATTTTTGCCGGAAAACATAAAAGTTAAAAAATAACAGTTAATATTTGACTTTTTTGATAAAAACCATAACCGGTACGGTCCCTGTTATCAATATTTCAGTGGAAGTGTGCTAGACTGCCTTGCAGAGGACGTGGGCTTGTACCCTTGCTGTGTAAGTCTCAAAAATTCTAATTGAAATTCTTATTCTGTTTTAGTAACTGTTCCGTTCTTAACTGGATCAAAAATAACCTTCAAAATAAGTTAGCTGACAATCTTGATAAAAAAATTGTACATATTAATTATTTATTATTTAAAAGAAAAAAATAGTACTAGACGCACATGACAGCACACATGAACTTCCAAAGCAGTGATAAAATGTCAGTAAATAAGTTTTTTTATGCTCATTGTAAAGGCAATAAAATCACCTTTCTAACGGTATATCAACAAGTAAGTAAGTTTTTATATGGGCTTCGTGCTTTATAGATTAACTATAAAATTTGAACTCAATTCCTCTCAATTTATAGACAACATATTTGATGGTGGTAACCGTGGCATGCAGGTTAATTTGTGTGGCTTAGCATGCTCGGAGTCCGGGTTCGATCCCATGCCGCTGCGAAAAGGTTTTTTCAATAAAAAATTTTTCTGATCGGTCACCATCTCTCTGCAGACAATGGCAAACCTCAGAGAGTAAATAATGCCATGTAAAGCTTCTTGAGAACATGAACTTTAGCCGTTCGGAGTCGGCATAAAACATGTAGGTCTAGTTTTTGGTCAATTGTGTGCAAACATTTAATAACACACACTACACAATTGATCATTAGAAGCTCGGTCAAAGTCCTTTCAAGGGCTGAAATGGCCAATTTGTTTTTTTTTTATATTTGATAAAATTTATATCATTTGAATGGTACTTTAACATAGATCAGCAGAATATATTTTCTATATCTATACTTCTATAATATTATATAAAAAAAAGACTCACGGCGTATTTGGTGACGAGTGTTCTCAATAACAGCTGAACCGATTTTCATAATTTTTTCACTATTCAATTGCTATGATAAGCGAAATTACTATAGGTTACTACGTTTTTTACAAAACTTTTTCTTTAATTATTTAAGAGTTCATGTATTTTAATCTATGCTAATGTTGCACAAACAACCAATGCTTAAGCACTTACTGTGATAGTAACTCACCACACAGCATGGCTAACATGTTGTGTGGGAAGTTGCTCTCAGTTTGGTCTCTTGAGCAGTGATGTCAAGTACACGGAAATTTCGGTTTCTTTCGTATATTTAAGACTTGCACAGATAAACGAACAACAGCGACAAAATAAGATCAATCTACGGATTTTAAGAATTTCACACGGATTTTCGCAGATTTACAAGGATTTTTATGTTTATGTCAATTTAATGTCAAAATAATTTTTAAGGTTAAAAAAATTTTGATATTTGATATATCTGATGAATGAGATCCCAACATTTTAAGGAAGGAATAAAATGTTTGTAAAAACTCTCTTTTTGAACAATATGAAATTTGGTTGGAAGAGAACTGAGCTTGAGATAGTCGTTTTTAAGTTTGTTACAAAGTAAAAATTTTAACAAAAAATTTTGTTTTATGCATTTATCAATAGTCAAATTTGTAAAAAACAGTGTTTTGAATTCAGCATTTTGACTTTCCGTGTTAAAATTATTGGTAGAATTTGAACGGTTTTCCAATTCTTTTAATTATTTCTAAAACTTTGTTAAATTTTCTTTCAAATGTGACAACAATTGCCGTGAAGCTGAAACGAAAAGTATTTTTAATTAATATTTTTTTATATTGTCGTTAGTAATTTAGCGTGTACTTCAACCAAATGCCAAGAGATAGATAAGAAACTGTCACAAATTGAATATTCTGAGTTCTGAAGGCAAAATCTCTGCCAGTTTTCAATAGATTTCATTCATTTCATTTTTATATTTAAGTCTTTTTAAAAAAATGTATAAAAATTTTACCGTTACTTTTATGTTTATTTTTCAATTATTCTTTTTAAAAAAAGAACACAAAGTTTGATCTGTTCTCAAAATTTGGCGTATAAATTATTTTTGTTGTAAAACAGAGAAACTCAAATTTGAATTTTGTTATATTCTTTTATAGAGTAAAGGTGGGACATAACATTCGCGGCAGAGAAAACAGACCTTTTTTTAAAAATTCATAACTCAGTCAAAAGCAAACAGTTTCCAAAATTTTTTTTATTATTGTAGAGAATTGAATAAATTACAAGAAAAAAATTAAAAAAAAATATATTTTTCACTCCAACATTGTTTTATAGAGCTCCAAACTGGCGGCAGAGAAATAAACGGGGCCTCGTGGTTGCAGCAGAGTCGCAAAAATTGTCCGATTTGGAAAAAAATAACTTTTTTAAATCTTAACAAAATTGGCTATCGTATGACAGGAGCTGTTTTAAATTTTTTTTTTTAATTTTTGGTGATGATAATATTGACTTTAAAAATTCATAAAAAATTAAAATTTTAAAAAAAGCTCGTGTCATACGATAACCAATTTTGTTATGATTTAAAAATGCCATTTTTTTCCAGATCAGACAATTTTTGCGACTCCCTGCACTGCTGCAACCATGAGGCGCCGTTTATTTCTCTGCCGCAAATCAAGCTTAAAAAAATACAAAAAAATTAAAAAAAAATTTCGTCAAAAAATGAAACCGCTAGTGCCACAATCAGTACGAAAAACATGGTTTCGAGATAAACGTGTTCAAAGTTTGTGAACAAAGAAACATGCAAGGAAAAATAAAAATGCGCTCTCACTAATCCGGCTGTAATTTTTGAACTCGTTGGAATTTTTCCATGAAATTTTTTTTCTTAATATTTTAAGAATATTTACTAAAATACAAAATTATAAACGGTCAATGTCATGTTCTCCTTAAGCGCCTCAAGGTGAGTTAATTTTGCCTGGACACTAAATTAATAAGCTCTCCGTTGCATCAACAAATCAAGGCTACTTAGCCTATGATTTTATTTAAAGAATACAATTTTTTGAAAATGTTTTTTTTTCTGTTTTAAAAACAAAACTAAAGAAAAATTTAAAACTTCATTTTTTTGAAGAAATAACTTTATATCTTCATCAATTAAAAGTTATTGCATCTTAAATTGACTGAATTTCAACCAAAGGCGATTTTTGAGTATGTATTAAATATTTCTTTACGTTTATTTCAGCACATATGTTGTCATTTTTACACGGTTAAAAATTTTGGACTAGTTTTTAATCCAAACTTTGGTTTAAAGGAATTTTTAATCCAAAAAGTACTATTTTTTATTCCATACTTAAGTTTAATTTGTTTTTAATCCAAAAAAGTTTAAGTTTAAGACTATTTTTGGACTACAAATTTACATTAAGGTAGTGTTTTCAGGAAAAATTATTTATGTTACCTAAGATTGAAAACTACTACTGCTACGAAATTTACGCTCAATATAATAGTTAATGTTGTTAAAGCATCCGAAGTTTATTTTTTAATTTGAACCAAAATATTATTCTATTCATTATTATATTGAGCAGTGTTTCATAATACATAAAAAGGGTATTCATGCAAAGCGGCAAGCTTGTATTTTGGACAATTAGTTATTTTTATCAGTCGATTGTGCATTTGGAGAGATATGTCAGCTGTTAACTTGTTAACAGTCAACTTTCAGCATACATATAAACAGCTGATTGCTGGTTTGTGATATATCTGGTTTGTGTAAACGGTTCTCCATACATTTCATTTATAAGGCTGATAAACTTATACGGTTTATATCATTTATAAGGGCATTGCCCATTTGCATGGATACCCTTAATGTATATATAGTGAAGTTTATGGCAATATAATAATATGTTCACACGAAGGCCTTTTGTATGAAAAGCCAACGAAAAGCAGCTCTTTATTTGACAGTTCTTCTATGGCGAAAAGCTGAATATTATGTAGCTTTCCAGCTGAAAAGCCATTGGCACGGACGCGACATTCGCACGGTTTTAATTACTCGAAAACAAGAAAGAAACAAAAAGAACCGATATGTATTTTAAGTGTTCTAACGCGATGAAAGAGTGCTACATTTTATAAAAATATTGGCAAGATTTAGTACAAATTAGTTGAAAGTACGCGACAAAAAAAAAATAATTTTTTTTTAGCTCGTATAGAAATATGCAAAATATAGCATAAATTAAGCTTAAGAACTTTTTTTAATATATATATACATGCTTATGGAGGTCAAAGGATAACTTTTCTTCGTAGACCTATGAAATATGAGAATTATCTCTTACCTTTTTTTCTCACGAGGTATATTTTTATATTTTTAACTTTTTTGGACTAAAATCTAATCTTTTTTGGATTATAATATTTTATACTTTCTGCGGATTAAAAATTATTCCTTTTTGGATTAAAAAATTTTAAACTTTTTGCGGATTAAAAATAAGTCCTTTTTGGATTGGAAAATTTAAAACTTTTCATTGGATTAAAAAGTAATTTTTTTTTGGTCGTGTCCTATATGTAATCCAAAAAAGATTAAAATTTAGCCCAAGATTTTTAACCGTGTAGATTCAACAGAAGAAAGTACTTTACAAAATTTTATAACCCAGCAAACATATTTTTCAACACAATTAATCATTTAAAATATTTCTAATCCAATTTCTTAAAAATCATTGACTCCACCTATTTGTTTTATAATAAATTTAAAAATTTCAAAAACTTTGCAGGAAAACTTTCCACAACCTCATTAAATTGAGAAACAATTTCCTTCGGATCCTTCCTTCAGTGCTGCTGCTGTTGCTGATATACTTAAGTGAACTTCCGGTATGTTTTAAATTGAATGATTGGGTAAATTTATCAGAAATTAACTTAAAAACTTATTTCCGAGTATACTCCAACTTAAGCATTAAGGATTGAGGATTGAAAGTAGACATAAGTGTAAGAAACACCACTTCAAACAAACACTTAGCTACAAAATTGTTTACAAAATAGACAACAGCTGATGCTGCTGCTGCTGTTGCCACTCAACAATAATATGTATGAATGGATGTGTGTGTGTGTGTGTGTGTGTGTCTTTCGTGAATACCGTCATCATCTACTGCATGCAAATCCATCCGCACACCCACTTCCGGTTTTATAATAAAGTTACAAGCAGCAATCGTTGTGCGCTGCTGTTAGTAAACAAGATAAAAGATTCATTTAAGTTGTACAATAGTAAAGTTTTAGTCATGCGTTGGTGTGTGGAGCGGAAAAGAGCAGCGTAGAGAGCAAGTGAAAAATGGGAAAACCTTAAAATATGCAATGCAAATGTGTGCGCCGGAGAAAATTGCTAGAAAACATTTAATGAAATTGAAAAAACATGGTTTTTCTTATTGGCTTAAAAAGTTTTTAGCTATTGTTTAATTTACATGCTTGGCTGAAGCTTTCGGAACGGATTAAAAGTGCTGAGCTGCAGGGAGAATAAAATGCAAAATTCATGGATTTTATTTAAGCAGTTGAAAACAAGTGGCCAAGAGTTACAAAAGAATTATTCAGCAATTGTTATTTTAAATTAGTTTATTTAAAACAAAAATGCTTTGCAGCCAATTAAAATTGTTTGAACAGCATTGAATAAATTTTCTTTGGCAATTAACTGTATTTTTGTAATGCTGTGAAGACCAAAGAGCAGTCAAATATTTACTGCATATTTTAACATATGCATAAAGGACCAAAAAAGTTAATTAACAATATTTGATGTTGGTGAAAATAAAAAAAAAAAAAAAAATTAAAACATAATATATGAAAAAAATGCTGTGCTCTGTACAGCATAAATTAATGTCAAAAATCAACAATACAGAATCCCAGCTGTACTTTACTTTTTAGCACTACCCCATAAGTACTTAGCAGCAAGACTGGACAGTTATGCGCACTTTTGTCTTTAGCAAAAAAAAAAAAAACATAATTTAACGCTCATATCCTTGAATTTTTATATATTTTTTTTTATAAATTTTTCTTCTTTTTTCATGTATGTCAACAACATTTTTTTAAATATTTGCCTTGATTTTGTCAACCATGCTTATTTATCTACTCTTCTTCTACCAACAGTTTATTAAGTTGTTGTTTGAGTTGGTGTGCATTTTTTTTTTCATTTCTTGTTCCTCTTACAATGAGCACAAAAATGTGCAAACTTTTGCTTTGTGCTTGTGTGTGTTGAAAACATGTGTTTGCATAGGTTTGCAATTGTTGGTGATGCTGTTGTTAAACAACAAAAACATCAAAAAATACTTACAACGCGCGAATAATCAACGGGTGCAAAAAGATGTGCTTATATGTTATGTGTATGTGTGTGTATTTGTGCAAAAGCACGAACTACCAACACATTAAATATTCAAAACGTATGAAATTTTTATGCGCCAAAAGCAAAGTGGCGAAAAAACATGATTTTTCTGGTTAACCACAAAAGCACGGTACTCAAGTGTGAAACAACTTGCTTTTCGTTGTACTTGTGTTTTTTTTTTTTTTGCACTTTTTTTTATATAATTTTTAGCTTTATAAAGTACTGTGTAAAAGAGGTTTATTACGACTAACGGTGGTCATCAAAAGATGTTAAAGTAAATATGCCAATAACCACAAAAATAAAAAGAGGAAAGCTTTTGTTAATTATGTCTTAAAAAAGTTTATAAAGCATAACGATAATTTTCTGCAAGAGTGGCATAAATCAAAATTTGAATATTTTTTCGGATTTAAAAAAAAATTATGTGACACAACTTTTTCCTCAACAAATTTCAACTTTCAATGGTGCAGCATAGCATCTTAGCGTCTAAAATTTGTGATACATATTATTCTTAGTTATTTCTTTTCAGCTTTTATCAAACTATAAAACAACCATAGAAAAACTCGGCGTTATGTTTTTATTAAATAAAACACAATAAACTTTGTGGGCTTTGCAACAAAGTGATGCTTATGGCGTGATTTTACAAAAATTTAAGAAATTTAGTAGTATACTTTTAGGGCTGTGTAAATTCAAGTCTTGACAATTAAAAAAAGGTTGTTGTATTAACTTTACAGCAGCAAGTATTTGATATACCAACCCCAGCACACAGGCACGTAGTTAAAAGGGTGCACGTTTTCAAGCTTCAACCCCTCATAGGTACGGATGACAAGGCAACAAATCAATTTTACTTAAATTAAATACTTAATTCACAAATGTTGATTGTTTTTCAAATAATTTTACTTCCATTAATGTTTTAATGGCAGCAACCGACACCCTCACATTTGCTTGGTTCCATTTTCTTTTGAAGTCTTGAAAGTTCTTGGCCTCTTTTTTAGTTGTTTTGACTTCCCTTTTAACTAAATTCAAGTATCTCTCGATTGGTCTAAGTTCAGGGCAGTTTGGTGGATTAGCATCTCTAGGCACCAAAACTACTTCATTCCTTTGGAACCAATCTAAGGCTGGTTTGCTGTAGTGACATGAAGCAAGGTCAGGCCAAAAACACCGTGGACACTTCATGTTGACGTAAGAATGGCAGTAATCTATTTTGCAAACATTCCTTGAAGTATATATTGCCATTAATTGTGCCGGATGTTACGTATGATTTGCTTCTTTTGCCGCAGCTGCAAATTGCCTGCCATACCAGAAACTTCTTTGGAAATTTTTCCAATTTTTTGGTTTTGAATTTTTCAGCTAGGGGAAGAGTGGCATGAAAGAGCCAGTTTTAAAAAAAGTTACAAAATATATAAAAATAATTAATAAAATTATAATTGTTGTATCAAAATTTTTTTCTCATTCATTTATGAACGTAATACCATGAAATATTTTCCAAAATCAACAATATTTTTGGACCTGTAGCCATTTATAAAAAACATGAAATTCGGCTGTTTCATAACACATGGGCATTGAAAGAGCCAACCAAAGTTTTGAAAGAGCCATCTTCTTATTACAAGACTTAACACGAAAAATAACGAATATTTTTTTAAAAATATTAATTGTTATTATAAAAAGTGTTGTTTTTACAAAAACAAATTAAATAAATAAAAAAATTCAAAACTAAAAACAAAAAATAGTTAAAAAACTTAAAAATATTTTTAGCAAAAAAATGAAATCGCTTTGAAAAAAATCTATAATAATAAGACCTATTCCAAAAACAAAATAAGAGGTTTAAAACACTTAAAAACATTTTTGACAAAAATAATTTAAACTTCCTTTACGCTTCTTCATACCACCGCAACCCAGCTCTTTCAAAACATATTGTCCAAAGAAACATAACCTCAAAAATTAGTATGAAATCAAGATTTTTCCGGCAAAATAAATCTGTTATTGGTATCCATAAAATTATAGTATAATAATATTACTGTTAGTTTTAAAGGTGAAGACGTCACAAAACAAATAAAATGTTCTGAAAAACTTACTTAATGATGAAGAAATCCAAAATACGATACACCATCGTCGTTTATTATCAGTGAACTGTCAAATGTTTGAGGGTGCCATATGGCGAGTATTGCTTCTTAAAAATTATAATTTAAGAAGCATTCGTATGAAAACTACCGCGTAAATCAAGATGGCTCTTTCAAAACTTGGCTCTTTCATGCCACTCTTCCCCTATATTTCCCCAATAGTAAGAATTCACGACAATAACATATTTTCTACAATTTTGTCGGTTTATGGCTATATCGGTGAGTTTCAAAATTTTCTTGTAAAAAATGATAAACAAAACTTTATTTTTTGGCATTAAAAATATTAGTTTGTAAAAACAACAAAAAATCTTAGTACAATGCATTTTTTGATATAATTTTATTGTAAAAGAATGAGATAAATAATCCAAAATGAAATGTTTTGACTTTTAATCTAAAAACTTTCATTAATTTTGAATAAATCAATACATTTTTTTTTTATGTCTAAAAATTTAATTAAATGACTTAAGAAAAACTATTTCAAAAGTACCGTTAGTTGAGCGTTTACATTTATATTTTTTTTTTTTCAAAAACAATCCAAAATATTCATTGATTACTTAAAAATGATCCAAAAATAGTTTTTGTTTTTTGTAAAAACGTGTTAAATTAAAAAACTTATAACCTAAATTAAGAAACTTATTATGATTATTATTATTACTATAACATAATTCCGTAAAATGTGAGTGCGGAACGCTTGATTTTTTTTTATAAATTTCATAGCATATTTTTAGGCATTTTTTGTTTTGTGATTTATTGAAGCTTCAGAAATTTTTATATTTTTATTCATTTTGAAATTTTCATTTTTACAAAAAATGTTTAAACTTATTTTGTCGTACCTACTATGGTTTCCGTTTTTACTTTAGGGTATCTCATAAATACTTCGAACTAAAAATCATTATTTGCACATATCTTATATGTGACCATCGCTGATTTCTAATTTAGCTTAAAGATAGTCAATATATCATGTTTTTGCTTTTGTTAAAACTTGGCCCGTTATTTTTGACGGGAAAGAACTAGTTATGATATAATCTTCTAAGCCAAATTTGTTGTTATTGCACCTGGGTGTATCCCTGCCCACCGGCTCTTATTGTACAAGTATTGAAATTCATGTTTTATTTCTAGTAGAACAAACTTTGAATTTATCTCAAAAGCTTTTCTGATAAAGTAACTGTAGCTAAGTTAATTTGTGACACCCAAATTTGGATTATGATGTGTCATTCAGGAAAACTATTTAGCATTTAAATTGTGTTGTGGACATTATCGATCGATTGAAAATCGTAAGTTTACAAAATTATAGACACAAGAAGTGCAATTAGCTGTTAATATTAAAAAGCAATTTAAACTGAAAAACTTAAAAAAATTTAATAAACTTTTTCTTGAGTATGAACTCCGGGGAGTTTGAAATATTGGAAAAAATAAATCATTTTTAAAAAAACTGAACTGAAGCCCGCTTTACCTATTCATAACTTTTCCTAAATATGCTACTTTTTGACGTAGAACTACGTCTTACAGCGCGGTTTGTATGGAATCGTTCTAACAGATTTTTTTCAAGGCCATGAAACTTTTTTGACGAATACTTTAGGGTATACCTACAGCCTTTAATACTCATCGTTCAAAGATAATATATATACTAAAATATCAGATATATCCTGCGCTGAATGAAAATCTAATTTTGGATTTTGTCACTATTATATCGTCGGTTCAGAAGAACAATGACGTAAATGCAAATTTTGTTAAATACGGTTTATTGGTTAATTGTTATTCCAAATATCAAACTAAACAAGCCAAGGCCAAGAACAAAAGTCAGAATTATACCAGTCTTCATGATGCAATTATTCTCGGTGAAAAACTTTGTTTTTAATAAAAGTTTTACATAAATAAAATTTGTTTTTTGCCTCTACTGCACAATTAAAATTTTTGCAAATACGTCATTGTTCTTCTGAACCGACAATATAATAGTGACCAAATCCAAAATGAGATATTCATTCAGAGCAAGATATATCTGATATTTTATTATATATATTATCTTCGAACGATGGCTATTAAAGGCTGTAGGTATACCCTAAAGTATTCGTCAAAAAAGTGTCATGGCCTTGAAAAAATCTGTGAAAACGACCCCATACAAATCGCTCTGAAAGACGTAATTGTATGTAAAAAATAGAATAAAATCACAAAATAGTAAAGTGTAAGAAGGAAATTGCATGTGTTTATATAAAAAAAATAATCATCAGCTGGACCCATTTTACATTGATCAAGACTTGAAATCAAGTCTGTGAGCTTGTAGGCAATTCGCCGCACTTCGGAAGCGACGGAAGGGAAAAAGAACATTGAAGCTGTACCGTCAATTTTTTCGTGTTCGTTATGTTATTTTCGCGTTGTTGGCTGTTCGCTTTATTTTATTTTTCGCATATCAACGGGCGTTTGTTGAGCTGCAGCTATAAATTTATGATATTTCATATATGCAGAGCTTTTTTTTTGGTATTCTTATTATTTTATGTTTAAAAATTCATTATTTGTTGTTTTTAAGCCACAACAATTGTTTTATTTGCTTCTATTTGCTGTTTTTATTTCATAGAAAGCAAACAAAGAAGAAATAAACTTGAATTCAAGTCTTGAACAATGTAAAAGGTTTCGTCAAGTTCAAAGGAAAACGTAAAAAAAACTTGCTTTCAAGTCTTGATCAATGTAAAAGGGGTCCTGCTAATGCTGTGCCTGCTGCTTTCTTTGTTTTTGTTTCGTTGTTTTTGTTTGTGTTGGTTTTGTTTTGTACGAACTTGGTTCTCTACTCCACGGCATTGACAGCATTAGTTTCCTACTCCACGTGATGGGGGTGATCCGATTGGATTTAACTCTTATGAAAAAATTACTTGCAACATATTTCGTTTTGTGCTATTAGCCAATAGATGGCGCTATATGTTCTATTGACATGATGTATGCCTCTAACAATCATGCTTATTTTGAACTTCTTCTGTGTTCTGATCTCAATAAAAAGTTTATCACTCGAGTGTTATTAATTTATTTTATAATATCGGAAGATAAATAAAAAATATGTGCAAAATAGATAAAACAATTACTATTTAAACGAAATTTTACGTCTACACTTACGATACTATCAAAACTGTTGCCGTTTATAACAACATGTTTCTTCAACGAATTATTTAAAATGACTGCATAATTATTATTTAACTAGTATTTAATTTATTTTATTATTATTATTTAATTATACGACGGGTCGCATTCAAAATAATTAAGTAGCAGACGATATGCATATTTCCTTCACCTCAAATGTTGTTTTGTTTCAGTCGTCGTCAATGCGTCGTCACTGATAAATATCAAATAAATTTTGTTTGCATATTTTTAGGCCAACAATTTTTTTCATATAAAAAGCACTGTAATTTTGTGTGCATATTTTTAGGCTAACAATTTTTTTCATATAAAAAGCACTGTTTTAGCAAAACAGGTTCTGGTTCAGGCTGAACTTTTAAAAAGCATAGCAATAACAACTATAACAGTTTGAGCGATATAGAGCACGGAGCAGGATGCTTGTATTTTACAAAGGGTGGTTAACTTTTAAGGGCCGATGTTGAATTTGAACCATACCTAAATGTCAAGTTTTTTTTGCATTTCATTTGACATTTCTTTATTCCGGACTAACTCAATTTGAACCATGGAAAGATACACAATCGAGCAACGCCATTTTAAGAGTCGTCTATGGTCAGAATGTTGTTCAGAAATGGCAACAATGGATGATAAATTTTCAAAGAAAATCATCTTCAGTGATGAGTCACATTTTCAATTCAGTGGATTCGTCAATAAGCAGAATTGCCGCATTTGAGCGAATGATAATGCAAGTGTGATTGTCGTAAAACCAATAAAGCATCCACAAAGATTGACTGTTTGGTGAAGTTTATGGGCTGGAGGCATCTTCGGGCAGTATTTTTTCCAAAAATGAGGCCAGTCAGGCAGTTACTGTGAACTGTGCTCGCTGTCGTGAGATGATAATGAACTTTTCATGACCCGAATTGGTAGTTATGGATGTGGACAATATGTGGTTTCAACAAGACGGTGCCACTTGCCACACAGCTAACGAAATAAAGGCTCTTTTGCGCGACAAATTCAATTACCGTGTTATCTCACGTGGTGGCGATGTCAATTGGCCGCCAAGTTCCTGTTATTTGACACCGTTGGAATTCTTTCTTTGGGGTTATTTGCAAGAAAAGGTGTACGTCGATAAGCCAGCAACATTTCAAGAGCTAATGGATGAGATAATTCGGCACATTAACGGTATAAAACCTCAATTATGCCTCAGCTTCATCGAAAATTTGGACCATCGGATGGAGGTGTGCCGCCGAAATCGTGGCGGCCATTTGGCCGATATTTTATTTCATACATAATTGAAGCATACCAATATTATAATAATTAAAAGAAAAGACAATAATTTCCTAAATAATTTGTGTATTCTTCAAAATCAACATCGGCCTTTAAAACTTAACCACCCTTATATTAAGATTATTGCTTCTGAGAACTAAATACTGATGGAGTAAGCAGAGTTTGCAGTGAGTTGAAGACAAAGATGAACATAAAGATGTTGCTGGCTCTGTCTGAAATTTGATAGAGTTGTCCTAAGTGCACAAATCGAAGTCGCTAATCGCTTTACCACAGCTGCTTTAATAACGTAAATTTTTATATAAATAAGCTTGCGGGATCACCCCCAACAAAAAATTACTGCTTACGCCCCTGATCTGGTTTAAAGTGTTTCCAACGAAAAGATATAACTTATTCCGAAATATACAAAGATTTTCATAATTTCATGTTTTGTTGCGCAAAGCTAGCAACAGGTTTCGCTACACCAATTCGTAATCCAAAAATTCGAACAGAAATATTTTTCTCCTCCTTTTATATATTAATTAAAAGTTAGAATTTAGCCAAGCTAGCCACTAAGCAAACTTCAACCGCTCAATCACGTTCATTCAAGCATTAAGCGAAGCACAAGAAAATAAATCTGAGAAAATCAACAAACAATAAGAAGCCGAAACAAAAAGATTTCTTAACAACAACCAAACAATAAGTTAAAAGCATAAAGCAAAAGTATGTTGAAGAATGAGAATACCAGCAGCAAGCAACAACAACAGCAGCACGAATTCATCAAAGTTCATGAGTTTGGCGTGCATTGCGCCTGAAACTGACTTTATTGCTAACGGTCAATAACTAAGGGCACAAAATTGAGAAAATTCTATTGAGGGTGTGCAAGACTGAATGAAACTGATTTGTTGCCTTCGTCCTGGCAGCTGCTACGGTGATTGCTACGCATGCCTGACTATTTAAACTGGCTTTCAGTGAATTCAAGTTATTTTTTAAGGCATTATACAGGGTGAGCTACGAGCAGTGGTATTTAAGTTATTTTCGCTATTTTGTTATACTTGGCGCTGCTGCTAATGATAGTCAGTTTAATGGAAGTAAAGCAAATCAAAAGGTGCCACAGCATCTTTAGCTTGAGGTTGGTTTTGATGTTCAGTCAGTACTGTTGTGTAGCTTAGAGCTTTTATATTATTCTATGTTATTGTTTTATTTCATTGTGTTTGTTGTATTTTTATTTATTGCTTCTCTCGCTTAGCTTAAGATGCTCGCTTGCTTTTGTTCTTGTGTCAGCAGTTCAATATTTTCTCAACAGCTTTGCTTTCAGAACATCTTTAGCTGCAGTTGTTTGTCTTGCCAAATATTTAAAGAATTTAACAATTTATTTTTGTTACAACAAAATCAACAAAAAGACAAGCTGTGATAATGCGGCGTTTCTGGGTCAGCTAATTTCTGGTAGCAGAGAAATTTTAGGCAGCAGCAGCAAAAGTAGCAGCATGTGCACCGCATATTGAAATAATTAACTTATTACATGAACGCTATGCGAACATTTTTGGGTTCAACTATTGGCAACTGAATGCGAATATGCGTTGGGCAACATTGAGAGCGTTGCCGTAATTAAACAATTTTCCATCATCAGTAATGAATCACGTAGTTCCTCCTACGTCATTATTTGTGGCCAATTATTTTTGGTTTTTGTTGTTGTTGTTGTTGTTGTTGTTGTTGTTGTTGTTGTGCTGGTTTTAATTAAATAAATGCTGCTATATTTGTTGGCAATAGCTTAGTTTTTAAAAAAGTTACCTCATTAGGTATGCGGCAGCGTATTCGAGAGCGTTGAAGCATGCTTACGCAGGCGTATGAGTAACAATTAATTGATGTACGTGATATGTATGGAAATTTTTGGCTTGATTATTTTTCTAGTTTTATTGGCTCTTCTACTACAAAACAACAGATGGCAGAAGATTTTTTTTATGCCAGACGATGATCAATTCAAGGTTAGATTGTGAAAATCAAATAGCATGCATAGGCTTGTATAGAAAGAAACTCAAAAGTTTTAAAAAGTTTTTGCGGCAAATCTAGGAAAAATTTTGGCAATACCTTTAATCTGGCAAATTCTTGAGAACTTGTGAGTTTTTCAAACATATGCTGCATAGAAATTTTTTAGCTAAAAAATAAGCATTAAATTCAAGACGAAAAGAAGTACCAAAATTCTGCATTTTTAGAATAAAGACTTCATGAATAACACAATACAATAAGCACAATTGGTCAAGGATTAGTATCCACATCGTGTCCCTTTTCTATTTCAAAAGATAGATATGGTCAACGGCAAGCCATGATTACTCTAACACTGCGAATTCTTGTAATTTTAATAATGATTTTTTTTTAGAAAACATAATATTTTTAAGATTTAGATTACCGAGAATTCTCTGTTTTAGTTGGAGAATAGCTAGAAATACAATAAAAAAATGACTGAAAATTTATATAAAAATTTATGCCACAAGGCATAGTCTTCATAGTACATCAATAGAAAGATAAATTTCTGTGTAGGTGTTCCTTAAGTTTGCAATGTTCGGTTATAATTCCGATCAACTGCATAATATAGTTTTTCCCTATGTTGGTAAGGAACTGCGATTTGTTAAGTGATGTTTCTGGAAAATAAGAGGTTTTCGAAGAATCTTGCGATTCATGAAATAAAATAATTTTGACTTGCTGCTTCAAGCAATTTTTACCAAAACTAAATCCGCAGTAAGGTATTTTTTTTTTAATTCTGTGCATTGCAGTCAACATCAGTAAAATCTAAAAGTCTTAACAGGATCCGAGTTACAATAATCGCGATCGATTAAGCTTTTGCATCGAAATTTATTTCATGACAAAATTTTGTTTTTTTATTAATTTTTTTTTTATTTTGGGAGATTATTTTTATTGGACAAGTTTCTTTTGTTTACAGTGTTCAGTTTTAACACCGTTCATCACCCTTAAACTATGTTAGTAAGGAGCTTTGATTTCTTAGGTAATAGTTCTGGGAATATTAGTATTTGAAGTCTGTTCAAAAGAGTTCTTTGAAGAATCTTAAGATATGCGGAATAAGTTTGTTTTGAAGTATTGCTTGAAGAGATTCGTACCAACACCACAGAACTGCATCGTAGCGGTCCACTGTGGTCTAAAGTGAGATTGTAGCGCGAATTGATGCACAAGTAATAAAAAAATTAAAATTTGTAATCTTGTTGTTTATTATTTCGTACGCTTAACCCGGATGTTATATTATTTAAAAAAAGCTAAAAAATTTTTTCCTAAAATAAACATACATATTTTTATAAAAATAAAGATACCAAAATCTGCTGATACATGAAATTTCAACCATAAAATGAAAAGTTAGAAGAATAATTTTAATGATATGTTAAACTTAAATAATAAGTTAAGAGAAAACATAAGAATTCAAAATATTGTAACGAAAAAATTATAAAATTTAAAATTTTTTACAAGCAGCCGTTCATTGTAGAGCTGCATACGAGTTTCTATCCCATAATCTTAATATATAAAAGACAAGTATCCTGCTCCGTGCTCTATATAGCTCAAACTGTTCATGGTTGTAGTAATTGCTATGGTTTTAATACCTGTTCAGCCTATATCAGAACCTGTTTCGTTCATACAACCAAATATCACTTCAACTGTTAACTGTCAGCCTAAAAGTATGCACACAAATTTTATTTTATACTTGACAGTAAGGACACATTGACGACGACTGGAACAAAACAACGTTTGAGGTGAATGTAAAACTATTGTCATATCGTCTGCTAATTAATTTTTTGAATCCGACCCATCGAATGACGGGCTTCTATACTAGTTTAAGATAAAAGTCAAAGTGGCGGGTAGGGGCACTTATTTTTTTTTGTTTCTAGAAACCAAAATCATAAAGATTCTGATAAAATATGTTTTATGACTTTCAAATACCTGCAAATTTTTTGAACCGTTAAAATATATCCATTTTTACGAAAAAATACTCTCTTAATACCCTTTTGAATTTGTTTGGATTAAAATATTTTTAATACAAAATTTTAAATAGCTACTTTGTTGAATACTCTCTGAATACTCTCCATTACGAATTTCTCAAAAATAATGCACTTTTTAAGCAAAAAAAATCACTAAAAACCACAATCAGAAAACTGACATTTTTGTGAACGTTGCAACATTTATTGTAGAAATTTTTATTGCTTTCTAAGTTCTCATATATTATCTATTGAAAAAACTAATTTTTAAGCAAAAAACTATATGCTTAAAAATAGATTTTTTTTGATTTTATTCTCGCTGGAATCATCATCTAGACTATAGTGCGGTCCTACGATTGCTAATTCTGCTTCCTGTTTGGCTAGAGAGTCTGCTTTACCAGTCCGTCAAAGCCACTGAGGGCAGAAGTCCACTATGGAGAAATTTTGTTAATCTGTGCAGATATTCTCTAACCCTAGCTTGAATTTAATAATATCTGATTTCATAGGTTTGTGTGTACCTTGACTATCCAAGCAGATGAAAATCTTTTTGCCTCTCCATTTACTCAGATATTCTGTGTTCAGTCTGATAAGTGCTAAGAACATGAATATTTGCTTGAAAGGTTGTGGTTACTGACCGACGCACAGTGGTTGAAAAGTGCAAATAAATACTAAAATTCATAAACTGTGTTGATGAATTTTTTATTTGATGAAGAATTGCCGTATTAGCATGATTAAAAAATATTTCACAGAAATATTGACAGATGTTTTGATGTCGATGAAATAATAAATACTATATACTTTAACACTAGCGCAACCAAAGGAGGGGTTTCGGGGTTTAAACCCATTCCCCCAAAAATTATTGTAGTGCCTAGCAAAATAGGATTAAATCAAACTGAAAAGCAATCACACATCTTATCAAATGAGTGAAAACCCAAAATGTATATTTCAAATCGATGCTGTTTGATGCATCATCTACTAAATTTTATATATTTTTTTTTCCTTCAGACTGATACTGACCACTTGGGGGGTTCGATTTGAGTTGTCTTTTCAACTTCTGGCTTTGAACCCACTAAAACGACTTGAAATATTTGGATGAAAATTAGTTCAAAAGTAATATAAAATAAAAAAGCCTGCATTTGAGGAAGAGGGGTCGAATCCCTAGCCAGCGAAATGATCAAAGGAATTTCCTCAAAAAGTGTTATGTTTCGTTATTTTTTTAATAATTATTTTTTTAACACAAATTAACCCAAGCTCTGCAAGAATTAAGTTTATAGTGAAGTCATGTGATTCAGTAAAAACCTAATTCTGATCGACTTCCGAAACTGAAGCAAAAATTTATAATTTTCCATCGTATATTCCCGAATCTGTTTCATAAAAATTTCTTGACGATATAAAAGTAAATTTAAGAGGAAATTTCATCGGTTATTTTGGTGGCGAAAGACTCAAACGATTTTTTCATATTTAGGCTCTTGGTTTTTATTCCAAGGTGTCAAAAATTGTGTACTCACCAAAAGACAAATTTTAAGGCTTGCCCCAATTGGTTATTTTTACAACGATAGTTTATTGTAAAAACATGGTGTGAGAAATTTTAACGTAATTAAACTAGGTCATATAAGTCACGCTTTTCGAGGAAATAATTCGTTATATACAAAAACAAAGAATTTCTTGGTGGCAGAAGTGTTTTGACGTGTATGCAAATAACGATTTGGTAAGTTAAATCCGAGTTTTAAATAAATATTCAACTTTATTGAAATATATTTGCTTATTTTGGTTATTATTCTATAAAAAAATGGGGAAAAAGTCGGAACTAAGCGTTGAAATGAGATTGGAAATCGTGGAGAAGAATAATTGTGGTATTTCTGTCAAAGAAATATGCTCCGAGCTACAGTTATCAAGGTGCTATCAAATAAATAAGCACAAAAAAAAACAAATTCAGTAAAAAATTCGCCACGTTCGGGCAGAAAATACGTAAAGAAGACCAGCAAATTATACGAGAGTTCTCAAAGAACCTTGGGTCAATACCGAAAAGCCATGAATAACAATTGAAAAATTTTTCTTAGAATCTAGTTAGCAAACGCACAATTCGCAGACGTTTAAAAGAATTCCAATTCGGTACATATTTCGTAAGAAAAATACCGTATGTAACCCCGGCAAATAAAATCAAACGACTCCAATTTGCTAAATATTTTTTTTTGTAAGAATATGAGCTTTTGAAACCGAGATTTGTGGACTGATGTAAGTACTTTTGAGAATCACGGATCACCTAAAAAGAGATTTGTCCGAATTCCAAAGAATTCACGCAAAGAAATTGCTTCAGTCTTACAAGCAAATCGATATGGCGGCGGATCGGTTATGTTCTGGTGCTGCATTTCCTCTTGTGGTCATGGGAATTTGGTTCCAATAGTTGGAACGATGAACCAATACAAATATTTGGATGTCTTAAATCAGACATGAGCTTCCAGTAGCTCAATAAGCTCAGTTGGCTCAGCTAAAAATTTGTTTTGTTTTTTCAACTTTGTGTTTGCACATTTGTAAAAAACAACAACGCGTGCAAAAAATAGCAACAACACGTACAAAGAATAGCAACAAAACCGACGTTCACCAAAATTCTAACTTGCTTACAACATGAAATGCATGCAAAGCCAAGCAAGCCTTACTCGATTGTGCTGCGCTTGAAATGTTTGTACATGTGTAGCACAAAACGCACATGATTTGTTTTTGTTTTGCTGTTAATTTGCGGTTGTTTTTTTTTTTTGCAACGATGAGCAAAAGCAAATATGAGGATAATTTTGTGTTTGTTTTAAAAAACACAAACCTTGGCTCACTAAATTTATGTTCCTGCTGATGACTGTCTTAAATGATCACGCATTTCCATCTTGTGACAAACTTATTGGTGAATCATTTATTTTACAACAAGATAATGCAGCATGTCACAATAGTAATTTCATAATGAACTTTTTGAATCGAACTGGCGAGCCAGTGCCATAGCGTAGAAGTTTTGAACTGGCCGACCCAAAGTCCTGATTTAAACGTTATTGAAAATGTTTGGGCCTGTATAAAAGGAAAACGAAATAAAAGTCTGAAATAAAAAGTCTATGGGAGAAAATTCCGGTAGATATTTTGAAAAATCATGTGAAATCAGTCCCAAAACGTCTTTAAAAAGTAATACAAGCTAATACCGGATATATTTATTATTAAGTGGTTAAGTTGTTGTTATAAATTTTCTTATCTTTAAGTTGATTTTTGTATAAAACATAACTTTCAAAATAGTTATGCCCTCTTTGAAATTAAGTTTTTTCTAGAATATTTTCTTTATTAATTATTTTAGAAAAAAATCACCCATTTCTGGTAAGATTTTAACCAAATACAAAAATTTTGATTCGCGTTTTCTCAAACTATTTTAAAAACTAAAAATATTTGCCTATTCTTTTCGTCAAAATAATTATGCCGACTACCATACAACTGAAAACTATTTTTGAAGTATTTTGTAATACTAATAAAATACCATTCATAAAAACTTAGCTTAAATTTTAAATATGAATGTTTTTTAATGGGATGGCTCGGTTTGAAAATTAATTTTGTTTTTGTTTTATGACATTGTACAATACGTTCAGAATATTTTCCCTAAAGCTTAAATCAACACTTATTTTTTCAAATTGGTTGTCATGATTTCCCAAAAAGTTATAACCAATCTGTGTAAAATTTGGAAACCTTCTTCAAGATACATCAGCTAGTGCTTGAAATATTTAGATCGTATATTAACAAAAAATAGTTATAATATTCTTTGGTTAAGTCTTCGAAACCCATCAGCTCAGGCCCATTAACTTAACCCATTAACACCCAAGAGTTGAAACTCATTGCTGTGATATGAAGTCTTTGTAAAATGCATTTTATATATAAGAGCGAAATTTGATAACCCCCCACCAAAAAAAAAAAATAAATCCTGGTTGCGCCACTGTATTTTAAGAGTTACTCTCTGTTTTTTATACCCTAAACCTGAAAGGTCAGGGTATATTAACTTTGTGCAAACGTTTGTAACGCATAGAACGAAGCGAGTTCGGTATAGAAAAGTATATATATTCTTGATCAGCGTCACCACGTGAGTCGAGCTATCTATGTCCGTCCGTCCGTCCGTCCGTCTGTCCGTCTGTGTGTTGTCCGTATACACAGGATAAGAAGAAGGAGTTAAGATAATTGGATGAAACTTGGTACACATGGTCACATGGACCCAAGGATCTGCACTATTGAATATTTTTGGAATCCGCCCACAGACACGCCTACCCCGAATACAACGCAAAAATTGAAAACTGCATAACTCACCTCATAATTAACCTACAACAATAAACTTTGGTATGTATGCGTTTTGTATCAACACAAAGATGTTTTCGAAAAATGGGTGTCATCCGCTTAAGGACACGCCCACCTCCCATATAACCCAAAAATTGAAAACGCAATAACTAAGCCCCTGTTTAACCTACAGGAATAAAATTTGGTACGTCTGTTTTTTAAAACAAAAAAAAGATGATTTTGAAAAATGGACGTCATCCGCATACGGACACGCCTACCTCCCATACAACGCGAAAATTGAAAACTGCATAACTCAGCTCATAGTTAACCTACAACAGTAAAATTGGGTGTGTATGTGTTTTGTTTCAACAAAAAGATGTCTTCGAAAAATGGGTGTCATCCGCTCACGGACACGCCCACCTCCCATACAACCCAAAAATTGAAAACGCAATAAATAAGCCCCTGTTTAACCTACAGAGATAAAATTTGACACGTATGTTTTTTATGACAAAACAAAGATGGGTTTGCAAAATGGACGTCATCCGCCTACGGACACGCCTACCTTCCATACAACGCGGAAATTGAAAACTGCATAACTCAGCTCATAATTAGCCTGCAGCAATTAAATTTGATATGTATGTGTTTTGTACAAACACAAAGCTGTCTTCGAAAAATGGACGTCATCCGATCACGAACACGCCCACCTCCCATGCAATCCCAAAACTGAAAACACAATAAATAAGCCTCTGTTTAACCTACAGAGCTAAAATTTGGCATGTATGTTTTTTTATGGCATGACAAAGATGGTTTTGAAAAATGGACGTCATCCGCACACGGACACGCCTACCTCCCATACAACCCAAAAAGTTTAAAACTCAATAAATAAGGTTATGTTTGTCATATATAAATTAAATTTGGTATGTATGTATTTTATACCAAAACTAAGGTGTGTTAAAAAAATTGGGAGTAGTCCGTCCATTAATACGCACACCTCCCATAGGGAAAGCACAATAAAGGCATTAAGTGTGAGCTACAGGAATAAAACTTGGTAGATATGTGTAAATTGTTCATCAACTTTTAAATGCATATAAAATATAGGCTTTTTCCACCCACGGACACACCCATTTACAATAATATTATTTTTTTTTGGAAGAGTAGGTTAAGGGTATTTCATAGTCGGCCTAGACCGACTTTAGACTTTCTTTACTTGTTTTTATCTACAAAAGGGGTTTTTGGAAAAAGTTTTGCCTACCAATAATTTTTTTTTTTTAAAACTAAGCAAAAATTACAAGCTTTCCGAAAACTTCCTCAGTCTTAAAGCTTATACTTTAATAATTAAAGTCATGAATAAATGAAGGTGATATCAAAAATGTTGAAGTTAGAATTCAGCTTCACATATCAACTTCATGCACAAAAAAAACAAAAAAAAAAAAATTGGCCATTGTAGCCCTTGAAAGGACTTTGACCGAGCTTCTTATGATCAATTGTGTTGTGTTTGTTATTAAATGTTTGCACACAATTGACCGAGAACTGGACCTACATGTTCATGTTCTCAAGAAGCTATATATGGCATTATTAACTCTCTGAGGTTTGCCATTCATTGTCTGCAGAGAGGTAGTGACCGATCAGAAAAATTTTTTTATTGAAAAAAAAACTTTTGCCGCGACTGGGTATCGAGCTCTGGCTCCCAGCATGCTAAGCTACACACTTTATTTGCATGCCACAGTCACCACAGCTTCATTTGCTTATGCCTTAAATTTTCTCAAGTTTAATGTAGCATACTTTTTGGCATGACTTGGTTTCTGAAGAAGCACTTGTGGCCCGCAACAAAGACTGTAGGAGATACAGATTAAATTACTTTCAAAAATGTGCAAGATAGAGAAGACAAACGTAGATGTTATACATCATCTACTTACATCTTCAGATCTATATATAAATGTTATATTTAAATAGTTTAATAAATAAATCATAAGACAAATGGCAGTTAAGAGTGCTACACGACCTATGCTTACTTTATTATAATGTCAAAAAATATGCTTTTGAATTTTTTATTTGGTGCTAGCAACACATTCACAACAATGGGAGTCAGGTCCATTACAAAACAAAAAATGGCGTTTCAAATATTTGTGTTAATGTAAGGTAGACGTGGTTGTGAGATTTAGAATATTTTTGTTTGTGCTCTTTTATACCCAATTTCAACTTACACACCAAATTTTATTGGTCTACATTTAGTCCTTCTATTTATTGACAATATTTGTATGGGGCTCAACCATTGTGCGACGTTATAAAAGTGGCTCTATTTGGAGTGTGCACCATAGATTTCAGCTACACTGCTTTCCTCCATAAGCCAATTTAGGCCTTACATTTCCCTCTGAACCGCATTGGAACAGACAGTAAATAAGTGACCAAGGTCAATAGTGAACAGTGTTTTCTTGTCGGCCCGAGTGGTTTCATATCGGACGGCCGGCCATAAAATTTTTTAGTGGCATCACAAAAGCTGTATTTTTCTGTCGACCCGAGTGGTTTCATACCGGACGGTCTGCTCTAAAAGCATCAAAGTGACTCCATTTTATTAAAAAAAAACCAGCTTGACGACATCTA
Source organism: Tetanocera ferruginea (assembly GCA_958299015.1). NCBI lineage: Eukaryota > Metazoa > Arthropoda > Insecta > Diptera > Sciomyzidae > Tetanocera > Tetanocera ferruginea. Next base: position 164,071,600 of record OY282640.1, on the reverse strand, counting down.
CGACCGAATTGTACATCTAGCCCGAGTGGTTTCATATCGGACGGCCGGCCATAAAATATTTTAGTGGCATCACGAAAGCTGTCTTTTTCTGTCGACCCGAGTGGTTTCATACCAGACGGTCTGCTCTAAAAGTATCAAAGTGACTCCATTTTATTAAAAAAAAACAAGCTTGACGACATCTACGACCGAATTGTACATCTGGTCCGAGTGGTTTCATACCGGACGGCTCAACAGGAATTCGAATACACAGCGGACAGTACGTCAGTGAGCAAGGACAATAGGGAACCGTATTTGTTGGCCCGAGTGGTTCCTTACCGGACGGCCCATCGTAGTTTTCAAGTACACCGAGGACAAGTGAACGAACTACGGATTTAACGGATCCTGCTTCGAAGTACTTCAAAGGAAATCGAGAAGCAGCAGAAAATATCAATAAATAAATGTTAATTTTTTTTTTGAAAGGAACAAAATAAATAGATTTTAATAGTGAATTAAAATTAACTAAGTAGTTTGTTATTTTTTAATAAACGCGGAAAAATATTTTTGTACGAACCCCGGTGAGCTAACCCCGGCTAGAAAGTTCGTTACAATACCACACAAGGTCGTTTTTGGATGGAGTTAATTTCTCGTGTTTCGAGTTAGATTCAAATGGAATAGCTACGATGATGGTTTTGTTAAGGCATTGTTTGGGATAATGTTACGCTGAAAGAAAAGTCTATGCAGGCTAAGCTTTGCCTCCATCTAATGAGGGAGAGTAATGAGGGCCACTATTGGGCCGGATCTGATACAGCTTATCATACATGTACCTGCAGATATTTGAACTCGTTCTAACCGCTTGATGCTTGATCCTTCTAGGGTTTTTGACCACCACGCATACGTCAGACGCATATGATAAATTATCTAAGGGCTTATTTCCCAGTTTTTATCGCAAATTCTTCTACAGGTCCACAATGAGGCTGTGGATATGCTAATAATGTGGTGTATGTGAAGGTTCAAGAACAGTTTGCGTTCCGAATTCACTCAAGATACTATTTTTATTTTTAGAAATCTAGTTTTTCCTCAAAGAGTTCCGGGCAAGTAAGATTAACCTTATGCCGTTTTATAAAAGACAAAATAACTGTATTTTTTTGACTTACAGAGAGGCTTTCGTAGAAAAATCATCTTTGTACATGTTCAGTGCTGCTTGTAGAACGTCAGACAATGAACTTTCTCTCTCGTATGATGACAGCTATGTTGCAGACTGCTATCGGCATACCCAACCGCATCTACCAAAGTTTATCGGCTCTTAAAATTTAACCACCCTTAGTTGCTTTGAGGGAAGTATTATCCAAGTAGGTTCTAATAATTTGATTGCTTTGTGTCGTTATGACTCACCTCTTATAACTGGTGGCATATGAAGGCTGTTAGAAGCCCTTCTAGCGAACTCATATGACTTAGTATTAACAGCTTCTTCGGTATCAAGAAAAGCGACAGTACACGCTTCCTTGCAGTCGATCGTTTTTCGATTGAGCTTACAAGGTCAACACGGTCTGGTAGCCAAAGGGAATCCATTGACGAAACATTATCTCTTATATATTTATAAATGATTTTCTACATACTTTTAACTACGAAGGACATAAGGCGGATAGATCTGAAAATATTTCAGACTACATTTAAGACTACGAGCTTATGCCGGCCTGAAGACGGTATTTTACTAAAAATGTTCTCCAATTTCCAGGCATGTAGCTATAAAAGCTGCAGCTTAATTGTTTTGATAATAAAGGTGTTAGATGTTCTGAACCTTGTTGCAGAAGAGTTTGAAAAATACAATCTCCAACAGTAGATTTGAAGGGTTTGAAGAAACTTGTTGGAAGAAATTGTTTATTAGATTAGAAGTGATTAAATTTTCTGTTTTTGGAAGATTTGTTGTTCGTAGTGATTGGAAAATGGTATTTTACTTTATCTGTATGTGATGATGAATGTAAAGCTCTATTGTTATGCTCCAATTTTAGTTTTTTTTTTAAATCAAAAGCAACTGAAGATTGATTTTCTTATATAAATACATGCATTTTTCTTCTTATATTTTACTATTTTTGGGCTTTAATATAATAGGGATAAAATCCAAAATAAGATATTCATTCAGCGCAGGATATATCTGATATTTTAGTATATATATTATTTTTGAACGATGAGTATTAAAGGCTGTAGGTATACCCTAAAGTATTCGTCAAAAAAGTTTCATGACCTTGAAAAAATCTGTTAAAACGACCCCATACGACGTGATTGGTAAATGGTATTTTACTTTATCTGTATGTGATGATGAATGTAAAGCTCTATTGTTTTGCTCCAATTTTAGTTTTTTTTTTTTAAATCAAAAGCAACTGAAGATTGATTTTCTTATATAAATACATGCATTTTTCTTCTTATATTTTACTATTTTTGGGCTTTAATATAATAGGGATAAAATCCAAAATTAGATATTCATTCAGCGCACGATATATCTGATATTTTAGTATATATATTATTTTTGAACGATGAGTATTAAAAGCTGTAGGTATACCCTAAAGTATTCGTCAAAAAAGTTTCATGACCTTGAAAAAATCTGTTAAAACGACCCCATACAAACCGCGCTGTAAGACGTAATTCTACGACAAAAGTTATTATTAACTCAATTATGGTGGCAACTTTATAGTAAAAAATTACAAACTTTAGTAATTCTGATAACAGATTTCGATTCAATGATCCATTTTTAACTAATTATCCCCCAAGTATCGATTTAAAAAAAAATTAATTTAGTGGCAATTATCTTAAAAAAAAAAATAGCTATTAGCTGTAGAATTATCAATGTTTGTCCAAGCAGTTCACTTTGTTTTTTAAATTTCTGATTGTCTTAAGTTTGTCCTACACAAGAAAACATGAATTGTATTAAATTAATGATCTTAAAAAAATGTATAAAATGCACATTTTTAGACGTCAGTTGCTTCATTATAGAATGAATTATTTGAACACTTCAACATCTACACTTAATTTACGGGTATAATTTTTACATTTGGCATGCGTGGCGGTCATACAAACATTTGTCTTCTTTGTTATTTTTCATGTCAATGCCTTGTGCTGTGTATGATTAACTTTTAATAAATTCAATTTGGCCGCATTCAGGTGGCAAGAATTACTTAAATCGGCTTAAGACTGGCAACAAAAATATACTTAAGCCTCTTTGCCACAAACAAATAGCCATTCTTTTCGATACAACCACAACA